>JAHWFO010011683.1:1958442-2148083 GCA_023313115.1 Rhysida immarginata | reverse complement strand
AGGCACAAAAAGAAATAATCTTTCAAATATCGTTGCTATGCAAAATAAAGAACGTGAGATAACTTCATGCAATTAGCTACAAATATAAAAGGCATGCGTTTTCAACGGTCGCGAGTATTTGGATTAATCTGTACGCAGTTATGGTATATTATAAAGATATTCTGGTAAGTTATTTATCCTTATGCAAAAAATAAAAAAAAAATAGAGCGAGAATTAGATTTACTGAGTTGAATTAGATAGAATGAGTTGAATTTCAGTTGCTCTCAAAAATAAACAAAACGATAAGGGGCTTTCTCCAAACTTCTTCTCCTTACGCTGACATGAAAAAATATTGACTTCATATCAGCGTAAGAAGAAGAAATTGATACTGGTGTCCGATCCAAAAATAAAAGTTTGGAGAAAGCCCTTTATCGTTTTGTTTATTTTTGAGAGCAACTGAAATTCAACTCATTCTATCGGCGATATCTTTCTCAATTTTCACGATATTTGCTTGGGCTTTTTATAAGAGTAGCTCTATACATTTGGCTAATAAATTATGCAAAAGACAATTTGGTAACGCATGCGCATGCACAGTTAAACATTATTTAGTAAAAATGCTCATATTTCATCAAATACTTAATATTTTTCTATTCTGATTGCAGGGTGTTGTCTGTACTGTAGTTTGTCAAGTTTTCTCTAAATGGCATTGCATTGGGTTGAAAATCTTGCGTGTTATAAAGAAAAAACTTATGAAAACATTTCGACCTTTTTAAAGAAACCTTTATATCTCCATGAATATACGTGCTATTCTCATACAAATGAACACAGAACAGTAAAACAAGCCTTTTAAGCATATGCTACAGCTACAATGCATTTCAAGCATTATTTTTTACAGGGTGATTCCAAACATTATTTTTTTGGTTCACTTCTTTGCTGGTCCCCTATTTGCCTTCGGGAGAAAACCTTCGCTGAAATATATGAGGTGTAACATCCTTTTTACACCCCTGAAATTTCAGGATAATTCGTCATGTATTTTTCTAGATATTCGACAAAACGTCTAAAATCGAAAGTGTCCGGTCATTAATGGCAATATAGTGTATTTTCTCTACGCATATTCTTTACTGTAATATTTTTGAAATAAAAACATTATAGGATCTCGTATTGTTTGTAGAAATAAATACAAATGAAGGTTGATTTTAATAGATTTCTGAAATATAAATTATTATTTACTATAGCTTACTGAAGTTTAAATTTATTGGTTTTTTTATTCGACCTTCATTTGCAATAGAATAAACAAAAAATTTAATGATGAGTCTGCCTATATCACTGAAAAACAAAATTTCCAAAAGTTCATGCTTCCGAGTCATTTCTTAAGAAATTCAATGTGCTGAACACGAATATGATTAAGAAAAGGCTGAATTGGCTACGGTTTCTTAGTTATGTGTACTTGAATGCTGATCATGGGTTTTTACCAAATTTTTTACAAGGCCGAGCTTGATGTGTAAAGGTGAACGGAGAAACTCCTATATTCAGGTCAGCACAGATCTGTCAGCCATAAATGCTGTAGTTAATCCTCTTCCATAGTACCTGTACAACTGACAATACTGAATATTTCTGCAACGAGATCCAATCAATTTTTTCAATGTGATATTCGTGTTCAGCCAACACCTCCTAGAAAGAAGACCTGTGCACGGAAATGTCATAAATTGTTACGTCATAATAAAAAGGAAATGTTAATCGTATTTCTACCAATAATAAGCCCTAAATTCTGACTTTTTATGATGTAACAATGTATGATGATTCCGTGCACAGGTCTTCTTTCTAGGAAAAAAATATCACATTGAAAAAATTGATTGGCTCTCGGGAAGGTGTTGGTTCAGCACGTTAAATTCATTCAGGACTGGGTACTTTCACCTAAGAAGCCAATTTCATTTATGCTTTCTCAGATAAAATTTATTATATCTTGAATTTTTTGATCATATTATATAAAATATCACGGAAGTTCTTCTTGAAGAGTATCTTGAAGATTATTCTTGGAGTAGATGACTTTATAGGGAAATCTTATCTATGCGACATTCCTAAGATGATAATCGTAGAAAATAATAAAATCAACTTATAATTTTATTGTAAAGCATTTATCTTACGTTTTAATGTAATTTTCGAGTCCATTATTAACGAGATGTAAAGGATCAAAATGTAAGATGTTCATGAATGTTCAACTACTGGATATACAAGCCCATTTCAAAAGTTTAGAAACCTTTTCACAAAAGAACGGTATACTATGTGATATTTTTTTTTCACAAAACTGAACAAAGTTATAAGAAATGAAAGACAGCTCCCCATAGAGCAGCATTTTCTCTTTAATATGACACATAAAAATTAATATTTGTTACAAATAATTTTGAATATCGTGCCATTGAAATGATCCCCTCTCGTTTCAAAAGTTTAGAAACATCCACTTGTGTTTGTTTTTTTTTAACTTCCACAAAAAATATTGACGTATATTGTTTATTATATTTGGTTATACATGTAGAAAATAGCTCTTTTTCATCGATCATTCAATTATATCAGAAAAACGTATATACAGTGATATGGACTAACCCGGAATGTAATGCATCGACTTCTACAAAAAAAAAATTGTAATTTTACTCTAAAAAGCAACCTTTTTGGTAGCATAACATGATACGCCCCCTACCCTTCTACGTTCAGTTTCAGGCGGAATTATATTTCCTCTATATAAAAATTACTGATGTTGAAAGGAATGGACTTAAGAAAGTAGGACTAATCGAACATTCATTGGTCTGTTTGCCCAGAGCATCTGGTAAGCGGCGTTTTCAACAGATCCTCAACAATTCAATTAATTTTTAAACAGAAAGAAAGAAAAAGAGATTTCAGTTGATGCATCCTTTTGCAGCAAATCAAAGAACTCGGGAAGATAAGTGAATTAAGCGCAAAACCAAGTTTTTGGATGTTTTTCTTGCAAAAAGTACTCTTTACGATTCTATTGGACAATAATATTAGTCTTTGAGAACAGCGATGCCTTGAGTTATATGCTCATAAGCAACAAAGAGTCATCGGCATTGTAAACTTTGGTAAGTACAGTACAGAGAGGGTTAAAATGTATACATATTTAATAGAAGCGTTAGGTTGTATTAATCGCTTTTAAGATGTCGATTTTTGCAATATAAAGTTTTCTACCTCGTTCCAAGTTCCTAATTAAATGGCTAAAAGTAAATGTGAATTTTTATATTCAAATTTAATTATACGATAATCTTATCTTTGAACAACTTCAATAGAAATTTTCCAAATTTGACTATTTTTATAATAAATTTTCTCTAAATTTTAAGCCTTTATGAGATTAGTCGCATTCAATGTGATTTCAGCCAATTAAATCCTCTTTTATATCCTAACGATCGCTATCTTCTATCGCTTCCAATTTGTTTTATCTTCACTGTCTAAAATTACTGGAAGCTACGAACAGAACGGTGATATTTCCGAAATTATTATCATTTTATTCTACAATTTACAAAATTTACAGCTCTTTCATCACAACGGAAAACATCGAGAGCGATTAAAAGGGACATCGGGGTTTCCACAGATATGCAAATGAGCGGCTATTGAAAATTCACCAAGTACGGAGCGTTTAAAATTCATTAGCATCATAAAAGTTGTACAGTGTATATAAATGTGCCTCTGTGTATAAGCTTTAGTGCAAGTCTTGGCTTTTAAAGTCCCCTTCCTCTTCATCGTTAGTGGGAATTTTTAATAGCGTAATCATTGCGCCGCCGGATGATTGATGTAATGAGTTGTTAGAGAGCAGATCGAAAAGCGAAGAACAATAGGCCTACATCAACTTGAATCATTTAATATATCGCAACTCATAATCATTTAATATCATCTACTGGCCATTATTAGGATGTGATATCTAAAATTAGGCGCCCATCAAAGTGTATCTAAGCTTTCGTCCTCGCGTTGGGGAAGCGATGGTTTAGCAGTGTAATAGATGGCAGACGAGCCGATATGAAGCCAAACTGTGATTCCGAGTCATGTCGACTTCTGATGCAAAATGATATCTGCTAATCCTTCGTTTGTTTCGGGGCCTAATCTCTTGTCTGTCTCTCTATCCCCCCGAGTATGTTTTCCGTCCGAACGATTCCCGCCATTCTCGCCTCATTTCCTCACTCGTGACCCTATTGCACCAGCTTTTAAAGATGCGATTCTTTATGAGCCATGTCGATTGCAAATCCTTTCATTGACGTAAAATATTTATTTTACATGATGTCGCATGTCAAAAGCGTGACTTCAAAACATACATGAAAGACCAATAATTGCATCCATGACGTTAAAAGCTGTTCTGAAAGACACCTATTCAAGCGAGCAACAAAAGCAAACATTAAATATTTAACCTGGGCGATAGTAAAATTTGGTTCGTCCATCTGTCTTGTGAAATTTGGTTGGCTTTATTTTTGAGAGATAATGTAGGATTATCATAGCAATACATGCTCATTTCCCCCGGATATGTGCCCTTTTCAGACTCTTTAGCTGTTCTTTTTATTTGTCTGCCTTGTCGGATTTTCTCGCTATGAACGCCAGAAAATTTAAATTTTAACAGTCTCTTTAGATAATTCTTGCATACAAGATGAGAATATTGATGAAGCTATCTGCTTCAAAGCTTTAAAGTGCAATCTTAAATAATTTACCGTTAACTTCAAATTGCGATGTGTATCAACTGTTAGATCTAACGTGTGGTATCAACTGATACATTATAGCGTAAGCAATTGTTAAAAGACCTTAGATAGTTCTTTTGAATTTATTTATTACAAACATTGTTAACAGTTATTTCGTTTCTTTAATCAAACGCGTTCAGAAGTTAGGGATTTAAACAATTCAAGAATTATTGCGTTCTTGTACATATCACTTCTTGAAATTTGTGAAGATAGAACCATTAGTTTTATTTAATTCTCATTATTTTCATAAATCAAAGTTTCCAAGAATTTGAACATAACGCGCAAATCATTAGCGCTACAAAAGTTCGCCACTAAGTGTACCTTTCTAAGTCTTTTAAAGTGCATCTGCTTCCGAGTTTTGATTACTTTCTTCTCACCGTGTTCGTGTATTTTGCATTTATAATCTCCAAAAGCAAATGACCTCCATCGAACTTTGCTTCAAACTCAACAAAACTGCAGCCGAAACCCGTAAATAAAGCAGAAGTGAAAGACTCCATTCTCTCGCGAACGAAAAAAAAGGGCGCCAAGTTCGCAGCCACATAAAAACAATGCTGATCATATTTTTGATATTCAAGGAGTACAAATATGGAATTTGTTCAACCTGGTGAGATTTAAACGAGAAGCTTTACTGCGAGATTTTGAGACGACTGAGGGGAAAATGTCAGGCTAAGCTATCTGAGATGAGGAAGAAAAAGACTGCATTAAGCATCAGGATAATGCAACTTCGCACTAGGTGAGGGATTTCCTCACCAAAAAATAACATGACCGCTATTCTTCACTCTCCCTCTCCACACTGTTTATTAGAATAGAAACTCTGGTTGAAAGGGTATCGTTTTGACTTAATTAAAGAAAGCTAAGCAGGTTCGCAACAGGCGCTAAAACATTTTATACCGAATTCAATGCTGCTGCAAAAGAAAAAAAAACCAAACAAAAAACAAACAAACCAGTAGAGATCACTGCTTGCAGGCCAAAGATGACTACTTCGAAGGTGACGGTAAAAAAATTAAGACTTACAGTACGTGTTCACATGTATTAAGAACAAATTCTCGAAAATTGTAGCACTTCGTATACAAACAGCTTCTTCTAATCAGAGCCAAACTTCAAGTATTAGTGTTCAATATCTGGGCGACCGGCTTCGTTCAATTTCATTTTTTAAGCATTAGGTTTACAATTCAAAAAAAACAACCAAAACGCCAATGACTGCTTTTTTACCTTCTTGTAACTATGGTTCCTAAGATGAATTTTTTCGTTCTCATTAAAAATTGTTATTTAAATTGTTTGTTATTCAAACAATTGAATCATTTTAAATTTCTTTCCACACCACATTTCGTGTGTGACGTGGATTTTCCTTTGGCAACAGAACCCTTAAAGTGCTCGACTTTTTTACCCTTGAGAAACTGTAAATGCCATAGTTATTAAGTGTTCTATCATCATTGACGTTGAACCTTATTTAAATTTCTTATTCTTTTATGGAATTCTTCCGTCAGAGGATGAGAACCTATAAAGAGACGTACTAATTCGTTTGAAAATTGCGGTGGTTCCATTCCGCCATGCAAAGTCGCCAAAAGAATTTCGTTTTATAAAATTTAAAACACGTTCCTCTGGAAAATGCCAAGCCCTGCAATGACAACAAGACGTCTCGAAAGGTCCCATAAACAACGCCTTTATACCGGGTGTCCCAAAAATGACTGATGGATTTTGAAAATCAATAAAAAAAAGACGGAATGTGATAGATATGTATCGTTTGCAGCCTTATGCTTAGGAAATCAGGGAATTTTATCCCACCAAATTTCAAATTTAGTGAACATTTTCACCCACAGGTGGCGCTGAAAGCTATGAAAAAATAAAAACCGATATGAAAATGTTGCAAGGACTGTTGCAAAAAACTAAACAATGACATTTTCAATGTAACCCCCCATTTGAAAGCCGGCTCGGTGACCGAGAGCGTTGAGGCGCAGGTCTTGCCGCTCTCGCAACCAGCGAGTTGCGGGTTCGAATCCGAATCCCGCCAAGGGCATGGATGTTTGTGTTTGTCTATTTTCACCATCATCCTTTCATCCCACTCAGCTAGTCTCCTGGAAGGGGGAGATGTGAGCTGGAAATCCATCCATCCATCCCCATTTGAAAAAACCATTTTGGTAGAGCGGACTTGCAATCTCAACACACACGCTATCAGCTTGTTACAGATCGCCTGCAGCGCCATCTCTTGGTAGAAATGTTAACTAAATTTGAAAATTGGTGGGATAAAATTTGGTTGGGAAGCAGTTTCCTTCTAAAGTTCTGCGATGTCTGGCGAAACGACGTCTTTGTTCTTCTAACCGTCGTTCATATTGCTGATCATTGTCATTGAACCAACGTTGTGACGCACGCTGTCGTAGATCTTCCAAGCGTTCTGATTGAATAATTTGAGAAATCATTTCATACACACTTCACTTTTGTAGCGGGAATTGGACGAGTCGAGGAAGTTTGAATTTCTTGAATTGAAACAGGATCAGGTTAAAGAAATTCAATCTATTGTAACATCGGCATTATCATAAGAATTTAACTGTATACCTTCTGTTGAATTATGGGACATTTGATTACGGGACTTAATTGGACAACTCCATGAAGATGGCATATTTTGAATGGAAACGGGATCAGTTAACACTCCATTTGGTGCGGGTGTTTGTAACACGGGTGGTGGAGCGCGGTCTGTGAGACCGCATCTTGAAACTACTTTTTTTAATATTCAAAAATGAAATTCATGAATATTTTTTATCTGTCACTTAATTTACCTCATTAATAACAGAACACCCAAAAACTTTTCAATATTATCTAAAAAACGCAACTTTTAGAAAGAAATTTAAAACCCCTTCTTTTTCCGTCAAAATTAGACATGAATATTCAGGTAAGGCATTTATAAAAATAAAGTAGTTGAAAATTGATACTTTGCATTATTTTTACTTTTCATACTGACTTCTAGAAGGGTCCAAGTTGATAGAATACAGAAGTGGTCATTTGTTTATTTTAAATTCATAAGAAGATTTTCACAAAAATGTAGTGATGCGGTCCCTGAGACCGCACGCCACCTTTGGAGTGTTAAGAAAGTCAGTTTTTTGAAAAATCATCATCATCATCATAAGAATTTTATTGCATACCTTCAATTAAATTTTCGGGTTGGTCTTCACTGTGAGGCGTTTGAAAGTTAAAATTATGAGAACTTCGTGGACGTCCTCTAGGCATGATGCAATTTGCTTGTTGTTCTTGCAATGTTTTGTAATGGCGGCTGTTCACTTTCGTCGAGGCGAACCGAGACTACCCGAACGCGAGAGTGGCACATGAAGTCGGATTTTTCAAAAACGTTGTAATTATTATTTATGTACGAGGGGCGATTGATAAATAAGGTCTCCATGGCTGTAACTTTTTTATTTGTTAACCGATTTTCAAAATTATTTTTGTATCTTATACTCACATTTGTCCTCTATGTAATGCACTATTCACTTTTTGACATAGTCCCCATTCCTTTCCGAGCATTGCGCCAACGCGTGACTAGTTGGGTGAACCCGTCGGAGAGGAATTCCGGAGTTGTTGTCGACACCAGGATTGAATGGCAGCTTTGGACCCTCTTCTGGAGTACGATAACGTCCGCCCGCACACGAGTCACCACACACGAGAGGCGTTGCAGCGCCTACAGTTCAAAGATGAAAAATTGCAGTTCAAAAATGAAAGACTTTGCACATTGCGACTTTCACCACTTCCCAAAGAAGAAAGAGCCCCTTAAGGGACATGAGTTGGTTCTGACGGCGAGGTAAACGCTGCCATTCAATCCTGGTGTCGACAACAACTCCGGAATTCCTCTCCGACGGGTTCACCCAACTAGTCACGCGTTGGCGCAATGCTCGGAAAGGAATGGGGACTATGTCAAAAAGTGAATAGTGCATTACATAGAGGACAAATGTGAGTATAAGATACAAAAATAATTTTGAAAATCGGTTAACAAATAAAAAAGTTACAGCCATGGAGACCTTATTTATCAATCGCCCCTCGTAAAAATTTATGGCCGGATTTTGCCACAAACGTTTGTTAACGACATTGCTTTGTTAGAAAACCTATGGCGCTGTCTACAGTCGATTAGCAGCTGTTATTAAAAAACTTAAGAAATCGAAATTTCCCAAATATGAGACTTAGCTACACCGACTTTTTTGCCCCTCAAAACTATTATTAGGCAAATTTCATCAACATCGTTATAGCCATTTTTGAGAGCCCAGATGAACATCATATAATATAAGATTGCTCAAATGTAGTATAAGAAAAGATATCCGGATGAACAAATTAGTAGGAATAATTGTGCAATGAAAAAAAAAACATGATTGAAAGTTTTCATTTAACAATTCAACAGATTTCTTTGTCCATAGCTGACATCACATGTGTTACATAATCTGAAAAATGCCATTTAGCGATTTTTTTTACGGACATGGGACCTAGCGCCATGAATTCCTGGTACCCAAAAACCCCTATATAACACTTTTCGTTAAAATCGTTAGAGCCGTTTTGAAAACCCGAATTTATAAAGTTTACTGCTGTGGAAATGACTTTTGGTTGTTCAATATTCTCTCTATGGATATAATGAAAGCCTTGTAATGCACTTTAAAATTCGAACATTTTAATTTATTAAGATGCTCCTTTTCTAAAATGAACTTGGCTACCATGAAGAAGAGTCCATGAAATTACACGAGAGGTAATCGAAAGTGTTTTATAATTCATTTCTTATCATTTCCATGTAAAGTTTTCCTAGTTAATCTCAAAATAGCAACTTACATTTTAACTTCCGTGCTTTCGACGTCAACATGTTGTCAATTTAAATTAATAATTTTCCGATAAGTTAAGATTACTTGAGCCCCCACCATTGTCACACGAACAATAGACGTTCAGTCGAGGCGACGTCTCCTTAAAGTTAAGAATTGGATTTTAAGTGGAGTTTAATATAACTAATAATGTTAAAAATGTAAGTAATTTTGTTCTTCTATTTTTCTTATGCGCCAGTCGTAGCGGATTTAAAGATAGTTTTAAAATGATTGAAATTACTAACTTAATAATCGCGACCGTATTTAATTAAACATGGAAATTTTATAAGGACAGATTTTTTATTAATTAGCATACTTTTGGAGGAGCAAATAAAACAAAGCGAAGAATATGAGCAATTCTGCATTATCATAATGTCAAATCTGTTTAGTTTTACCGACCGAAGAACCCATTCATCATTTATGGGGTTCTAAAGGGTTGAGGACTTGTTAACAAATCCATTAATCATTCTCAAGTGATATGAAGTAGGTGGGCGTTTTTAATCATTAAATCCGGTTTTTTATTAATTTAAAGTGTTTCTTGAAAATACTTTGACAATTCCTTTCGTCTTTTGCTAATAGTCAGCTGATTTAGGTTCAATTACAAATAAAACTTCCGATAAAATGCTAATTTAATTATATTTGCTCTATTTCTTAATCTATTCATTAATGGTTATTATTCTTCTAATTATAATAAACAAATTTGAGGCTTTGAGAAAAATAAAATTATTAAAATTCATATAGAAAATCGATTTTATCCCTGCATTTTTATGCTTTCCTCGGCTATTCACGTAGGAAGTACTTAACATTATTATGGGGTATTTGGACATCTTATTTTAGTATTCTGAAAATGTTTTTAGGCATCTAAAGAATAAATTTTAAATCATTGAATTAATAAGTAAATCTCCTTTTAATAATGATATAAATAATTAAATAAATAAAACAAAATAAAAGTCACCAAATTAAGTCCTGATGAATATGAAGAATTGACAAATTTGAAGAATCACAGATGTTAATGTTAAAGTTGATAAGAAAGTTGAAAGGAAGTTGATGAAATCAGAGATGTTAATGTTGAAGTGTAGAAAATTGTTGACAGAAGTTGGAAGATGAACATAAGGCACAGATGCGTGGAGAAAAAGTTGTCTTGCAGATGTGGTGATGATCAGATTTTTTGTAGGTGATGATCAGTCCTAAACAAATAAGGATTTCAATGTTTACAAAAGATTTTCTCTTATCATCAGCTTAAATCTTATTTGAAATAAAAAGTGTGTTGTGAAAACAATGGTGTGTTGTGTTTTTACTTGATTAAAAGGAGATTTACATTATTAATTCAATGATTACAAACTACTCCTTCCCTCATATAATAATAAATTTTAAAGTCAGTATAAATTATTGCCGTATAAGAAAGTTGATCCTAGTTTATCCAAAATTTAACAAAAGTTTTACTTTTCAATTGCAAACTTGACTTCTATTAGAATTTCTCCCTCAATGTGATTCGATCCCATTAAGCAACGAATAACCATTTTACTGTAGCCTTTATACACATTTTTGACACGATCACTGTAGACTATTACAGTTTGTAATACATACATAGAAGGTTCTAGTAATTGGATTTGAAGATACATATTTATTAGGCAAAATTCTTTTAATTTTTTTTTAATTTATGATATTTGTACAGATGGATCATCTGTTCAGAAAATCTTCTACTATCATGTACAGTATAGGCCTGTCTTGATGAATAAACGATGACGAAGAACGAGAAATTTCTAATGCTCTTATTACATTTTAAATGAAGTTTTAATACTTAAAAGTTATTCATAAGTCCATTTTAGAAATCCACTACAATCAAATTACAGATACATCACTGAAATACCATTGTTTTGTATATTGAAATATACCATTCCAAATTTGTTTTACATACTTCACAAATGCTCAGTTTGTCCACCTTTGATAATGCGGCATAATCCATTTCTTCTCTCACGCGTGCCAGCACATCACAGTTGTGAAGTTCTAGAGATTAGCAAGAAATAGGGGCACAAAGACAATATCCTTCACGAATCCTTTAAGAAAAAGTTGCTTGGGATTTGATACGAGGATTGAGATGGCCCCCACTTTAAACCGTCATCTTCCTCGTGTCTATGCCCTAACCAACATTATGGCAGGTAATGAACCTAAAAATTTAGAGAGATTGTCGTTCTGTCGGCGTAAAACTTAACAGTATCCGCAACATAAAACTCCATTTTTGCAGAAATGACATTTTAAACAAAAAAATTTCTTCAACGTATTCTTCAGAGATATTTAGAAAGAATAATGAAAATCAGTTGACATTTGAAAATTATTAAATTTTATTTTTTGACTAACCAGGGGCTAATATCAATTAAGATTGCTTCAAAGTAAATAACATCGCAATTTGGGTCAGAATATTGAAATAATGTTCAAACGAATTTCAAAGAAAACGTTCCACGTTCAAAATTCAATTTTTTCCCCCTTGATACAATATTTTTTTGGCATAGATATGGTTATTTGCTTTTTGAATTTATTGTTTTTTCTATAGTCCTAGAAAAATCATAATCACAATTCACGATAAGAAATTTCAATTTTTCACGAAATGACCTGAAGCTGTCTAGTTTTAATCTTTTCGTGGATTATTTATTAAAAGTTCTGTTGACACAGTCTGTGCTCGAATAAGATAAAATTGCAAACTTCATTTTTATTATTTACCCATTCGGCTGCTGAATTCGATCAAACATAACGAAATTAGATGCAAAGGGAATGGCATTATTAAAGCTTCATGAAAAAAGTTCTGAACTCTTGCGAGGCAAGTGTTTCAGTCATGCAAAATATTGGCTACATAAGCTTTAGTGAAAATTGATTTCTTTAGAATTAAGTAAGTGAGATTTTTCTTTATTTATCTACTTTCACTTATAATAATAAAATGAATAGCATATAACATTAAGTGGTTTACAATTAAGTTTGTTTAAAAATAATAATATTGCACTATTTTTTTTAAGTCTTTACTCATTTTGTTTCACTCTATTTCTCCCCTTGCATTTCCTCACTCGTTTCACGTTCTTTCCTGGATTCCGGTTTCTTTGCTAGTTTTAATGTCGCTTGTGCGCTCTATGTTAACCGCCGTGTTCTCTGATTCTTAAACATTGAGTAGATGGGCGTTAGATTTACTAGGCTCTGTTTAACACCCTCTTCTCACATAGAAAGGTCGGAGATCACCGCTTATTTTGATTCTCGGAGGCGATGACATTTCCTCATTATCATGGCACCTTCGGTTGCACCGTCGGTGGAGACACATCCGGAATCGCTGTTTTCAATTTAATTTTTTTTTTTCCCCTATTTCTCTTCTTTCTTTCAAATCCGTTTTCGTGCACTTAATTAAAATTAGAATATAAAAAGAAACCGTGTACGAATTCGTAAACAGATCGAACTTGTTGCTCTGCTTGTAACCATGCAATATGTTTTTTTTTCTACATATATATTAAAATCTGTATAATATTTCACTTTTCAGTGCTACCGTGAAGTGAATCTCGAAATCCATCTCACAATTGCGGACACCTGTTGATTCAAGTTCAGTTGTAAGTGTTATAAAATATTTTTTACCTTTATAACTATAAAAATAAGCTGATTTTTAAAATAGTTTAATTCTACTTTTTTCATGGGTGGATTATCAATCAAAACTTGTCTCGCATTCGCCGCACGTCAAACTACCCCACCCTTTTTTTCAGTTTAATAGGAGATAATTATTATCATTATAAAAATTTTATCAACGGTTTAACATATTAACCCTATCCCAACAAAGGGTGAAGAATTTCTAGTTCTCTGAAAATGAAGCTGAAAAAGATGATTTACAACTCCTTTTCGTTGAAGAAGACTGTTTTCTTACTCCTTACGCATGTTAAGGTTAAAGGGTGAAAACGAAAAAAAATTAATAAAAAGTGAAAATGCTTAGGTTTATATCTCTAACCCTGAAAGGTTAACCTCTGTAACTCTAAACTACAATTATGGAAATTATGTCTAATTTTCTTTGCAGTTCAACACCATTTCAAGAATTTCATTTGAACGAAATTCTTATTCGATTCATTTAAGTGTTTGCACATGAATATTCACGTGTATTCTTAGAAATTCTTAAAATATTTAAATACTTATCATAAAACTTTATTCCCCCCACTTAATGAAACACTTCATCTTACACAATATTTTACAAAATACATCGCATTTCTGGGTATCTGTAATTAATTATAAACTATTGATGTACAGCCCATTTGCGTATTTCAATGTCAATCTAAACGTGTACTTAAAATGATGATCTTATTTATATTCAAAAATGATAAAGTCTTTCTGATTATGGTTTAATAACATCTATTATAAACAGTTCTTTTTTATATCTGAAGAGGTTTTCTTCCCGAAGTAAAACTGATGGCGCCATCTCTTACCTTTAAGAAACAATCGATAGACGAGGCGGTCGCTTAATTCGAAAAGGCGCTAAATTGAAAAGAGGGGAGTCTTGTCATTGTACGTGGAAAAGGGGGCGGGAGACTCTTCCCCTTCAAATTAAGTAAACTTGTATACAAATGCTTGATTTTTGGTAGAAATAAGATGTAAACGGGGAAAGTTTGGGGTAATAATATTGACTTTATTCTGCCCGCCCTCTCCGCAACATAATTCCAGACTACAGATAAGCAGGATGTCTCACATAAAGTGTAGCCAACTTCTAAAAGACAAATCCGACAGACTATTTTCAATAGAAGAATTATTGTACTTTTATGTGAGGGGTTTTTATGTATATTCCATTTCCAAAAACAAAAAAAATAAAAAAGACGCATTTTTCGAATATGGAAGTCAACTTTGAAATGTGCAATGGAAACTCCTATTTTTAATGGTATTTTTCAATTGATCCAAACGTTTAGGAGATAGAGGCAGTGAAAGAGTGGTGTGTTTGGATTTAAAGGAAAAAAAAATTGTTTATCAATTAAACGGAAACAAAGTTGAACATTTATTATAATAACATTTATCGTATAACCATTGTTTTGCATTGCTGTAATGCACATTACCTTAGAAGTAAACTCGTCACATGCTGAAAACCGTTTCTTGTTATCTTGTATAGTGATGCATGTGTTGCAGTTATTATAAAGTCTAACGTTGTAAAGATAATTTATGGACCCTCTGTATATACGAGGGTAGCCCATAAAATCAGCCGTAGTCCAGTTGTCTCGCCTTGCTCAATGCACTGGTGGAGTTAAGCAACTTTGGGCGCGGCTAGTCACAGGTTGGGTGACAACCTGGCAATTTCCATCTCCCCCCGTGTTTCGGAGGGCACGTAAAGCTGTCGGTCCGGGCTGCTGCGACCATCTTACAGCAGTCGTTAAGATCATCGGTATGGCGCAAAATTCCCTCGAAGGCGCAGAACGATAATCTACCCTCTGTACAAGATAAGTCCAGAAAATAATGCAACACAATTTTTTTCTTCAACAATTATTTATTGTACACAATGAAGCATACACACGAAAGAATGACGTTTCTTCTACACTCCCTATTTTTCAACATAATCTCCGTTCTGTGATCTTCCTCCAGCGAGACATAAGGGCATGTATGCCCTGTCGGTACCAGTCCTTGTTCTGTTCACGCAGCCATGTCTTCACTGTGCGAATCACCTCTTTGTCATCCTCAAAATGTCTTCCACGAATGGTATTCTACAATGGCCCAAACAAGTGAAAGTCTGAGAACGCTAGGCCAGGGCTGTAGGGTGGATAGGTTAACACTGTCCAACCCTGTTTCGTGATGTGTTCCGATGTCCTCAAACTGGTGTGAGGGCGAGCGTTTCGTGAACGCGTTTTTGTGTAGTCAAGAGCACGGATGATATCATCCACACTTCCTTTGCTGATTGACAGCTCCAGCGCCAACTGCCGAGTCATTCTGCGTCGGTCCTGATGAATGAGCGCATTCTTGAAGGTATAGGATTATTCTTGAAGCTAAAAAGGGAGGCAAGAATAATCCTAGACCTTCAAGGTCGAGGTTTAGCTTATCTGATGAGGACTATACATCACTTACAGACGCTATCTGTACGGAAGAAACGGAAACTTTGCGCGCGCACTCTGAAAACTTCATAGAATGCATATCTCAAGTTTTGCATTCATACCATTGTTGGGGACGGAGAAAAAAATTGTGGTGCATTACTTTCTGGGCTACCCTTGTATATTTAACTAGTAAAGATAATGTCCTTCGCGTTGCTCGGGCTCTATATGGGAAGCTCTCTATTGTCTTACACCGATGATGTCATGATTTGTATGCAGTAATTTTATGAGAAGTTCTCCGTTGTTCTTACACGGTAGTTTTCATCAATTGTCATCTCCTTCAGCAGGTGAAATTCTCATACCTTGAAGTTGCATTTTCGGATTTAATTATGGATTTAACCTAAAAAATGACGGAATTTCGTAAAATCCTTTCTTAATGGGCGCTTACATCACAAAATATACCTACTGTCATTTGGTGATTTTTATTCTTCAGCGGTTTCGGCTCGGCTTTGGTGAATCCGTCAGTCAGTCAGGACATGTTCTTTTATATGCAGGCTGATTCAGACCAACCGTACCATGTTCTTTTATATACCCGACGTTGTTCGGGCTCATTGTTTGACGAACTTATGCACTATCTGAAAGTGAATATACAGAAACGAAAAATTCAGTTTATTATAAGTATAGAAGATAAATAGAAAAGAAAGAAAGAAAAAAAAAGAAAGAAGATAAAAGGTAAAATAAATGATTGATCGGCATCAAAAGTACTCTAAATGTTGACTCAGACTATAAGCTATTACCATTCTACGTTTTATCAAAATCCGTTCAGTGGTTTTTATGTGATATGCGTACAGACAAACATACAAAAATTCCAAAAATGATCTTAATGCGTTCTATCACTTATCCGTCATCCTCCAAATATGTTTTACAAGTAGTCATATTTTAGCATATATATTTTAATGCACCATAAATGCATAAACACGAAATCAAAATTTGCAGAACACATCCTACATAAACACAATTTTGCAAAATTAGAAGAAACACTGTCTCCCAAAATCATAAACAATCTGAACAAAATAAAAACGCAATCTTTGAAAACTTATACTACATATATAAAGCAACACTTACAGAAAAAAAAAAACATTTATTAAATAACCAAATTCAATCAAACATCAAAATACATTTAAATTTCTAAATTCAATCCGGCAACAATAACACCATCTACAACAAAATAAAAACCAACAACAACAACCAACAATAATACACCCACTTTAGTGTTTTTAATTGTTTGATTAGCAGGTTGTTTTTTGATTTCATTTTGAAATGTGGGAGTTGGATCTTTATTTAATTTTATGAAGTTATTTTCAACGATAAATTCGTTAATTTTTTGAAAATAGAGATCTTTTTGTATGATACTGTTGCATTCCATTTATCTGCTTTTAACGAATATCACTGAAACATATACTAATGCCATTTTTATAATTTATATACATGTATATTCTCCAAGCCTTGGACCATAATCAAACAAAAAAATTAAGAAAAGAACTAAAAGAAAACAAGAAGATTGATAGAAAGAAAGAAAGAAAAAAACAAATATAATTCTTCGGGAACTTCGTGATTGATCGGGATCAAAAATACCCTAAATGTTGACCCAGACTATAGGCTATAACCATACTAAGTTTCATCAAAATCCGTCCATTGGCTTTTGTGTGATGCGCGTACAAACAAACAGACAGACAGACAGCAGATTTATTATATGGATAGAAGATTAAGTTAAATTACACTGCGTGACAATTTTTCTACCCAAAGAACTAGTAGCTTTTAATAGTTTGCTAGCACTAATGGAAGGTAGGAGCTGCACACAAAATGTTTCTATCATGTCACGTGTTTGTGATACACGTCGATAAAATGTTCAGCCTACCTTCAGTATTTTGAGTAAAGACGAGTGGCATACCTGTACTATTATTGTGCTCCTTGTATAGCCGAGCGTCGTATACATAATAAAAATTTTCTTTCCTATTTTTCATCAAAAATTTTATTTGTTCTAATCTAGCCATGCACATACAAGTTATGATCGTTGGGTTTGTAAGCTGCGTGTCGACCTATGTTATTCTATGCTTGTACGGTGTTTGGCGTATCGGTACGTTTTCGCTTTCTGGACGAGTGTCATACTAGTAATACTTATGTCTTTTGTTTTTGTGTTATTTGTGCCGGCTGCACGTTAAAGAACCCTTGCGAGGCAAAATTTGCGGCCCCTATAACGCCGTTCTGAAATGACCATGGCAGTTGAAAAGGACGTTAATACCAAATAAACCAAACCAAACATAATATACTTTCGCTGGATAGAAGTTAACAGTAATCATTGTTCTTGCTCTTTGTGATATTTTGATAAAGGCAGGATTTATGAGAGTGCCAGATAAAAGAAGAATATTCTGATTAGTCTAAGGTTCGACAAATCTCTGGATTGTTAAAAGTAAATGCAGTCTCAGTAAATTTTATTCTTATTCATTTCATTAGTAAGAAACAAGGGTTTGAGATAGAACGATAACTTTGAGAAAAGTCGAAATCAGCTGACTGATGGGATAATCACCTCAGAAGATCGATAAATCAACAGGATGAGCTAATGGATAAGAGAGAATATAACAAACAAATTTAATTATAATATTAAGAAATAATAATAATGTTTTTAAAATTGTTACTGTATTGCACATCTAGTTAGTAACGACAGTGTTTATAATTTCATTAATAAAATGTAGAAATGACGAAGATTATCTTTTTTCCTTATCAAGTACTAGAAGAGGTACCCGGCGTTGCCCGGGATAATTACACTTGCACAATCTTTTCCTTTCATTGTTAGTCATGAGATATTGATTGTTTGTTCATGCAGAGCGTTTGTGAATTGCGTGTTGATACCATTGTTGATACCTATTGTTGTACAAACTTTGCCTTGCATTGTTGGTCATGAGATATGTCTCATTAAAATGCCTTGCCATAACCATGAATATCGATTTTTTATCGATATTTATTATTTTTCCGAAATCTGAGGTAGACAGTGACCTTCCTCATGCTTTGAAGGTCATGTATGCGAAATTTTATCAAGATCGGAATAAAACTGTAGATTTGTATAAAAAACAGACCCACAGCCCCACAGACAGACCCACAAACATCCTTCTTTATATATATAGATTACTTTTAACAAAAACTTTGTGATACAATAACATTCTTAAGAAAATATTTTTTATAAAATTCTCAATAATAGGCTATGAAGGAGAATGTGAGCTTTCATTGTTGTTTTAGAGTTAAGTTTTTCTGAACGAAAGAAGACAAATGTTTTTTACTTGGTCAAAGGTTTTTGCCTCTTTGACTGCTTTTTGCTCGTATCGATATTTTATGGATATGATAGGAAGTGGAGATGGCAAGCGTTGCCTCGGAGATGACAACCTCGATTGAAAATAAATTCAATCAGAAGCAGACACCAAGCGCCCTTCTCGAGAAAATTTAATTTTCTAAGGCTTCTTGCTTTTTTCTCCATCTCATTTTCATTTTTTTACAAACATTTTTCTAAATTATTAATTTGGGAATCCTTATTTTATTTATAAGCTTACTTTTTTTTCACTTGTTAAGTTAATGCTAAATTGAAAATAGTGTGAGGTGTGTTTATCATGAACTTATTGAATGACATGTGTCTCAACCTATTTTCTTGAGACACCAGCATAAAGAGATTGTTTGAAAAAAGAAAAGTTTAGATACCCTTATTTTTGGTTTAAAATGTGCCCCAAAGGTGATTTCAGCGGTTGTTTGTAGCTAATATAACGAATCAGAGCCTTACACATTCGACATCACTAGCTCACACAAGATAACAGTGCGCCTTACAAAACCATCACTTGGTTTATTTTGTGAACGAAAGTCAACAGTATAAGACGCCAAAGGGGTAATGATTAGTCCTTTTCAGCCACATAGCCCCCTAATTATTTTTGGCTTCACAATATTGAGTCAGCTTTATTCAGATGTAGAGATGGATGGAAAGACTTAAGTGATTAAGTTTTCATTCTTCAAAAAAAATGTAACCTCAATCACTGTGGGCCTGAAGGACCGTGAATGTTTGAATTTGGCATAGAGGGTGCGCTACATGGAACAGGAAAGAAAATTTACTCAATAATAATCAACTCCTCAAAAAGTGACAATTTAGCATGCGGTTAAACATCTCCTGCCCATGTTTACATTTTTGTTGTTGGGAGGAACTGTTCTCCATTTGACTAAAGACTCAGTACTTTCTGCCATGAGTCCGCCCAGTAAATGGTTTTGGAATTAACAACGTGTGGCATAATCCTAAAAGGAAAATAACAAAGTCACGTTTCTTTATTTGAACGTATACAGTTTGAAAATTTGGTGTATTTTCCATTTTGCTTGTAAATTTTTTGATATAAAAACAATTGGCATTCTTGCAATTTGAAATTTTCTTAATATCTATTATTTCAAGCTTATTATTTTAACTTTGGGGGGGGTGGGGGTTTGAAGTTTTCTTTTTTATAGAGGAGGAGGAGTTCTAACACTCTCATCTTCGTTTTAGCGAGCAGGTAGTCCTTTACATCAGTTAGATGATTAAACCAATCTCAATTCATGATCGGATTATCTCAGAAATACAAATTTATGCAAAGTGATCAAAGTGCAATACATACAGTAGAGAACCATAGGGTCACAATACACACTCTTGCTACTCTAGGAAAACTTGCTATCCTTGAACTTGCGTTTAATATGAACTACAGGAGCCAAATTGATATTGTCATGAAAGGCAGAATAATGACAAACGAAAGTTTCCAGAGAAGTGGGGAGGCTGTGGCCTGGTGGGCTTTCACTGAAATACAACTTCTTTAAAGTTAAGCAACACCAGGCACGGCTAGTCACTGGATGGGCGACTCATCAGCGACTCACATCACAATCATCACCCCCCCCCCCCCCGGCTGCTTTGACCATCATACAGCAGTCATCAATGCAGGTCGAATTCAGGCCATACAGGCTCCGGATGTACATATTGGAGTCTAAATTAATTAAATAAAATAAATAAATAATAATAAATTAACTGAAGGTTCCACAAAGTGTGATTTGGAGACGATTGCAAGACACAGGAGATGTTACAGGCCGACAGTGAAAGGTCCTCCAAGGGTTACAACCACTCAGCAGGACTGATATTTGCAATGAACTACAAGATATCAGAGGATCCTATCTGCCAGGCAGCTGCCTAACCAGCTTGCAGCCGCCTTAGGAACAAGTTTCCAGAAAACTCTTTATCGGAGGATAAAGTAAGATGGCCTTTATGCCAGACGTTCGGCAGTTGTGTCCCACTTATCCCTGCGAGTCGAAATTATAATGGGACTTTGGATTAGTGAAGTAACGTGCTATTCACCTATGAGTCCAGATTCAGCTTACAAAACGATTTTCTTCGAACCACTATCCGGAGAGAACGTGGAATCCATTATAATCCCAACAACATCAAGGAAAAGGACCCCTAAGACGGTGGTGATGTTATGGTTTGGGGAAATATCATGCTAAACAGATGCACGGAGCTCCTCATCTTTGACAGAAGTAGGCTACCGTTAATGCTCGGAGATTGAGACGCATAACTGGAAGGTCATGTTGGAGTTTCAGAGGTGCCGTGGGTCCAGAGTTTATTATCATGCACGTCCCCACAGAACTCTGCAGGTAGAGGACTTCTGCAAAGTTCAGGATATCCAACGCATGGAGTGGCCAACAAGATCTCCGGATATGAACTGATTGAACATGCATTGGATGCGCTAGGGAGACTAATTGCATCCCATTAGCCTCCACCATGACCATTCCAGAGCTCAAATGGCTTTATTGCCAACCGAGCTCTTGAACAACCTCATTGAAAACATGGAGCGGTTTGTGTCGCCGCTAGGGATTACCATAATCTATATTAGCACATAAAAACCATGCTCTCTTTCTGTTTTCATAAACGTGTTTAATTAAACGGTTTTGTCTTTTTTTTTTCCATACCAAGTTTCACCTTATTCTGGAAGTTGAGTTTATGAAATACAGATAAAGATGGCGCTGCTATTCTCTACGCATTCCTTCCCGTCAGATCGACAGTCTATACCTCGCTGAATGTTTGCACGGGCGTCTGCGAATTTTGTCCTCAGATTGCGCCACATTGTTGCTGCAAAACATTGTTTTATAGTTTTTACCCTCTCAGTAGCGCCAACTGTTGACGAACTTTGCATTTTGAAATTTTTTGCGAATAAAGTTCCCTGATTTCCTAAGCAGAATGCAGCAAACCGTATATTTCTATTGCCTTCCGGTTTTCGTTAATTGATATTTCAAATCGTCGCTCAATCCAGTATGAACACAGTCCAAATAAGCAAAATCCAAGCAGAACTGTGGCTTAACATATTGTTTGATTGCTTACATGCAAACTACGTTATGTAAGAAAACGAGGACAATTAATAAAACTCATTTACATGCAATGATAAAAGATAGTACTGTTGAAAGAATAAAATTTCTCTTTTTAGGCACAATGTAACAGTCAAATAATAGATGCCTCTTGCAAAGCGAACATTATATGCAATTAAAAATTAATGTGGAACATTCAGATTTGAATTACTAACTTGTATTCACTGGAAACTTGATGATAGTACCAAGATTCGAGATTGGTATAAAAAAAGCCTTGATAATGCCAATTCGAGATTGAATTGCGAAACCGAAACTAACTTCAAGTTCTTGTTTTGAACTCACGCCATCTAGGGACATAAAATGATGATGAGTGGTAAATGATGATGCCTAATTATAAAAAGTAGCCACATATTAAATTATGGTAGATCAAATAAGAATAAAGTTGTATGCTCATTATATTATCATTTCTTATCGTTATTTTTTACATTTTGTGTTTTATATAAATCTCATAAAAATATTAGTCTGTAGCATAACAATCCATTTGTTGTTTTTGCTTTTTTTCAGTGGGTATAGGTTTGTAGAGATAATCAAAACAAATTCTTATCACTTGCATTAATTAGTAAATAATGCAGAAAATGCTCAAATAGTGAGGAAAAAAAAGCTAAGTTAAAATTTCTTCGAGAGATGTCGCCATACTTCTGTTTGAAGAATTCTAACGCGTTAATCGATAAAATAGGAAAAAAGTACAAAAAATGTCTTCGGTTCTTGAAAGATGTGAATAACATTTTCAAGAAAGAAACCCCTATGCTATGTTTAAATTTATATTTGCATCAACTTTAAAAAGAAAAACTTGTTACACATTTCTTAAAAAAATGACTAAAGAATTCTTCTTTGATTAACTCTTTTAGAATGATTAATCATTCTCCAATGAACTATTCATTTTCTAATAAAATCTTGTAAACATTCCAAGAAGGAGCTTTAGCTGTGAAGCAGAAATACATTTATGCATTAAGAAATGAATGCCCCCTCCTCCCTGCGGTCATCTATTTTTACCCCTTTATCTGCACTTTTTAATCAAAAAATTGATTTTCTCGAATTTAGTATGTAGAAGATGTAAAAAAGCTCGTATCTTTCCTTTCTCATCATTTCCGATCGAATGACATGACATTCCATAAGTTTCCATAGTTCAAAAGACCAAGTGACTGCCACCCCCGCAACTCCGACCCCACTGAACAATTGGGCCTAAACTTCATCGTAATGCAGATCTTGCCTAGAGGAATCTGAATTTTACTCCTTTACGTACCTAAACAGCACATAGATATTTTGTCCTCTCTGACTCCCACCCCCGTAATTCTGACCCCAATGTACCAATCAAAACCAAACTAAATTGTGAAGGTGGACATGCCCATAGTAAGCTACATTCCGAATTTCAACTTTCTTCCTCAAAAAATGTAGAAATTATAAAAGGGACGGGCGGATATTATAAAACCAAGAAGTAGCTCCATTCTTCTGCTACTTAATAACAAGAAATTAAGCCTCCCGAGGAAGGTATAGGAAAGTAGCGGAAGCTCTGAGTTCATCTATTTACAGTAATATTGATCTTGCTTAGAGGAATCTGCATACCGAATTTCACTCCTTTATATGCATAAATACGCGTAGACCTTTTGGTCCCCTCTTATTTCTGCCCCCGAAACTCCGATCCCAGAGGGCCAATCATAACCAAACTAAATAGTGAAGGTGCACATGCCCATAGTAAGCTACCTTCAGAATTTCAAACTTCTACCTCAAAAAATGCGGAAATTATGGAGGGGACGGACGGACGGGCAGACAGACGGACGGACATTGTGAAAACAATAAGTAGCTCCATTCTTCCGCTACGTAATAATATAGATTATGAGCACTTGAGCAATCATGTGTCGGCAAAGCGATTTCACGTGCGTGTGCTGATGTTAATTATGCTTAAAAGATGAATAGAAAGTGACAATATGTTAATTCTTGACAAATCGATTGTTATATGACATGCCATTATCTTGGTCTTCTTTACAGTCACTGTTTTAGCACGTGAATTCGACTTGAAAGGACTCACGAAAAATTCTGAAAAGTTGATAAGACCGAGCTAAGACCTTGATGGTCATATTTCTGAAAAAGAATTTGAAAAAGTTAATCCACTTTCAAGTTATCGTGCAAACGGCGGACGGACGGCCGGATAAACTTTCAGACCAAGGGTGCATTCTTATAAGTAGCTTTTTGCTAAAGCTCCTAATAATGAATGTGTTATTGAAGTGTCGTGTATTTTTGACATACCAGATTGTTTAAATGCTAAAGCTGTTATTTTTAGACCAAAAAATTAATTTACTCTTAAATTTATACGAGATAACCAGATTTTGTCTTTTTGTTCCATCGTATTGCAAAATTAGTATCACTTATTACAAAGTTCCAGAACTGCAAGTTTAAAACGTACTTAGTATATTCGACCGATATTTATACTGAGGAAGTTATGCAACTATTTATAACAAGATGAGCTTATAATTATAAACATGAATTTTTATAAGGAAAAAGAGAGCAAATTTAAGAGAAGATAATTTTTTTTCGTTTTATGATTCTTGAAAGCTGATAAAGAGCCCAGTTATTCTAGGATTGGCATTCTTTTGGTTTTTTCCTCGAATTAATGTGTTCTTTACCGTTTTCGTTTCGTTTTATAGTTTTTACTTACAGTGAATATTTTTTTCCTCTGTTCCTGCTATATGCGATGTAAGCACTTCCCGAAAATTTCAGTGCTAAGAATCTCAGTTCAGGAGAAAAAGAAGCAATTTTGGAAACAGTTGGAAGCTATCCAAAAGTCATATTTCAGTGGGTGGGTCGGCGGATAGTTTTTCTCTCTTTTTTTACCATTGTTCGCTTCTGTTTGAGTTTGCCGAAATGATGATTTTCCTCTTTCTTGGGTGTTCCTGTTTTTCTTAGAAGCTCAAGAACAAATGTATTAAATCTAGTTGACATTGATTGGTCACTTGGGTAGCGTTTACGACAATTTCGCTTAAAATATCATTGCTGCATTTTTTTTAATTTGTTCTTTTGAAATACTACACGGTCCTTTTGTGCAGTATTGCACAATGCAACAAAAAAAAAAGTTTTCTCCGTTTTGATGGTAGAATTGAGAATTCCTTAGTCATGCACTGGTTAAGGTGAACACGGAATAAAATACATAAAAAAATCGAAAAGCGGGAGCAGAGTATGAATATGTTAAGAAAAGCTGTCAAGGAAGTAGCCGTGTTTCCATTTGCAAAGGATTTTATTGTCAGAGGGATGATGCGAAAGAAATTGATGCATTTTTGAAGCATTGCTAGATTGAATCTCAGAGACTTTGCCGTGTTTCGGAAACTTTTCTGATATAATCACACACGCGTGTATGATTTAAAAGCAGCTTTCATCCAGATGTCAATCTTCCTTCATCATAAGAAATATCTAAATATTTATAAATATTTTTATATGAATGCATTTTTATCTATAATATTTTTAATTGTAAACAAACAAAATAGAATGTGTCCATCATTTCGTTATATTTTCTGTTCGATAAAAAATTTTAGGAAAAAAAACTTAATCTGAATATTCCTAACTAATATTTCAACAAATCTTTGAATATCAATAAATATGAATGCATCAAAGCACAATAGTTCATAAATAATCATTTAAAATTCTTATTGGATCAGTGAATCATTTCAAAACTGCAGAGCTGTCTCATTTTTTTCATAGTATTTTTCATGATATCTGTTTATTGTTTTGGTGAAATTTTTGTTGTATCAAAAATAATCTTTTTGTTGCTTGCTCATTCTTTGTATGTGGCGCGATTTTTAAACAAGGTGCGGCCAGCAAATAGAAAAACATAATCAAATATAGGAATAGTTTATCAAAAGAGATCTCTCTATTCGCATCATTTTTTTCACACAGCCATTAATGACTTCCACACGTGGACATTATAGTGGCACCACTTTTCTGATTTCAGTTTCATAAAAGTTAATCACTATAGAGACTTACTGCTTGTCTGACTCATTATTTCGAGGCTTTGCGGTGAAAACCATGTGCTTTCAGCTGTCGTAAAATCTTAGAATCGGATCATAACCTTTGAACATTTTTGAGCTGTCATATGCACAATGCCGCTAGATAGCAGCTCAATTCTCTTGTTTATTCTTAAAGTCCAACTTTCCTCAATTTTGCAAAAAGCATCGGTATTGTCATTCCATGTTCAAAAAATCCGAAACTAATATTTCTTTGTCACAGAAAACACTGGTGATGGGTTTCCTTAAGAATATGCTTGTTTGGTTAGAAACTTTTCACTTTTGAAATCGCTTGTCATCACAGTAGGAATTCTATCATGGACTGCTATTCAAAACACCACGTTAATGCATTAACCTAATCTAACCTACATGTACCTGCTGTTTTGATGCGCTGTACAATAGGTACATTTGAGGACATCTATACCTTGGTCACGTTAAGAATGAAATGAAATCGAAATGCGCATGCATTTGTTTTACCGTTTTACCATGTCGCACCATAAATCCATTTTCTTCGGATAAAAAAAAAGATGAAATTACTACTTGAATATTATTACAATGCTACTCAAAAGTAACTTGTTACATTTGTAACATGTCCTGATTCATTTTGAAAATATAATTCGTTGATACTGTTATTTCTGCGTTTTTTATCGATATCTTCGAAATTGAATCCTAAATCGTAGTTTATCAATTTGTTGATAGCTGCATCATCTCTTGGTGAGATATACGACGACGAGTGGTCATAAAGTCATTACAATCAACAGGATCGGCCTCGGTGGCTCAGCGGTTGCGTGATCGCCTCTGATGGCTCGATTACGCGGGTTCGATCCCGCCCGAGGACGACGAGGATTTTTCAGGGGGAAATCCTGAGATCACGCACTTCCTTCGGAAGGGAAGTAAAGCCGTTGGTCCCGTGTAGTCGTTTGCCGGCTGCACGTTAAAGAAACCTTGCGAGGCAAAATTTGCGGCCCCTATAACGCTGTCCTGAAATGGCCTTAGCAGTTGAAAAGGACGTTAATACCAACCAAACCAAACCACAATCAACAGGAAAGAACGATCGCTTTTTAAAATATGTGGTGCCATTGGGAAGCGCATCCCTCGAGGGAGGATATAAAGCGGCCTTCGGTGCAGTACCGCTAAACGCCGCCAGAGCCATCGAAAGCAACATGGCGCAGCCCTTCGGAAAATTGGAGATTCCAGGGTGATAAGGTTTCTGCAGCTTCCGAGCTTTTGAACCTGTCATGTTGACTCGGACGATTTTTTCGAGCGGCTTGTCACTATGGACGAATGCGTTTTTTTCCTTCAAATCCAGGAACCTTATCACCGCTCGCAGTTCCAATTTTCCGACGGGCTGCGCCATGTTGCTTTCGACGTTCTGGCGGGGTTTAACGGTACTGCGCCAAAACATCTTTTTGTATCCTCCAGCACTCGAAGGATTTCGCTTTCCAGTGGCACAACACATTTTCAAAAGCGATCATTCTATCATGTTGATAGGCGCATTCGGCGGCACTCGGATCTGAGAGAACAGCGTTCGGCGAGCACTTTGTTACTTCCGCCTGAGAAGAAAACGTGTTCGGCACGCAACAATCTGTCAGATTTCTGAGCTCAGACGCTCATCAAGCTTTTCTTTTTCTGACTGTTCAGAATTAACATGGCGGCGCACACAGCGATGCGAAGCTATCAAAGAAGCTACGAGAGCCACATCATGGCGATGCCCAGTGTACACTTTCCAAGTGGCATCGCTAGTTTTTTAGCGCCCGTGTTCAATTTTGCATTTTTAGCTTTTTAGCACCCCTTCAATTTAGCTTTTTAGCGCCCCTAATTCGTCGCCCCTAACACCTTGGCCGCCCTTAGATACGCCGAAAATTCTTATCGCGAGCGAATATTATGCATGCTCAATTGCTCATTTGATGTTAATTTTTATTTCATGTAAACTAAAATTATTAGATCCGCGGTTTCTTCTCAATATTTGTAAAGCTGGTAAAGCCATTTCTTTCTGAGATAAAAGAGCATTCGGCAACGGTCACTCAAACGCTCAGAACAGCGGTGAGAAACCACGTGACAGTTCTCTCAGATCTGACAATGTGAGTGCCGCCGAATGTGCCTACTGAATTTATGACCTCCACTTGTATAATATTTTAAAAATTTAACAAATTCAGCATGTGATTTTTTTTCGTTATTAAAAATTGTTGTGCATTTTTCTATTAGTGGAAGTTTCGAACGCAACCAATTAAGCAGGCGCCTTATACCCCGTACACACGGAACGAAAATACTCAGTTCAACAAACTAATTTGATGAAACTAGATTCGTGCATCTAGTTTCAGGTTAAGTGCTGTTCACACGAATCTAGTTTGCCCCACTGAATTGTGGAATTGTTTGAAATGCAGTGTGGGATTGTGCGCAATGCGTTCTGGTGGGTGTGGGATTCCAAAAATCTCAAATCATCTTGAGAAACAAACAAAAATGGATGTACGTCAAAAAAAAGTTCTGTTGTTACTTCTCCTGATGCGCTTGAAATCTCTATTGTCGATTAACCTGCAAATTGGTCAATGCAAGACATTGGTGGCGTATTACCAGCAATGTAATTCAGTCATTTTGCGGAGACGATTGAGAAATCAGTCATTACTTAGCGAAATGTTGTTATTGTTAACAAAGCAACAGAAGCCCAAAGAAAGAAAATTTTGGATTAGACAAAAATCAGCACATTGGTGGGACATTATTGTGCCACAAATGGAACCACGTATATTCAAGGAAAATTTCAGGTAAATGTTAACCTAAGATTTACATATTTCACATATTGCTAAATACCTGCAATTACTGAAATTATCTCCTTTTACAGAATAAGTAAAGAAATTCTGACTGCCTTGTGTGAACACTTGAAATCTACGTTCGAGTGCCAAGATACTAACATGCGTCGCTGCATACCATTTCAGAAAAAAGTGGCTATGTGTGTCTATGCGCTCTCATCTTCAGCAGAGTTACGCACCATTGCTCATCTCTTTGGTGTTGGAAAGAGCACCCTCCAAAAAGCTCTCCATCAATTTTGTGAAATTCTCGTTACTGACGTTATGCCGAAACTGATCAAGTTTCCCACCACCCCAGATGAACTATTGGAGTGTACAAATGGATTTTTGGAAGAAGAATGAACAAGTGTACGGAGCGGTGGATGGCTGTCACATCGAAGTATCGCCACCCAAAGAACATGCGATTACTACTGTTACAAGAGCTTCTATAGTGTTGTTTTGCTCGCTGCCTGTGATTACGCATATCGTTTCATTTTTTTAAACGTGAGGTCACCAGGGCGTAATAATGATGCTAATGTTTTTCATAGGTCCAGCTTACCAACTTTAATGCAAGGCATTAGTAACATGCCAAATATCAAAACATTAATTAATGGCATTGAAATTGAGCCAATAATTTTAGGCGATTCAGCTTTTCCACTGCAAACCAACCTGATGAAACCATATCCTGACGGTCCCAATGTTTCTGAACTGGAAAAATATTTTAATTACAGGCTATCTCGAATCAGAAGAGTGATTGAAAATGTCTTCGGTCGCCTGAAAGCCCGCTTTCGTTGTTTATCGAAGCCACTGGAGTACGAGATTGAGAGAGTGCCGCAAATTGTACAGACTTGCTGTACACTGCATAATTGGTGCGAAATTGCAGGTGACAAAGTTGATCACACCTGGTTGCAAAAGGACAGTCAGGATACAACAGAGGTCCTTGTGTTTCTGGAGAAAATGAAAGTAATCCGAAACAAACTAGGGAACATTTAAAAAATTAATTTGCAAATCAAAAATGATGTTTATTTTTCTAATAAAGTTTTTAAAATCTGAACAATTTCAGCATTTGTTTTAACATTTTCTTCCTGTAACTTAGTTTGCCTTTCCATGATTTCAAGCATTCGCTGGTTGTTGGATGCCATTTCAGCAGCCAAAGCTTGATTGCTTTCTTCAATGCTGTCGACTTTGGACAGCAAACTGTTGAAAGTGGCTTCTCTTGACAGTTTTTGTCGCTTGCTTCTATTTTGCTGACTAGGCTCGTCAGCACTTGATGGCCTTGAAGACGTTCTTGAGGTACTTGTTGCCCCTGAAGACGTGCTCGGAGACAACAGAGCAACATCTATTGTCAAATTTCCTTCCTCATCATGGATAGGCGTGCAAATCACATCCTTAATTATAAATAAACCATGTCATTTATAAACTGCAGGATATCATTTGTAAAAATAAAGAGTAACAATTTCCATACTTGCGTTGACACACTTAAACTTTCACGGAGTAATCCATTATCATCTGCAGGAAAACTCCCTAAAATTTCGTGTATTTGATCGTAAAATTTCCAAGAAGAAGGCTCTTCTCCACTACCTAATTTCTTTTTTTCTGATCTATAGGAAATAAGTATTTTTAGCACACAAGTTTAAAAAACAAAAAAATTTAAATTTTTTAATTAATGTATTTAATCAAATTAATATTAAGTCTCATAAAATTTTTTAATTCATTTTTAGTTTTTACATTTCTAAAATACTACCATTAAATTAAGTATAAAGAAGGGCTCTTTTACCACAACAAAAGTAATAAAGAATATAACAAAAACAAAAATAACAAAAATACAACCTGGAAGCGCTTTTCGAGAGCAAAGCTCTCATCATTCGGCAGGAACCAAGGAGAACACGTGGAAAACCCAAAGTGAACTGATTTACTAGAATTATTACTACCATTAAAATTAAAACACTTGCCTGTAGTGTTTAGTGAGGTTATCCACTTTGTTCTTTACCTCCTGCCACGTTTTTTGGATATCGTACTCCTGATCGAGCACTTCACTAATGTGTTGGTACATTTGCCTATTTCTCTTGGCACGTCGCAAATCCTGTATGTTTTCTTTCCAAGTCAGAATTAAAACATTTGTTTCGGACTCCGACCACTCCACAGGCGATTTTCGCTGTCCCAACTTCTCCTTCCGACTGCTTTCCGCCATTTTCAAAACTCGTTTGAGCAAGGAAACGAGTTGCTGAAACTCGCTTGGTCGAAACGAGGTCAAAACGAGTTATAAGTCGTTTTGCCAAACGACTTCCGGCCACACGGGATGCGGGAACTTGTTTCGCGAACCGAAACGAGAAAAACTCGTTCCGTGTGTACGGGATATTAGAATAGTTTCAGTTTCCCTTCCAACGCAAATTGAGATGCGCATATCGTTTTTCGTTCAGAGATAGGAGGGACCAGACTGTAGAGAAGCTTAAAATAGATGGATTCTTATTAGTACAGTCGAACCCTGTTATTAAGAAATTCAGGGGACCCAAAAAATTTTCATCTCAAGTCTAAAAATGTTCGTCATTCGTTTAATTCAGAAAGATAGATGTTAAACAATGAGAAAAAGTTCAAAAAAGACACAAAAAAATCCAAATTCTTTGTGCACTAAGGAATTCTTCAACGCTATACCTACAGAGGAGTGAGAAATAAGTTACGTAACAATGGTGATTTAGGGTGTGTTCTACAAGTTTTCCATTGCCATTTTTAAAGTTACGGTTAAAAAGTTACGTTATGATTTGAACCCTTAAAGAGATCAAACATCAGATTTGACACCACCATTGTTTAGCCCCTACCTAACTTCCTTTTGCCTGGCTCTGTGGCCGAGAGGGTTAAGGCGCAGGTCTTTCCGCTCTCGAATCCAGTGAGTCGCGGGTTCGAATGCCGCCGATGGCATGGATGTTTGTATTTGTGCCTTTCATTATCATGCTGTATTTCTCATTCAGCATATCAGGGCCGATCACCCGATATGCGGTTTCATTCAGATTACGAGAAGAAACAAGATACTATCTTGTTACTCTATCTGCTTTCTTTGAAAGCAAATAAAACATCATCATCATCATCATCAACTTCCTTTTGCCTGTAACAGATTTGCTGTATATGGGAGGGGGGGGGGGGTAACAGATTTTTGACTCACCCTGTTCTCCTTCATCTTATGTTATTCGCAATTAGCCTTTTTTTTATTTATTATTTTATGAACAAGAAATTTTTATACCGTAAAATTCACTAAACTCTATGCCCTAATTTAAAACCTCGTTAACTTTTTCAAAAAAAAACTATAAATTGTGTTCATTTTATTTTTCAGATAGATAAAATGTACAAAATTGGTTATTTATGTTATAGTGACCCAAAGCGAGTTGTTATGAGTTAATAACTTTTCACCTAAAAGCCAGATAATTTTGGTAAGCGTGATTCAGAAAATACGTGAAAGTTGTATTTTCAAAATAATTGACCTTAATAACTATAAATTGATATCAAATCACTTCCAAAAATATTTTTTTTTAAATAATTACAAATTTTAAAAATTGTAAATAATCATCACAGTATTTTAAAAACCTTTTTTAAAATTGATATCAAAAAATACCCATTGCCCATTTAAAAATTGTAAAGAATTTGCAAGTTTAAGAAAAAGTTTTTTTTTTTTTTAAATATTCTGATGATATTAATAATTTTTTAAATAGATTAATTTTGGAAATTGTTTAAAATTTTGATTTATAAATAAATTTATAAGGTTTGACAAAGGTGGAGTTTATACTTTTTTAATTTAGATTATTGAAGTTGGCGAATTTTTATAAAATTTAATAAATGTCAATACACATCTGCATCCTCAAGCCATTCGTCATTTGGTAAACATGGCTTCGAAAATATGTGAAAAATTATTTTCAAAATAACTGTCCGTTGCATAAAAATTTGTGATCTGCTAAAAGGATGTTAGATTATACCATACCATACTAATTTTTCTTTTACATTTTACGATCCATCTTTTACAGGGTGAATACAAAAGTCTGAACCCCCCTTTTATTTTTTGAACCGAAGCAGTTATGTCAATTTTGATGAATCCAATGAATAGGAAGTTGTGGGTGGCCTATCCCATGGTGCATTTTTCATCATCCCAAATATGCAAATTAGGACACATTCAAAATTTATCTCAAAAACCGTAAGGGATAGAGAAAAAAAACCCAATTGCAAACTTGTTCAGCATAAAAAAACAAACAAAACAAAAAAAAAATCATCCAAATCGGACCAACCAATCACCCACAATCACGTGGTGAACTGTTTGTAGCTTACAAGGAAAACTGAATGTTGATATTTCCACCATGTAAAGCATGCAAATAAAAAAATTATGATGAAAAATGCACCATGGGATAGGCCACCCACAACTTCCTATTCATTGGATTCATCAAAATTGACATATCTGCTTCGGCTCAAAAAATAAAAAGGGAGTTCAGACTTTTGGATTCATCCTGTATATTAATAAAGCAAGAAACGCATAGTTAAAATGTAACTTTTAGCACCCGATAGCACTGTAGACATGCAGCGCCTCCCACTGGCTGACGTAGCGAACTACTTACGTTTAGGCACAGCCTACTATATTATCTATATAGTAGGCTGTGGTTTAGGTAACATGCTTTCGGGCACAGTTTCCTCACCTCCTAATCTTTCTGTGCGTCCAAGTATGAAATCAATTTTTCACCCACTTTCTTTTGTTTAAACGACTTCAAATTTGACACAGATGACAATACAATCCAATTCCGGTGGCAATACAATCTAATTTAAAAATTTTCAAAATTCAAATTCTTTAATAGGCTTCAGGGCTTTACAACTTATTTTTCATTTAATTTATATCCCCGGCAGGGATAGGATACGCTTCAGGTTTTCTTCCTTTAATTTACAGCCTGGACAACCTATTCAGGTTTCTTCATTTTCATATGCAAAAAACGTATACACACTTTACCAGAAGTCATCTATAATTTTTTTCCGTAACAGCAAAATCGAAAGCTTTCGTCCCCTTATTATTATATGCATTGAATGAAGACGATCCCGATAAAAGATCACAACTGCCACCTAAACATAGAGATTACTTGATAACTGTTTGGTAGGAAAATCTATAGGAGCAACTGTTCGCCGTATTCAAAAGTATCTCAACGCTTATGATAATCACTTGTCTTCCCTGTCGTAATTGTAGAAATCAAAGAGGGCTTATATTCATCGCTTCATGCCTGTATGAATTTGGTGTAATAATTTTTATATAGGTTTTTCTTTTGCTGAAGAGTGTATACATTTTTTGGCGGACTCTGTATTTATAGCACAAGCATGGATTACAAATTGATTTTTAAACTCTTCGTTTTACTTTAAAAAGTGCACTAAAAAAATTAGTACCTCATAAGTAGGAATCCCATAAATTAAAAAAAAAAAAAGGTAAAACTGTTTAATATTTTCTAAACACTCAGTATTTTATAAGTCTAGTAAAAACTCAATTCATCATGTACTTACACTAAATAAAATGTATATTTGCATTCACAAATGCACTGACTAATGCACTTAATATTAAGGTGCTTTATTTGTGATGTCGTTACGCTTTTACATTTTTAAAATATTTTGCATTCCTATTTAAATAAGAGGAACAAAAAATTACTTTTACTTTTTAGTATATTTTACTTTAAAAAGTGCGTTCTTAATAGTCTTATTAAATTAGAATGGGCTTTCTCGTTTTAAATAGCCTAATGGTACCTAATTTCCAAGCATACTTCTTAAAATAATTCAATTAACATACAGCAGAATTACTTTCGTGAATACATTTTTGAACTCAACGAATGTAATTTATTCACAAGTAGTCTAATACTTTAATTAGAATTTTTAGCAATTTCATGGTTTTTCTAGTTAATCCAATATTAATCTGAAATAAATGTCAACCAAGTTTTACATAATCTACCAAGTTGTTTATTACGTGTTATTACAATATTAAATTTTGTCTAAAGCAAGAAACACCAACAGATTTTTAAAAAATCAGCAATTAAAAACATATACTGGGCGAAGCAAATAAATAAATTTGGATTTACAGCTTGTAAATTAAATTCCTTACTCTTTAGATTAGTGAAACTAAATTTATAAATTCAAAGTTTTTAATGCTGAATAAGAGCCAGAGAAATCTAATGTTCAACTGAAACAAATCCAAGAACTAAAATGGGAAACGGTTCCCTGAGAATTACGACAAATTCCAAAACTCAACTAAGAATGAATGTGAAAAATTCAAAGAAAGTGGAAGCCAAATCTTATAAACTGTATACCTGAAACTTGCCTGTGTCCTAAGAATTCAATCTGAAACCAGTAAATACCTCAATCCTATAAAACCAATAAGCTCCTGAATCCTAAAAAATGAACCAGTAAATGCCGCAATCCTCGCAAAAAAAACGACGAATTAGAATTCTCAAGTTCTTATTCAGCATTAAGCCACTTTAAAAAGTTTAAGTTAAACGATAAAGTAAAGAGCAAGGAAGTACATTATAAATAACAATGAACTTAATGTTTGGTTATTATGTTGTTGTCTTTTATGAATCCTGTGTTGTAGTCCAAATCACGATCTGGAATATTCAAATTAAAAAAAAAGTTAATTAGTAAAAATAAATGCAATAAAAAGGATAGAAATGACTCTTTTTAATAAAGGATATAGTACTCGTTCTCAACTTTAATACTCCAGTTTCCTTCCACACAAGATGATCCTTTCTGAATGTCGATATCATATTGGAGGTTATTGGAAGTGAAACATTCGACGATAAATAAACCTAAAGATTTCAAACCTATTAGTAAAGCCGAACACATTAAGATTACCTCTGTAGTTACCTCTTGAGGGACCAGCTTTCACTGCTTAACTACTGTACTGCAAAAGGCAACATCTGAATTTCACGATAATCTCGTCATTGAGGATGTTGAATATCTTCCGAGGCCTTTGATACGATGAGCTGCATCAAATATTAAAGCATTTAAATATTTCTAAATAAGAAAATAAGAGTTTCTTGGTTTTCAAACCATCTTCAATGCATAAATAAACAAGCAGGTAATGGAGAAATTAACTAAAAAAATATAACATGTACAATTCAAATGCATCCATGAGCGATCATACAGACCTATGATTTTTACTTTGTGGGAAGTCTTTCAGATAAATTCCTCGACGGGATGGATTATTGTGCAGATTCCTCACACTTTCTAATTGCAGCCTTGATTATATCTCGAGTTTTTCCCATTTCAAGTTGGCAACATGCTCCCACAGCAGCTTAAAAAAAAAGATTTCAAAATAACAGTTGCTTGTCTAACTTGAAAAATGCTGCTTATATGTTTGTGCTTGTCAGGTTTAAAAAAAAAATATCAAGCATTATATTTACTTAAAATCTTGAATGCAGTGAAAGTTTTAATAGAGCATAATGCTTACCTTAAAGATGTTTTCACAAGACGAAAACTACTGAATTATATTAAGACCACAGAGCCATTTCATTCATCGGTAACTTCGGCTTTATCTCACGGCTGGGACTGAAATTTAATTCAAATAACACATTAAATATTTTAGATTTAAAATCTAAAGTAATGATCATAAAGATCCAAATGAATTAAATTTTTGAAAAATCAAAGAAAAAATGCGATTAAATTAAGAAATACTTACCAGGTGATTCATGATGAAAAGTAGTCCTCGATTGTTAATTTTCCTACAACATCAAAGATGAATCACTGAAATGTTGGTGCAAAATCTATATCACTGCTGGAGAAATTTTCCAAGATAAGAAAACAAAGATTCCACAGTTCCATTGTTTAATGTGAAAAAATTCTGTAATTAAAAATAGTTTTAATTTGAAGCTCATATTGCTATGAAATTGTGAGATGACCTTTTAGGCTAGTCTTGAGATGAGCATTGAGGAAAAAGATAACTTAGTTACCTGAAAAAGAAATTCCTACGAAATCAATCCACTTTCAATAACGTCACCTAATTGTTTGATCCACATCTGAAAAAAAAATCTAAAACCAGCACATTAATTTATTCATAATTTATAAACAATATTTTAGCTTTTTACGAGAATCCCAATTCTTGTAATCTGATAGATAAAAATTAAATCTTTATAAACGGATACTCACTATCCTTGATAGCAGTGGCTTGTAAAAATTTTTCCGCACTTGCCGCAGCAAACTGTTTATCTAGAATAACTTGTAGAAAGTAGTGGCAGAAGATTTAAGATTCATTTTACTTACCAACTGATCATACTACCAAAATAAGATAAGTCATATTTATATCTAAAACTTAACGCCATAAACCTTAGAACATAATGAAGCAAATCTACTGTTAATATTAGAAGTGTTATGTTAGAAGGGACGGGGTGTTAAATAGGGAAGTTAATAAATTTGCTTCTTTATGCATAGATTCCCTTTTTCTTGAAATGAATAAAAATCCAACTCCCATCTTAGAAAGATTTATTGGTAATATCCAAAGTTATAATCCCATGAGCTCAACTCTTCGAAGTTTCCGGAATAACATACACGCACACATACACACAGAGACAGACAGACAGAGACAGACTGACTGACATAAATGGCGCCAAATATTTACAAAATATTCATTGCCCAGTGTCTCTTCACGGAGGAAACTGGACTGGAACAAAAACAGAAGCATTCGTCTTGAGCATGTGCAAAGAATCCGGTGACAACAGGGTGAAAAATCTGTTCAGTCAGCCAACTCGAGAACCGATGTTCGCTCAAATAACTTCCAGAAGGGTAAAGCTGAAACTGCAACAAGGGTTTTATCCACGTATAAGCTAATATTTCATAAGTGAAGATTGACGGGAACCAGATCCGTCAACTTTCAACCTGAATTTGTTCAAGATCATGAGGCATGATCCAAGCAAAGCTTCATTCCAATCTACAAATAAAAAATTTAACACAATAGCAAAGCAAAAAACTTAACATTAAATTTGACAGCTATAGCCCTTTCCCCATACAAAATACTACAAACCCCTTTCCTTAAGTCGGATCACAATTTTCAAAACTAACTTACAAGGATTTCATATAGACAATTAACAGTTCAAAAAGTCATTAAAGTTCTGCTTTACAACGTCCTCAGTCATCACTCATGATATAGAAAATGGAGAAGCAAATTTAGAGGACGTAGCATGAACTCGAAGCCAGATCAAAGATGCACAATAATGTGAAGCTTACTCTCGATGGCTCAAAAAAGCTAAAATCGTGTTCACTCTGTTTTCTTATATCCTTTGAATTTTCGACGTAGGAAACTGCCGTTTATTCGACATCACAAATTTGAAACTACTTTCGAAAAAGAAAACACGCTATATACCCCCTTCACACAATAACAAGAACCCCGTTCCCTATTTCACACATTAACAGTTCAAAAGGCCACTTGATATCACATTCTCAGTCGTGATAACGAAGCTGGAAGCTAAAGAAACGAGATTAGAAGAAATAGCACGATGGATTCGAAGCCAGATTAATATGAGCAAATTCTGACACACAAAGCTCAGTCACGACGGCAAGTTGATCACACTATCACTTACAAACCACACACACACTTCTTCAAATGATTTTTATCCAGCTCTCCGTAAGTCTTTCACATTCAGCTAAGTCCCAATCACAAACTGCAGAAAAACATTGACTGCAATTAGACTTCTTAAAGTTTCGAAGCAGGCGATTTTTTTCGACACTACAGAAATGAACTTCATGCGCCCTCATCTCTATTACGACCTCTGAAATAAAGCAAATACGTTACATGCGTAATGAAATCAAAATCTAATAGTTTTTCTTAAAAAATCTAATACTTACAATCTTGAGATTGCAACTTTTATCTTTGATTTTGAAACGAAAGTTAGATGGCTTCCTCTAAGATTAAACAAAAAAAAAGTGCAAATATTAATTTATGTCATAAAGTTACTGCATAAAGAAAACGTGCTCCAATTATTAATAAAGTTCATTAAATATACTTAACAAAATATTAGATAAAAAGTGCCTAATAGCTCCATGTCAAGTTAAAATACAAAAAAAAAAATCTCTTTAGCTTCATTTATAAATTTTTCCTTAGGGAAAATTCACGTTTTCTTTATGCATGTACAATAGGTTAAACCACACGTTCTGTGTTTAAGGAAAGAATCCGGGCATATTAGGATAAATGCTCCCGCAAGAACAGATTGGAACCTCGTGCTCAACCAAAGTCAATTTTTTAACCTGTAAAATTTGGAAAAAAGTATTAGAATTTGTTGATAACAAAAATTTAGAATAGTCTTAAAAATACTTGAACATTAACTTAGTCCTAAAATCCATAATATAAACTTATCTAGATTAAATATTCTATTACTCACCATTACGAACCTTAAAGCCTACACACAGATCTTAAATTTAAAACACAGATTGCCGGACAGCAAGCTTCCTTTTACACGCAAGAACCAAGCTGTACGCACAGTGTTTACAAACTAAGATCGCTTTTACCAACACTTACGAATTGGTAATTAGTTACCTAAAAACAGTGTGTAACCCTTGCCTTGCACCATGAGGAAAAAAAAAACAAAGTTAGTAATTTACATTTATAACGCTTTTACCTAACAACCCTAACAATGTTATTATTAGTTGGTCACCGTTCAAGGACAGTCGGGTCGTATGGGCTCTTACGTAGAAATCCGACGTCAGATTTTGTTTGGTAGGCCAGCCATGGTTAGTAAGGGGCAATCGAGATAGAGAGATGGGTCAGCACCAGTATACAGCAGAATGCATACCGCCTGAGAAGGCATGGTACAAGGGCTGTTGGAATGAAACCAAACTAGCCTTATGGATTCACACCAACATCAAGGGCGAATGCAGTAGAACACGCTAATTGACGTGTCTACAGAATGTTATGGTCCTGTGTTTACTGCCTTGACACGGTTCACTCATCACCGAGCCATAGTTTCTAGGCAGTAATAGCTAAATGTTATCCTGTGTTTGCTGTCCGCCCCGGTTTCCTCATTAACCGAGACAGACAGCAACCGCTAAAATTTAAAAAAATATATATATTAAATTTTAAGTGAGTATTTTTAGAATGTGAAATTTTCTTTTTAAAAGCTATGGGGACAGGGAAGAATTATAAGTGTTTAAATTTCAATTTTAAGTGTTACTTAAATCTAGAACTACTTAAAACTAACTTATAATAAAGTGCATGTCATTGAGTGTGTATGTGTATTCGTGTAAAGTCGTCGTCTTCAGCCGCCAAAATGTTGTCTTCTGCACCTGAAAAGTTAGCACGCTAAGATACCCTGAAAGGCCTTCGACACCCACTTTCAATATAAAGGGATAGCGAGGTCTTTCCCCGTCCTTTATATATTATTAACACCTATCTTCGTGCGCTGCTGTCCGCTTCGGACTACTGATGGTCCCACGTGGAGGGAAAGTGGTCCGCCTTTCCCTACCTAAATTTAAGCTACTAAACTAGCTACTATGTTCAAATTTTGGCGATTACCAAACATTTCCCTTTAATGTTAAGAAAACGTTACCCGCCCATACCTTCAGTTTTATAGAATTATATCAGTTGCAATAAATTTAAAAATTGACATGCGGAAAAAAAGCAAAAAGAAAAAAAACACAAAAAAACTGAATTTTCATGAATGCCCCTCCATTAATGGAGCTGCACGAGAATTATCCCAAAATTTAATATTTTTTTATAATTAACCTACAATCTAATTTAGCTTAAAACTTTAAATGCAGATTATTACTATTTGGTAATCACAGCACAGACAACCACGAATATGTCCCAAAACTTAACTATTACACCTTAAGAGTCCCTCGTCGGGGTATCTGCCTGGATGATTTTCCTAGAGCTAAAGCATTACCATTTCCCTAAAACCAACCAGATACCCATTCCATCGTTGTTCCTCTTCCGCTAAGTTGCCATCACAGCTCAATGTCACATTCGTCACAATCGTCTCGCCACTCCATGAAATTTGTAAATCCTCACCCACGAAATGTGCAGTCTAATTATAACTTAAAAATTTTCAGCAGTCTAATTTGAATTTATGCTAATTTAACTTTATGCAGCAAAGAAAGGCATTTTCAATAATGCTTACAGTTAACTGGAAACTAAGGTAAATGTTAAAGAAAGCTCTCCAAAAATTTAATTTTTTTTTGCTATATTAAAGAAATAGAATTTTAAAAAATTTAATTTGTGGATTAAAATATTAATATTTAAAAATTTAATTTAATTTTTAATATTAAATATCTCAGCAGTTTGTTTCCTCAATTGGATTTTAATTGGTAGTTAAAATCTCAGTCAGCTGAAAACAAAAAATCTTAAAGCTAAAATTTTCCAACTCCCAAATACAAAAATTAAAATTAACCCCCCGCCCATCATAAACAATAACTAAAATTACTTTGTAATTGTCTGTGCTTAAAAGTTAAATTAAAGTTAAAGCATCCCCAAGTACGCTAACGAAAGAAAAAACATCAAGATTTAGAGCCATATTTCCACAAGTGTGTTGAATTGTTTCTCGTGTTTGAGGGGGGGGGGGGGGTAGGACGAGGGAATTACGGTTTCCCTATCGAGTGTTTGAGTGTCAACCGTAACTTTGTTGTCCTAAGTGGAAAACATGGCTCTCACACAGAAAAGGATAAGGAAGAAAGGAAAATCTATACTCATCATCTTTAGTAAAAGATTGCGCATTCCATCATCCGACGAATTCATGGGTTGAACGAGAAAAAGAACATCAGATCCACCAGTTCTGAGTACGGGACCGGATCCACCAGTTCTTGGTAGAAGGAAGTCGACACCACTAGAAAATAAAATATTAAACACTTTCAGGCCTCCCTAATTAACTTGGGATTTATGAATAAATTTAATTACAAGCTCCGTGAAAGGGCGCCTATAATTAGCTACTCGAGAAAATAAGTTTGTAAATGCGTCAGCATGATTTCGTTTCAAACCGCATTTAAAATTATGTCTAAATTTATAGTTATATATATAGCTGCAGGACACAGTAAATAACCGACGAAAGTACACGTTTAGATATATTTAATTTCCATTCTACGCGTTCATCAGCCATCTTTATAAGCCTCGCAGAAGTCGGTACAAGTGGTTCAGCCACCTTAGTAATTCTTTAAAGTAAATTATGAATATTAATAGAGTCATGAAATTAAGAAATCGGTTTACATTAATATTACTCTTAGATATCTGTAAGAATAAATCGCTGTTCTTGTTGTACAACTTTGGTGCCTAAGTGACCGGATTTTACAACTCGTAGGCCTACTTAATGGGTGAACACACATAACGGTTTTTTTTTTTTTAACGTACAATGAAAAAATATAACCGTGGAACCGAGAAAGCTATTCAATACGGCACTTATCGTAATTAAAATTGCATCCAAATTTATAAACTAAAGTGAAATTTTGGTTTAATAAAAACTAACTTACTGAGGACCAAAAACTTTCGAGAAAGAAAATACTAGTCTAAATTATTAATTAAGAAATAAATTGAATTGCGTTAAGATATTAAGTCTTTAAGTATTTTAATTTTATTTCGAGCTCCTAATAAATATTGAGCTTTGAAATATTAGGCCTATACGCAAAAATAACGGTCATTACCACGAACGCGAAGAGAAACTTGTTTAAAAGATCTAATTTAAAAAGAAACACAAGATATAATCTAAGTATATAAAAAAATGTATATCTCTAAATTAATTTGAATTTAAAAAGAATTATTTTAATATTCACATAAAGAACAAAAAGAACCAAACTCACTAAGAAAATTATCCTGGAAATGCCAAAAACAGGTCTCTTGCTTTCCAGCACGAAGAATCAAACTGAGCTTAAATATAACCGCCTAGACGGAACTGGATCACTGAGCATGCGCAGAACGGGGAGGAGAAATAGTGAAGTATATCATTGTTGTTCCCCCTCCCTATATCCACACTTAGTAACAGCATTTTGGTATCATCCAAATACAAGCATCTCGATTTATTATGCACAAAAAAAAAAAAAAAAATGAAAGAAAAAAATTTTAAGCACAATCTTTTACGGTAAAAAAATATACTAAAATAATCAAATAAATGAGATGATAATAGTAATTCATAAAATTGAAATAAGGTAAAAGTGTGGTGGCTTGTGTAATAAAAATTAAATAACTACTTGATAAATATGATTTTATATTCTTTCTTTATGTTTTACTTTCCTTTCGTATTTTAATACTATAATAAACACTTCAAGTAGTATTTTCATTTTAAAAATTTTAAATTTAATTTTTTTTATTATTTATTATTAAATTTATTAAATTTAAAGTTTTTACATCATTCATACAAAACATTGCGCATAAGTTTTGTATAAAGCCTATTGATAAGTATAAATAATATAAAAATCTAACATATACAAATCAATAACAATAGAAATCCAAAAAAGCAAAAGCTTATACTAGGATTTCTTAAAGAAATCAAACAAAGAGAGAACAAATAGAGAAAAACAATATAATTTAGTTAGATAGGAAAAGGAAATATGATATCAATGTGTGCTTAACCAATTTTTAATAGCCAATTTACAGTTTCCGTTTATAGAATTCTTTTTTGATTCCATCGGGATATTATTGAAATTTTTTTTTGGAAGAAAATAAATATTGATGTGCTGCGAAAGTATGAATTATCTTTGGTACTATAGTTGGACATGTTAAAGAAAACCTAGTGCTATGAATAAATTGAGTATCCAACGCTAGTTTTTCTTCTTTTAAAACCAATACTAAATATAGATTCTCCTTAACTCAAAATAAAAAAAGGGATTCCTTCTGCCCAAATACAACCGTTAAGATGTAATTATGGAAATTATTTAATTTATATAAATGAGTTTTATATATGCCGCCCCATAGCTATATTCCATATTGAAGAATGGAATAAAAGAAAGCATAGTATTGTATGATAATTTCATTAGAAACGCTGGAAGATTCATTTTTAAATGTATTAATGCCCAGCCAATATGTTTTAATCTCTTATATAAGGAGACTCAATGATATTTCCAACTAAGACAAGAATCAACTATAATACCCAAGTAATTAAAAAGACTAATATTTTCAATCTCACCACAATTTGTTGTACAGTTATTTCTGCATAAATAACTATGAAAAATATAGAGTTATGATTTGAATAAATATCATAATATGAAAATATTTGGAATTTAGATTTACTTGGGTTAAGACGTAACCCACTATCGTATAACCATTTGGATATCAGATTAAGGTCACTTTTCACATTAGTTAAATTAGCAGAATATTCCTTAGGGTATAAAATAGCTAGATCATCTGCATATGCATAAATAGAACCAATAATGCATATTATTAATAAAAAAGTTGAATTAATTGGGAGCTAAAATGGTGCCCTGAGGAATAAAGAATTTTGTGACAACAGGTGACACTCGCTATACCATTCAATTTTGTGACAATAGGTCTTCCCAGCAAATATGATCTAAACCAGTCATTAGTCAAGCCTCTAACTGCAGCATTATGTAGTTTCAACAGTAAAAGATTATGATGAACAGAGTCAAATGCCTTTGTTAGATCCAGGTGTAGGATGAACGGATTCAATCCATTATCCATAGCTTGTATTACTTGTGTTAGTATCATTTGAAGAAGGGGCTCGGTACCACCGTTCTTCCGAAATTATATTTTTCTAAATAACCAACAAGGCGAAGTTTCATTGCTGATTCAAAGACCTTAGAGAGAGAAGATGTAATGGTTATAGGCCGGTAGTTATCGAAATTATTCTTATCTCCACTTTTATGAATAGGGATGATAAGTGAGGATTTTAACAATTGTGGAATACACCGGTATTAAATGGCAGATTTATTTGGTAAGTAAGAGGAGATGCAATTTGCATCTTAATGATTTTCAAAATTTTTGCACTAATATTGTCAAAAAAGGAGTTATTTGAAGGTTTCAATTTAGAAATGTAACGAACAACCTCACAATCTGTCACTGGTGTCAAGAAGAAAGAAGTTTCATTATTAGTGTTATTTGAATCCGACAAATCCATCTCTTGATTGATTTCAAACTCACAACAGCTTTTAGAATAGAACTCATTTATTTTGTTAGCATCAATGTTATCATTTATAATTTTTGGAATACTCTTTCCTTTATTATTAATTAAATTGTTTATTATCTTCCATTTACTTTTTATAGTTATTGGCTTGTAAAAGCTGTTCTTGATAATATTTTAGTTTTGCCTTGCTAATTTCTGTCGTCACTTCATTCCTTACTTTTTTATAACTGACCCTCCTTTCGTTATCATTAAAAGTTTTTAGCATTTTTCGATAAAATTTATCTCTTGTATGCATTAATTTATAAAACCCCTTTTTCTTATTGGAAATTTTTATATGGCTCGCTTCAATAATACATTTTTTGAGATGAACCAAGTCATAGCAGCATTTAAATGACTTTTTTTTTTTAAGTGAAAGGCATCATTTACTTTTAGTGCTCTCTTTAAAGTAAAAATTTGGTTTTAAAATCTTATTTTTATTATTATTTTTCTTTTTAGTCTTGAATTTGTAATCAATTTCAACCCATGCTTTTGCTATAATTATATGAAAAATAAAGAAAACCTAAAGAGGTGGCCCAATCCCTATTTAGGGGCAAATTAAACGAAAGTGTGTTTTTAACCTTTTTACTTACTTACTTTTAACCTTTTTAAGAATTCGAATTTTGAAATTTTTTATCTTGGCTTGTCACGCGACACAAAGCGGTCGCGGGTGTTCTACAGAAGATCGTCATCGGCGGCGTCATTCTCGTCTTCGAGAGAAGAAGCCAATCAGAAGGCAGAAATGGGGATGACGTCAGGGGAAAAAATTTGAAAAATCAGTTAGAATTTTTCTCTCGAACGGAAAGGATGGAGAGACGATCTCCGTGGTCAAATCACTGAAGCCTTCACGAAAATTTCGAAGAAGCGGATTGTATCTCTTAGCTTCTGAGACAGAGAGCGAGGTGGGAAAGACGTCCTCCGCAATAGACGAAACCGAACGGAGCTCTGGAGTTGGAGATCGTTGCATGGGTGTACGGCAATATTGCGACCCGTCCAGGTTAACCTAACGATAAGCGGGCTGGTTCTGATCAAGTGGTATATCAGTGAGTACAAAAATTGCTTGCGAATTTTCGAGCAGTTCGTTAGTCTCACCTTATGTCTGGGGTATTTTCCCATGGAATATAAGTGCATATCTAAGTGAAGGATTGGGGGGCTATATAGAAGGTCCGTAGATGGAAAGTGAATTGACATTAGCCCGCATCTATGCTATTGTTCTACTGCAACCACCTATTTGGAGTGCGTAATTAAATAAACTGGTTGTTTTCATTTCTGGGAACAAGCACAGCATTGCATATTATTTTGTGTGCTGAGCATAATAGAATCTACTGGTTAATTACGACCCATGCTGATAAACTTTTCCCTTGCTTCCAGGTGAACTGATTTGGAAATTACAATACTTTTCTTCAAAGATAATCGTCAAGCGCCTGCTCGCTGGAGTTTTATGGAACGAGCGGGTGTTCACTACGGTTCACATTTGCTCGTACCGTAGCAGAGCCTTCAAGTATATTACCTTGAAATTACTCTCTTCTTGTCAAGTGAGACTTTTTAGTTAATTGTGTCCTTAGCCAGTTTGGAGGTTTAAGTGGCTAATTGGGTGTTGGTATTTATTATGTGCAATTACTGTAGCTATTTTATCTTTCTATTAAGTGGGATCCAACCATTTAAATTTTGAACTGGTTTATCCAACTTCAATTCTAAATCAAGATTGAAAGTGTAATCATATGTTCTGTTGTTTAATGATGTTAGTTATGGGAAAAGAAAAGAAAAATCCCCTCACTTCTGTAATTATTTCCATGCGTCTTTACTTCCACTGTGAATACTCGTTACAGGCTTGTATTGTCACCGGAAATGAATCAGTATGCCAAATTTGGAGTCATTTGACCAAAGGGAAGTGGGTTAAAATTGATTGCAAGTTTTGAACGAAACAATCCGACAGAAGTTAAGTACGAGGGGGGGGGGGGGGTTAAAAAAATTGTGCAAGTGAGGCTTATTATTATATACAAAATATACATAAAACGTAAACGTAACAATGACCAAATTCATTCAAAATACTCTCCCCCGACGACTATGCAAAGTTGTAGCCTTTCAAGCTACTTATTAAAGGCCAGACGGTAGTCGTCTTCTGGTATAGTCCATAGAGCTGAATTTACTGCTTGTACGAGATCTTGGACCCGACGAAATGGCTTTCCAGCAAGTTTTCTTTTAACCGTAGGTCGGGAGAGTAGGCAGGAAGTAATTTTTTTCTTGCTGTAGATAGACAGCAATAGCCTTCGTCTTTTGAGCACTCGCGTTGTCATGCAAAAGCAAGGTTCTGCTGGTTTGAATTGTTGGGCGCTGCTGTTTGATTTTGTTATGTAACTGAGACAACACAATGTTTTTGTATACTGTCTTGTAATTGTAAGACCCTGGCATATAATTAACAAACAATGCCCCAGAAAAATTAAAGAAAACGCTGAACAAACGCCTTTGGGATCGAAAATCTGGCCTGAGCACTTGTGATTGAGGATCGTCTTTACCTACCCAAACACATTTTGCTGTTTTACTAGGGGTTGTGCAATAGTAAAACCAGCTCTTCTCCCCTGTGACAATGTCTGTAAGCCTCTTGGGACCATTTGAAGGGGAAAAAATGGAGCAGCTCTCTCGCTTTTTCAACACGCAACTTTTTCTGATCTTCGGTCAGTTTGTGTGGTACTTCGCACAAATTTTTTTCAGATGAAGGTGGTCGTGCAAAATTTTCTCAATACTGCCTACTGATACACTAACAAATAGGCTTAACATTATCACTGAGATATGGGGATTTTCCGTGACTAATTTATGCACAGATTCCATCCTTGCCTGGTTCACTGCTTCTGTTGGTCGACTTGAGCGAGGGTCATCTTGTAAGCTCAGCCTATCTTATTTAAACTTTCAAATCCAACGGACAAGAGTGTCAAACGAACAAGCACTACTGCCATAAACAGTGAGCAAATCTTCATGAATTTCATTTGCTTCATGCCCGAGTTTCAAGGGTAAAGATGTAGAATCTTTCACATTCATTAGAATACTCCATAGAAAAAACGCAGCATGATTTACTATGAATTCGAACGGAACTGATTGCGCGAGAACGGATGCATGTCTATTGTTGGAATTTGCAACATAGATAGCAGACGAATATATTACCAGCGCCATCAAACGTCTATTTTGTACATTAATGGCAACATGACAAAAAATTCACTTGCATAACTTTTTGAACCCCTTCCGTAAAAGTATATAAAAATGAAAAGTGATCCATTCCCTGCTCTTCCGTTAATATTTAACGATCCAAATACTACTCTATTTGACGATATTTTTTATGAGTAGGTAAGGAGTATCTGAAAAGGAGTACATCCAATTTAAATGTTTATAGCATAATGTCAGTTAAGATTCAATCAAGATTTATAATTAAAAACAAAGAGGTAATTATTTTGAGCTATCGTTATTTTTATATAACTTTTTATATATTTTTATACAGGGCGAGGCATTTATCTTGAGACAACTGAATATCAAACTGGCCTGCTCGGTGGTCGAGAGGGTTAAGGCACAGGTCTTTCTGCTCTCGACACCAGCGAGTCGCGGGTTCGAATCCCGCCCAGGGCATGGATGTTTGTGTTTGTTTCCATAATCATTCTCTCATCGTCATTAGGGGATAGTACAATAGATTTGTAAAAATCCCGTATCTATTATTAATATTATTATTATTATTAATATCAAACTGGCTGGATTCAAAACCCATGTTCGGAACGCCACAGCGATCCCATATCTCCGGAAGAGATTGGAAATCCGGTGGACATTTTGTCCGTTGTGTGTGAACTTGGCGTACTTTTTAGGTCTGGTTTGCTGGTTCTTCTCGTTCTTTCCTCTTGACATCCTTGAAAATAGCATTTGTGACTCTCCTGGGGAGCTTGTTCAGTCTCACCATCTCGAATATGGTGGCCGTCTCGAACTTTCGGGCACTTTCGGTGATTGGATATGTCAACGCCCTCCTGAAACCATAGCGTATGGCAGCAATCCTATGTGCCTTAGATGTGTTGAGTCGTAGGGTATGATATTGGCCGTGGTCGAGTCCTTCCAGTGGACGCTAAAGGATATCTTCTTCGTATACTGTGTTATGCAAAAAATCATGCAATTGGTTATTGAAGTTTGTTTACTTGAACAAATATAATTTTTGTAATAGCGATATTCATAGAATAATATAAATTGAAAAAATCTGGAATATAAGCTTCCTAGGTGGTGCACGATTTTTCTAAGTCATCGTCGTTTTCAGTCTCTGCTTCAGATTCAACGAAATAAAAATACAGTGAACAGGGTTGTTATAATAGAACTGCAATTCTGCTCACTACACGGAAATGCACCGTTTATGTAATAGACATGGCAAACCAATCAAAATTTCCATGTGTTTCTTCGTTTATTTACACTGAAAGCCTATCAGAATTCGCAGCTTAAGAATACCATTTTTTCCGCCTTTTATTTTCACTTTTACAATAAAACTCTCAAATAATGAACTTTCTTAGAATGAATTTCTTAATTCTTTTCGTATTATGAGGACTTGGGTAAAAAAAAATTATTATTAATCGGCCAGTTAGGAAAGTTATACATGAGGCTGGGACCAGAGAAAATTTCCTATTAAGTGGAATATCGTATTAACAGGTTTCGTAATAACGGGATTCGGCTGTATTTATATTTATCATATTATACTTAATTATCTTGATCATCTTCAATGGCTTGATGATTTATTGCTCAAAACAGAACCAATAATAAAATGAGTCGTCAATTTTACTTTGAGCATCAAGTGACTGAAAATTATGAAATCTGACTTCCATTTTTTTTTTCCATTTGTCAGTGATCTTAAAAAAATAATTTGATTCATTATCTAATTTCTGTTTTATATGATGTAATAATAAATTTTATGGTACTTTTCTTCTAACCAGACGCCACCTCTGTTCAGTTTTTCTGAGTGCCAAGTTTCCTTCTGTCTGACAGACCTGATGCTCATGTGATGGTTAACATTTCACTTTCGTTCGTATGGACGCAAATCAACCTCTGTAGTTTGCAATCTTCACTCTGCGACGCGTCTTTAAAAGTACTTTTCGAACTAAATGGCTGAAAGTGGAAAAAATCACCTGCCATCTAGGATATCCTGCACTGGGTTACCTTTTTGTAGCAAAAAGCAACTTACTTTCAATGATCTCTCATCCCCCCCCCCCCCTCATCGTAAAAATGCTAAATAATAAAATCTGTTCAAAGCCTACATAATAAAAACACCTCTTTGAATTAATGCAGTTAATTGTGTCTTTTGTTCCTAATGCAGTTAAAGTTTGCACACTGCTGTGTGCCTGTGATGAGATTGATGCCAGCCTCATCTGGAAGAAGAGAGCGGGACCAGATGGTTTTATGAGAGAGGTGAACAAAACCACTTTTCTCTAGCTTTGGGCCCAGTATCCCCAAAGAATTCTGGAGTCAATGCACCTTCCTTTATGTCAGAAAATGTCATCCACTAAGCAGCGAGTGTAATGTCGCCTTCCTAATAGATTTCGTATCTACTATTGATTCTCTCTTTCCGCTGTTATCAACTTCTAATATTCTTTTAGATTATATTAGATCTTTTAGATTATAGTAGTTCTCTTGTTTTATACATTATAAACAATGTGCTTTTAAGACCAGAGCAAAAAGGAACTTGAAATCCAGTTTCCGGCAAGGATTAAGCGTCATCTTGCTGCGATAACTTTTGACCTAGTAATTAGTATAATGAGATCGGTTATAATCAATATAAATGTCTAATCTCTAAGTACATCAACGCTTTCTATATTTAAACAAATTAAAATATAATTAAATTATAATTATTATAAATTTATACATAATATTGCTTCTTCTTGGTTTTTGTCTCATCAAAATTGCACTCCATAAATTATTATTTTTTTCTTAGTTAAAAATTGTTTACGAAAACAAGCTTCTCTCACTTAATGCTTGATATGCTAAAAATAAATTTAAATGTAGCCAGCATTGAACTCAGAATTTTTTTTTCTTTGACCTCCTTTATATTAATTTTTTTTTAATTTAGTTAATTGTTAAAGTTGCTTTGTTCTTGCTTGATCTTAATTTGACTTATCCTTTAAAAGGATTTTGTTAGAATTAAGCTTCCTAAGAACAACCATTATCTAAACTTTCAAAATCGATTTTTATCATACAGTGCTAAAAGAGTTTGTCATCCTTTTAGTGCGTGTAATGGCAGTCTAAAGTCCGAGTAATTTAATAAGGATAAGAACATAATTCGCGGGGATTTACACCAACTCAAACAGTGATTTTTCTCGTAGTCGCCCAAAGTGTTGTTTGTCTCTTTGAAACCTGACTTGGAGACGATCAATCTTCTCCGTGATATGACATCGTCATTAAGTCAGTTGTTTGACGGATTAAGACGAAACTTTTATCAAATTCCCTGCGTCATCCCTTTAGGCTTGTTCGATTGTGTTAGAAAATAATCCTTGTTGACCTTTTGGAATAGGAATCTGGGTGTCGTGAGACAGAAAGTTCTCAAGGGTTGCGAGAGATGAATGAATCTCTTCGTCAATGGTCGAAAGTCTTGTTTTTCTCCTCTCCTGAGATAATATATGGTCTAATTTAATTGGTAATGGAATGGTTGTGATTAATGGTGGCTTCATAAATGTGAATGGCATTGATTGCTCGCTGGATTTATTGTTCTAATACTCTCTAATTCGATCTGACAGTTTTTTTTTTTTATAAATTTATAAAGTCTTCCATAAATTAATTTGTTCTACATTGTCAGCTATGACGTGGACGTTTTCTTCATTCGGCTTAGAGGACCGAGAGACACTACTGTATGTACTATTTTTCATTACTTTAATGTCCTTTAGTGCAGATACTTTTTAAAAATATTGTCTATCCCCGTTATTGTTAATTTATGGTCTTCAATTCCTCCGTTATACAAGTCTTTAAAAAAAATCCTTGAATGCATTTATTTAATTTTCGTAAAGCAAGTTTAGTAATTAAATTGAGTTTTAAAACAGGAAAAAATTGTTTAGCAGTTTTCTCTAATTCCATCATCAATTTCTTTTCTTAAAATTTCATAAATTTTAAATGTAAAATCCAAATGAGAATTAAATCGATAATCACTATATTGGAAAATTTCTCGCTTGCTGTTTTTGTCAAGAAATAGGCAAAACAGAACAGTAATAAGAATAAAAAAATACGTTCTAAAATAGCAATATAATATAAGTGATTAATTGGCAGATATTATGGGTGTCTCATACTCCAAGGATTTCATGTATCCCTACAAGAAGAAATCCAGGGGGGGGGGGTGAGGTCAGGGGATCCCGCTTTCCGATCTCTAATACGCCTGCGAACATCGCCCTCGTCATTTTTTCGGATACAATTTCCTATGTGAAGATCTGACAGACCAGCACGTAAAGTTTGTAAACTACCTTTTGGGACACCCTTACTTATTTGTGGGTTTAAAAAAAACGAGTTCTTTTGGGGTCTTTTTTTAATTATAACTGCTGACAAGATTTAGTCAATAGATCCCATCCGGTATTTATTTCTTAGGAAATGGTCCACAAAGGCTAATTTTCCATGCGCATTCAACCATGATCTTTGTTCTAAGAAACATTCTCGGAATGACCTTATTGTGGATCCAAAATCAAAGCTCTCGCAACCCATACATGTTAATTTATAGACAGCATATAATTTGAAAACATCACTATCACGAGGTCTCTGTCGGATTAACTATAAGACGACAGCTGTTGAATGTTCTGTAGATGACTAAAAAATGCTGGTAATCCTGTTTACTTCAGGACCTGTATACAGTGTGACTTCAAGTATTTCGTTATCTTGCGCCTGCCATTTATTACCAAGGATGATATGGTGTTTTACACTATTCATAACCGACTTTGTGACGCTTTCACAAATTCTTTCTCGCTATAAGATAGGTGGGGCTAATTTCTGCTTGTATGGCTTGTTAATGATTATGTGAACGCGCGGCGGAAATAATACCTGTGATTCGAAGTGAAGTCGTGGTTGGCCTTTTGTAAATCTTGAATTGTCGTTTTTCTGCATTCTTAAACATGCTGACGCCCATGAAATCAATAACATTTTCTTCTTTCTCCTCTATGGTGTAACTAAATTACTATGTAACAAAAAGGAAAAAGTTACCAATTATTTCCTGTGGATATGATATCAGGTTGTTGCAAAAGTTTCTTCCGGTTCTAGAACCCGTGCCCAAGAAGGGCTCATTTTCCGAAGGGGGTGTTCATATTTTTTCAAACAAATTATTGCCTTCGATTCCTGAATATCTTTGCTCTATTACATCCAAGAATCAACTTTTTGACTATACATCTGTGAGAGCCATCAACGGTCTGAAATGGACCTTTCACGCGAACATATTCGAGCAATAATCTTCTACGAGTATTCTGGAAAGATCAGTGCTGCGCAATGTCACCGAAACATTTGCCGACGTTTAGGTGATAGCACTGTTAGTTTACGTACAATAGAAGAATGGTATCGCCGGTTCAGACACGGAGATAGCACTCTTCAAGATGGTGATCTACGCCAAGCAATTGAAGATCACAATGAAACAACGAGGGAACTCGCAGAACAGTTCAAGGTTCACTTTTCAACCATTGCCCGGCATCTGCATGAGCTGAATCTGTTATTCAAGTTCAATCGTTTTTGTGTTGGAATAAAAATCCGGAAAAAACTTTTGCAACAACCTGATATGAGTAAAACACAAGAAGCCAACCGCTTTTCCACATAATAAATAAAACCTTGTTGTGGAAGCTATTAAAGGAGTTTAGAATGTCATCTGCGTTGATAACTTCTCAGTTGTAAGCTATAATGGCATCGGCCACATATGAAGGATGTCCCAAAATGAACAGACATTTTGAATTTGCCGCCATTTTTACAATCAGAATAAAGATTTTTTTTTATATGCTGTCATTATTAAAACATTGAGGTTAAATTATGCAAAACTAAACAATCGAACAATGCACAGAAATCGTAAAATTCACTTCAAAAATGGTGAAATTTTTACGAAAACAGTCATCTCATTTTGGGACAGCCTTTACATAATCTGTTTAGAGTATAAGATGAACTTCATAAAACGACAAGAAATTAATCCTCCCGAGGAAGGTATAGGAAATCCGACCTGAGTTCATCTATTTTTACCCTTTCATCCGCACACTTTAACCTCCCATTTTTTTTTTTTTTTTTTTATCAAAAAATTGATTTGTCTCGAAAGTAGTATTTAGAAAATATAAAAGAACCTTATCTTTCCTTTCTCATCATTTTCGATTGAATGGTATATCGCATGCCATATGTGGCCATAGTTCTAAGACCAAGTGTGATTGCCATCTCTACAACTCCGACCCTACTGGGACAATTTGGCCCAAACTTCACAGTAATGTAGATTTTGCCTAGAGGAATCTGCATATCGAATTTCACTGCTTTATATACCTAAATACCACTTACAATCACTTGGTCCTCTTTAACTCTCAGCCTCGTAATTCCGACCCCAGTGACCCATCAAAACCAAACTAAATAGTGAAGGTGAACATACTTATAATAAGCTACATTCTGAATATCAACCTCCTCTACCTCAAAAATGCAGAAATTATGAAGGGCAGGCAGGTAGACAGATGGATGGACAGACGGATATTGTAACGCCTTTCTTCCGCTATTTAATAATACATTCCGTTGGCCGATCGCGAAATTTTGAGTATGGGACTCGAACATAGACGGACTTGCCGTTTATGAGCCTTACAGAAAGATGACAAAAGGTTATCGAACAAAACGGGCAATATATCATTGATTGATCTTTGTTCTTTATATAAATTCATCTTTTTTTCTTTGAAAAAAAAAATAGAAAAAATACTTCATGACTTTTCCGACAACTTTTCCTCCTTTTTAATCTATATTTAATGCGTCCAGTAACTCCGTAGGAAACAGTTTGATGAAAGTGGATCTACCCCAAAGTGTGTTTCCGACGGTGTTCTTTGTTTTTTCGCAAAATGATGCAATGTAACTTTATAAGGACATTTTTTTTTATCGTAGCCGACTCTGTTCTTGCATTGCTGGTCCTTCGGTAGGCTTCTAGAAAGTTTTTTGCAAGATCTGTCATCAGCCAGATTTCCCCCCCCCCCCATTTCATAGCAGATTCAAGCAATTTTCCTTGGTTTTTGCCCGGGCTGTCCAGGGTTTCTGCCGGCGGGCGCGGCCCCCGTCCGGGGGTTTATTTTTCCCCCCCCCCCCCCCCGATTGCACATTACGTTGATCAGTTCTTTAATGTCGAGTTGCTAATTATCAATTCGACACTGTAAAAAAAAAAAAAAAAAAATAGAGGCACTTTACCATTTTATTTCCTTCGTTTTAATGTGACAATTTTCTCGATGTCAGGTAGAATTGTATTTTCTTTTTCCCAATAGGTCACGATTGCATATTAAGCATTTAGAATCCGATCTGTGAACAATAAAAAAAAAACAACAATTCTCCCACTCCGGTTTAAATAATGGTTCAGTGATTTTATGCTTTATCGGAATGTGCGCCATGTTATGCGAGACGAAACACAAACAAGTATCAGTAACAAAAGAAATAATGCCTCATTTAACGGAATCGCCCCCTAAAGTCTGGCAACACTGCATAGGAAAATCTATACCCACTCCCCTCCTGAGTTTTGGACTATCTCCTTGGCTTTGCCCGTGAGCTTTTTATGTAGCACGCGGGCGACGTGCACAATTTGGACGGCCCTGCTTTATGCTATTCATTGTATATCCTAAAAAGATGATCGTTTGGGAAATGCTTAATCCTTCGAGCATTCACAAGCATTTCTCATTTGAAATCAAGCAAATCACTTTGGTTGTCCATTGTGCTATCTGCCTTGCACATATTGATGCTTGGTACAGTCATCAAAGGGAAATAATCCGCACTTGAATTTTACTCTTAAGTTTTACCGTTTCAATATTAATTTATTTTAAATAATTTAATATTACATTTAGAGTTAACATTATTAAGATTATTAAATTTAAATAATTATAATTAAAAAAGCTATTAAAACAACACATTGGCATGAAATGTAATATTAAGTATTAAACTCGTGTGGATTATTTCCTTTGGTTGACTGTACCATTCCACTATACACTGTATATAGAGTTCATTTACTTGGAACGAACCACATCGAGATGTGAAATTCCTATTAAATTGACAAGTCAGTGTACAGGGTAATCCAAAGTCAGGAAAAACTTTAAAACTCAATAATTCGCACACGAATATAGATAAAAAGAAATGAAGAAACGATTGAAATGAAATCGGATTTTTTTTTCCAGGAAAAAAAAAAGTTAATGCTAGAATTGTTTGGTTTTTGACCAACAGATGGCGTTGTCAGGTTACAGACATCAGTTTATGGACATTTATAGACGGTATTTCCAGGTTTACAGAAATTGTATTTTATTAATACAATGAAAAGAGAAGAAAAACCACACCAACTCGTTAAATATCTGTACAAAGGTAACTAATTTTTTATTTCATTTATTGCGACATTTTTAAAAATGGAGGAAAAACTTTATTGATGAAAGAACAATATTTTTTTTTTCATGACTTGTAAAATTTTATAAGAACATTGAACAAAAAAAGAAACAAAATATTTATGTGAGTTGTTCATGTTTTTTTTTTTTTTTTAATATTTATTTAATGAGAAGTACATTTCTACTCCAATGCCTTATGATAAAAAAATTATTTTGCAATAGAAAAAAAAGCTTAAAATTGTGTTGTGAATCATCATTGATTTGTTGTTTATTATATTTGGTATTGGCTGAAGATTGAATATTTCAAATGATGCTTGGGAATTAAAAAATTTAATTGAAATAATATCTCAATTTAGATTAAACGGCTTTTTTTCCCCCAAAATTTAATTTTAAATGGAATTGAATTCATCTTAACTAAACAATTCATCTTAACTAAACAGCTTTTATACTTAGAAGTTTTGAATATTGGCAGAATTATTAGGAAACGAAACATTTTCTTTAAAAAAAAAAAATCCTTGGAAGAATGTATTTGAACTTTGATTTATTGTTTGTCATTTCTCTTCATTTTGTGAGTGCTCTTACATTTCCGGGAAAATGAAAATAAAGATTTTTAGCAGTAATATATAATTTATAAGACCATTCTAGGCAATCTAGACGTCAATATCACTCTCCTATAATAAATTATTAAAAATTTAACGGAATATAAAAACGCATAGATTAGTTTTAATAAGTTAAATTTCTTTTTTTTTTTTTATTTCTGTGAATCCAGAATTTTTAAGTATCCCTCAAAGAAATTTAAAAATCGTTTATTAAAAACGTTATATAAAACCACTACACTTGATTTTTTGCTTCTTCTCTATTGTGAAAGACTTGCATCAAAACTTTAAATCTTCTCCTACAAATTCCCAGCCGAAATCGATTCAGACGAGATTAGCAATCTTTAGTAGAATGATAACTTAAAAGCTAGGTTTATGTGAAAGTTCAGAAATTTACAATTACTTTTCATATACAATATAAAATAACAAAATAAAACCGCCAACTTAAATCATAAGCATTCTGTAGATTGCCTTCATTATGCTGCGGAAGCTTATCGTTAAAAATTTAAAGTATTAACATTAAAATTAAGACAATTTAGTCGATCTACGACCTTTTTTTTGTATGTATGTAGAATTGATTTTCTTATTTACTTAGGACGGTTCATTATATGACATTCGGCACTTCTAATGATACCGGGATGAAGGGAAGTCCGTATACTTGAAGAAAGGATCCGCGACTCACAAGGCATGAAGAGAGATTTCTTAGGGAGAGGTGAAGGAAGGCTGAGGATTTGTAGGAAAGGAAGGAAGATGGGCGAAAAGAAAGGAGACAAAAGAGATTTTATCTTTTATTATTCAGTGTTTGTATTACTTGAAAGATATCATAAGAGTTCGATCACAACGAACACTTCGGCATCAGGAAACATGGTGGGATTTTTTATGATTTTATTTAACAGCTCTTTAACTGGCTCTTTACAGTTTAATTTAATAAATTGATTGATAAAAATGAAAGTAAAAACGGACCAGAAATGCTCGTGCCTATTTCCAATACCTGCTCTACTACCAATTAGTCACCAATTAGATAGTTTAAATACTGAATATGTTTTCCTAATCTTAACTTTATTTTAAAAGTAAACTCCATGGCGGACAACAACTTTAAAGTTAAAACAGAAGGTATTACTAGTCATTTACATGTATAAATATTTTCAAATCGAACTCTAAATTCATAAAATTAACGAAAATCTCTTACGCCTAGAAAACGGGAATGAACCCATGGCTTTGTTTGTGATTGACGCTTTTGCGAAAAAAGGGGCGAAAGGCTTCTAAATCATATATTGTTCGTAGCACCAGTCATCAGATCTAATAATAAAATACTATCGCAATCGCGATCTCCAAGAAAATCTCCGACAGTTAAAACCCTACATAGCATGACACGTTCAAAATAAAATATGAAAGATAAAACTTTTTTTTTGCTTGATACGACGGCTGTTCAAAAAGTTCCAGGACTGATTTTTTAAAAATTTATTGAAAACACTTACGACTTATTCCACGTGATCTCCTTCAAAGTACTTTCCCCCCTGTTGTATTCACTTTTCCCACAGCGTCATTTCCACTGCAGAAAACGCTGTTTAAATTCGTTTTTAAAGCTCTCGCGTCGAATTTTCCTTTATAGCATCTATCGGCTCAAATCTCTTTCCTTTGAGTGGTTTCTTCAATTTTTGGAACAGAAAAAAGTCAGCGGGGGCCAAATCAGGTGAGTAAGGCGTTGGGGAAGAACAGGCATCGAACATGGGGCATAAAACTCGCTGGGGCGTTGTCGTGAAAGAGGAACCACGAATTTTCCCTCCAAATTTCAGGTCGCATCATCGGAATCGGGTGAAAGCTATCGTAACTAGGAACTAAAACCGATATCAACAAACCGAAAACGAGAGTTTATCCAGGAGATATAAAGGTTTCGAATGCCCTGTACCGGAATTCATTTGCAATACAACTCACCGCGCAATTTAAACTGTCCTGGAACTTTTTGAACAGACCTCGTATACTTAGATTTATCCTCGGGCTTTTGAATGGGCATGCAACCCGCGTGAATTTTTAAAACACCTGGCTAATGAAATTTGAAAAGAAAAATTTTTATAATGCTGCACAGAATTGTTTTTCATTCCCAACATTGTATTTATATTCTTGTGCCTATTCTCTCCTATCATTCATTGGCCCAGTAGATGAAGCCATTGCTCGAAACGCGTAAGCCATTAGTAACAAATGCCAACGGTATTGCGAGTTCCATGTGTTTTTAAATTAATCGGTGTAATTAATCGGTTCCATGTGTTTTTAAATATCACTTAGCAATTCAAGACCCTGACGCTGCTTATATTTAAAGGATTGTTTTTGTCTGACCAGCTACATATTCCTTCCACCTAGAAACATTTATTCATTCTGAACACAGAAAAAAACATGACTACGAAAATTTAGATTGAAGACAGAAAAAAATTGATCATCCACAAATCAGAGCGCAGGAATGCCCTACTTTTCATCGTTTCGAGACATTTTTCTTTAAAAAAATTTTGATTGATGTAGCATTATTCTGCAAAAAATAAGATCAAATTTTCCGAGTTCAGATGTAATGTAGAAAATTACGTTTATTTCAAATAGTATGTTGGTCCTTTTGACTGGAATCAGTAATGACCAAGTACACATTAATCAAAATAAATTATCTGGGTTAAGTAGTGAATTATCCTGTATCTTAATGCAGCAGGAAGATTAAAGAGGAGTTCTCAATGATTTGCTGTTACAGAAGTAAGAATTTTAAATTATCTGAAAAGAATTTCATACATTTAGATCTTATTTCGGCATAAACGAATTTTGTTCGCAAAAGCAATGTAGTGAGTAATAGGCACGAATTTTTCTGACAAACTGAGAAAATATTTATTGATTTTTTTTTTTTTTCTTTTTAAGTTTTTTTTTAAATGTAATGTGTAAGGGAGTGAAAGGAGAAGAGAATGAGAAATAGAGAGAGAGGGAAAATACCCGTCATGCGCAGTTTCCGTTTACTTATTTTAAAATGTCTTTTCATTTACTCTGTTTTAAATAGTTTATATGCTATCTAAAGAAACACATTAGAGAGCAGTGGTGATTTCATCAATGACCGTGATGCTTCTCGAGGGATTCTGTAGAAGTCTCCAAGCATTAGTTCGAAACGTTGGCACTTCGCGGGCCCCGACGAATGAGGCCCGCCTCTGTTCGGAAGCTGCGACGTCTTCCTTCGTCTGTAAACGTCCGAAGGATTTCCTCCTCTTGCTCCGATCGGAGAAGCTTTCGATCTCCTTCGTTTTGATCAGATTGTTCTCGTACTCGCTCAGCATGAGGTAGTTTTCGACCTGATCGCACGATGTCATGCAGTCCGCTAGGAGTTCGTAATCGTCGAGAATATTGTCGCCCAGTTCGGCGAGAGCTTCTTCGGAGATGCACGTCAGTTCGGCACGTTTTAAATCGCCGAATGTTCCCCCCAGGGAATCGGCGGCACCTTTTTGCGGCATACCCGGAAGGGGCGCGACTGCGTCGAGATCCGGGAGCGATGAGCTACGGTGCATGCGACTCCTACTGCACGAAGCAGACGAACATCGGCGACGATCGTCGCTTGTGATGCTGCGTTGCTTGGCAACGCGACGCTTGTGAGCATCTATGAGGAAGAAGACGAGGCTGCTTGTAATAACACACACCGAGGAGAACAGAAAGCCAGATTTCTCCCCGTAACCATTGTTTATGTAACCTAGCGGAAAATAAAAACATTGAAATTAGAAAGAGTTCGTGTGTAATGCTTGAAATAAGGGCAAGAACTATGCTTACCCTTATAAACCTTAAAAGCATTTTCTGTACCATTAAATTATCAATTTCACATTTTTAAAGGTTAGTAAGTATGGGTCTATAATTTTTCATTAAAATGCAGAACAATTACTTTATGAAGTCGTTAATTCTATAATACATAAAAACATGTCAAACGTAAACAAAAATGATGTCAACTTTCAATTGATGATAAATACGTTTAACTCATTTTTTTTTTTTAAAGATCTGACAAAAATAAATTAGAACGGAAGCCCGACATATATCTACATTTCTTTGAAAACTTTTTTTTTAAATGAACTAGCAAACGATTATGTCCCCTTATGGTCTACGGGTAACTGGCTCACGCACTGTATACGACAATTCGACAGGTCATGTTTCAAAACGGTTGACATTTTGTTTTTTAAAAGTTGACCGTTCAATTTTTCTTGATCCTATTTGGATGCTTTTTCACTCTGTCTTTCAGAAATTTTCACTCAAAAAAATATCGATTTCCTTTTTTCCGAGTTAGTTTTGTTTTCAATTCAATTCATTTTTCAAGTCATTATAATTTATTAATCTTAACTGGTATTTTATTTTGAATAAATGTAAATAATATTGTTTTCTAATTTATACTATAAATATAAAGGAGTTGACAATAGATGGGAGTTGTCGCTTGGCACTCAAAACGCCTTCACACATAACATAGCCAGATGAAAAAAAAAGCTCATTTCGCCCACTGAAAAAAAAAATTAAAAAAGAAAAAAGAAAAGACAAATTGAGCTAACGCTATTATTCATAATTTATTAAAGCAAAGCAGTTACGACATAGGAATGTCCAATAACTTGCCCTCGATACTGCGCCTTCGCGGTCGCCAAGCTCATTCCCCTATTCATTAATAACGGAAAACGATTTTAGAAGCTTCTCGCTTGTGTAATTTTACTGAATGAAAACGCAGAAACGTCAAAGTTAATTTTCCAAAAGCGTAAATTACATATCCGCACGACTAAAATCCGAATTTATAAGAGGTAGCAGAGTATTTTTCGTATATATTACAGCTTTTAGCGAATTATCATTAATGTGATTATGTGAAACAATTTCATCTCTTCAACGAAAATTCAGCGCCAAAGTCATGTGACAGATACAAGAATCTTACCTATGAAATAATTTTTCCGTAGAATTCTCATTAATGGTTGTGCGCAGAACAGCATATTAAGCAAATGAGCGTATTAAGCATATTTTCGCTCCTCATTCACGTTGCTAAGTTTAATGTATTTAAATAAGAGTTTATTAAATGTAGGAATCTATTAATTTAAACAAGCAGGCACTTTCAATTTAAACTAAATTATTCTTAGAATAGAGAGGCGTACCGCTAAATAGTACAGGATGACCCAAGAGTCAGAGTGAGATTTGAAGAAATTAATTTTTTTTATACGAGGGTTATTCGTAAAGTAAGTCCCGTTTTGCAAATAAAAACAAAACTACTATATATATTTTCAAAATTTTTCTTTACCAGATTCTATGTACCTTAAACTATTTTTCCACTTAGTTTCAGAGTTTATTTAAGCACTTGTCATAGCGCTCAATGTACTTCCGCATGATCACTTCATAAAAGCTGCCGCCAGTGAAGAAAGTCACGCAGTTTTCACTTGTTCATCGTCGCTGAAATGCAGGTTGCAGATGAACTTCTTTAGATCCCAGAACAGGTGGTAGCCACCGGACGCGAGGTCCGGTTTGGTTGGTTGGTTTATTTGGTATTAACGTCCTTTTCAACTACTATGGCCATTTCAGGACGGCGTTTTAGGGGCCGCAAATTTTGCCTTGCAAGGGTTCTTTAACGTGCAGCCGGCAAACATCTACACGGGACCAACGGCTTTAAAACTTCCCTTCCGAAGGAAGTGCGTGATCTCAGGATTTTCCCCCTGAAAAAATCCTCGTCGTCCTCGGCCGGGGATCGAACCCATGTTTTCGGGCATCAGAGGCGATCACGCAACCACTGAGCCACCCGCGAGGTCCGGAGTGTAAAGCGGGTGGTCAAGTTGTTCCCAAACAAAAAATCTGATTAGTTGGAAACAACTTGACACTAACATTCCGGACCTCGCATCTAGTGGCTACCACCTGTTCCTGGATCTAAAGGAGGTCATCGGCAGCCTGCTTTTCAGCGACGATAAACAAGTAAAACTGCGTGACTTTCTTCACCGGCGGCAGCTTTTATGAAGTGATCATGCGGAAGTATATTGAGCGCTATGGCAAGTGATTAAATAAACTTGGAAACTATGTGGAAAAATAGTTTAAGATACATAGAATCTGGTAAAGAAAAAAGTTTGAAAATATATATAGTAGTTTTGTTTTTATTACAAAACGGTTCTTACTTTAAAAATGACCTTCGTATAAAGAATAATTTTTATTTTGTAGTCATTGTAAGTGACAATCTGAAGCTTTATAACGGGGGAAATTCAAAAGGAGTAGCGAATTAAAATAGTAAAATTTTACTTCCGAATGCAATGATCCCTTTTTTTAAAAGAGACCGCCTTTGAGAAAGGGCAAACGATAGCCATTTAAAATACGTGATTTTTCATACTTTAGAAAAAAATTCAAAGCTTCATATTTTCGTCTATTTTCATAAATTTAAGATTCGGTTAATAATGTGAATTTTCTAATCAAAGAAAACAAAGAGAAATATCAAAAGTGCTCTATTCAAAATAATGTCCACCGCTAGCTACACATCCCCCTCCCCCTCTTTCAGGTAATCCTTTTCTTGTTTTGAGACAGACCATTCAGAGACCCACTTTTCCATTTCTTCGTGCGTTTTAAAATGCTGCTCAGAAAATGCGCCTGCCATTGAGCGGAACAAGTGGTAATCTGAAGGAGCAAGATCGTTTAACATCTCTTTAACTGTTTTTGAAGTGTGTGATAGTGCGTTTTCATGAAGCAAAATTACTTTGCCGTGTCTTCTGGCCCTTTCTGGTCGATTGACGATCAAAGCATGGTTCAAATTGATATTTGTTGGCAGTAGCGAGGTTCAATTTGACTATTAACGGTTTCAGCGGTTTAGAAGCTCATAATACCAGAACACCACACCTTCCTGATCCTGTCAGACAAGATGCTTTATCTAGTCACCATAAGCTTCCCGAGGTATACGATGACTTTCAGCAGCACTTTTTCAAGAAAAATAATGAATTAACACTTCTTACAAATTTTCTTTTTATGGCACAAACTTCGACATGTTTAAACGTAAAAATATCTATGATGTTAACATCTACAGATAATTTGGCCTATGAAGATTTGAAGGTTGTTGTCAATAACAACAAAATGGCATACATATAAATATATAGGGTGCACTTTTATTTTCGTAACCGAAGCAGATTTGTCAATTTTGATGAATCCAATGAACAAGTCTTCAATTGGAATTTTTCGTGTATCTGTTACGGTTTTTAAGATAGAATTTGAATGTGTCCTAATTTGCATATTTGGGATGATGAAAAGTGCACCATGGAATAGGTCACCCACACCTTCCTATTCATTGGATTTATCAAAATTGACATTACTGCTTCGATTACGAAAATAAAAGGGAGGGCACATTTTTGTATCCACCCTGTAATATGTAACTCCATCGATTGAAATAAATCCACATTATTAACCATTACACATGGTACACATATATCTAAAAGTTATTTAAAAGTAATTTTCCCACTCTGATCTCGAGTCGCCATCTATAAACAAAATCAGCACAAAGAATTCTAGTTTCGATAAATAGTTCTGCTAAAATTCAAGCTTTTTTTTTTTCAAATTGCTTATTTCGGTGAATTTTTGTCTGACCATAAGTAATGCAGAAATGAAGGAAGACTTATATAACAGCATTAAGGTTTCCATATTTGAGCTTTACCTGTAATGGGAACTCCGAACGCAGTCGGTATCGCCTGAGACCACTGGACGAAGCCCCAAGCTCGAGCGAAATTTCTCGCCCGCACTTTCTCGTAGGTGAACATCTTGAGTGAGTAGTGGTAGCCACCGAGGAAGATGCCATAAATCCAGACGAAAACGACGTAGCCGTGATATCCCTGGACGGTGGTGAACGCCAAGATGGCGACGGCCACGAGGAAGGTCGCTGCCTGACACAGATATTGGCGGGCGATGCGGCACTCGGCGCTGTTCTTGACGATGAGGAGGCCGAAGGCGCAACAGCCGAGGGCGAAGGCGAGGCCTAGGAAGACTTGCAAGAGGAGAAGGGAACTGTCCGAAAGGCCTTCTCGTTCTGCATGATACACCTACAAAATTAAAAGAAACAGAGAAATCAGATTTACCAAAATTTGAATAAACAAGTAAAACCACCTAATCGTTTATTTTCTATATAGTTCAGAAGTTATCATAAAAGATCAAACAATAGTTTAGAAACGTGTTTGAAATTTTTCCAATTTACATTATAGGAGTAATGAACGTTCTTTATAGATCTTCTCATCACAGCTGCAGAGAATAAATTTTACACTCGGTTGTAGTAGTTATGGCCATCCTAAGATCGATGATCCAAGTTTGCGTTTTCAGCATCCTTTGCCACAATTTCCGTTGACCACAGAGAATCGTTTATTTCTGCCGCACCTCAGGCGACGATATGATCAGAGGCTGATTTAGCAGTTTTCCGAAAATAGTATACAAGTTTCTAACTATTTGAAATGATGCTTGCAAGATTCGAATCACGGACGAGGTGAGTTCGAAGTGGACTGACACTGGAATCAATGCCTGTTTAGTAGTTGAAATGTATATGTCACGAATAATTACCTTTGTGAACAAGTGGATCATCAATTTTGTTCTTAATTGACTGAAAACTACAAGAACTGCTTTATAAATAAGAAACTAACATTTATAAGTCTAGTATAGTGTTATAAATTTTATCTCAGATTCCTATGGAGAAGAGTGCAGAAAGTGGAAGCCCTACGAGATGAGCATTCAATCCTTTCCGTTGTCAAGTCTGCTTCCGAAGAGCAATGAGTAGCATCAACTGCCCAAAATTTCATGCGACAATGAAATTAGGATCCACGGGAAATGATGAAAACAAAAAAATCGAATGAACTGTTTACAGGCAATGTTTACAGGAAAATCGAATGAACTGTCCACAGACGCGAGGTATATTCACATTTTTCATTAAACGTTAAGTTAAGTTTGTAAAGTTACCACAAAAAATTTTCACAAGGGAACAATCCGAACCTTTATCTCATAGCTTCACCACCAGATTGAAATATATTACTCGCCTAAAGTTATTATTGATGCTTGCAACATGAATAGTAGCTTTAGTTAAATAACATAGTTGAGAACAAGGTTCGGATGGTTCCTTTGTAAGTCTTTAATCATTTTTTTACTCTTAATAAAATGAAGTTTTTCTCTCTGAAATTTTGTACGAGAGCCGTTTAATTAAACGCATTCCACCGCTTAAATCTTTTCACGTATGAAGACTTTGGCTTCGGCGACCCTTTAAAGCTCCTGGACTGGGTCAAATAGGAGTCACTTGGAATTTAGTTAATGGCAATCGATATGGCCACAGAAGCCAAAAGCCACGGTTATTAGCCTCACAGAAGAGTCTATTGGTAACAGTAAAGTGTGATATAACCAATGAAAGAGTTTTTCAAATGAATATTTGCTGGGCAATCTTTTGTTTTAGTTTCTAAATTATTTCGCAGCAACTTTCTATTTGATGTGGAGAAACGAGGAAGCTTAATGCAGTTAAATGCATTTCAGTTGCTATCGAATGCTTTAAGAGACAACTGAAAACGATATAGAACATGCAGAGAAAATTCTAAATGAATTATACAATATATTTGTAACTTTTTATTAGAAAAGAATATGTAAGATATCAATGAATAAGAAAAGTCTTAAAGTTTATCTAGATCACAATGAGTCACAAGCGATAGTCATATTTTTGCTATACACGGGCTATTATGCTCATAAATAGAGCATCATCCTTAATTTAACAGTGGGGCTTATTTTGAATTTTTATATTTTCTATTTGAATGCACAACAATCGAGACCAGTACTTTTAGAAATTGGTAACAATCATAAGTCCTAATAATGGAGATGATGCTAATAACACTTTCTTATTGCATGTTTAAAATTTTCAATTTGTTCAAAATTCTTCGTTGTTAATTTCTTAAAAAAATTCTTAAATTTGCTTTTAATTTCAGGTTATTGCAAAGAAGTTTTTTTCCGGACTTTTATTCCAACACAAAAACCTCATTTTATTGAATGACAGATTCAGCGCATGCAAATACCGGGCAATGGTTGAAAAGTGAACCTTGAACTGTTCTGCGAATTCCCTCGTTGTTACATTGTGATCTTCATCAATTGCTCCGCGTAGATCACCATCTGAAATCATGATTGGCCGATCAGAGGAGGTGCATCTTGAAGAGTGCTATCTCCGCGTCTGAACCGCCGATACCATTCTTCTATTGTACGTAAACTAACAGTGCCGTCACCTAAACGTTGGCAAATGTTTCGGTGACATTGCGCAGCACTGATCTTTCCAGAATACTTGTAGAAGAATATTGCTCGAATATGCTCGCGTGAAAGGTCCATTTCAGACCGTTGATGGCACTCACAGATATATAGTCAGAAAGTTGATTCTTGGATGTAATATAGCAAAGATATTCAGGAATAGAATGCAATAATTTGTTTGAAAACATATGAACACCCCCCTCGGAAAATGAGCTCTTCTTGGACACGGGTTCTAGAACCGGAAGAAACTTTTGCAACAACCTGATATGATGACTAGGTCGTCCTTATTTAACCTAATACTGTACTCCAAGTCGGGGCATATTTTCCATCAGTTTTACGCTATTCTTTCTTGTTATGGCTATTGTCCTCGCGCCACGAGAAGACCGCTGAGTTGCTTAATGTGCTCGTAAGGAGTCGCTGCAGTTGCAGATGAATCTATTCATTGTTGGGAGACAAACAGCCAAATTTGAGTCGATCCATGTTTCATCGATGTAAACAATAGGACGATTTTCTTCTCTTATTTTTTTCATATTTCTCAGGTATCTACCTCTCCATGCAAACGTTTTTATTTGTTTGGAAACACGGCTAGAACTCATTATTGCGCTACTTGATTTTAGCGCTTTTCCTCCCTTCATAACTATAGACTGATCTGCAACTACCAGCGACACTATACGAGCACATTAAGCAACACAACGGTCTTCTCGTGGCGCGCGGACAGTAATTCTTTTCTGTATGGACCAAACTCATAGGGAGAGAATAAAGAACCCAAAAAAATATCTAAAAGTCTATAGGTAAAGTCTCAAATTTGTTTTTTACCTCGCTCTTCCCCAAATCGGACTCCTCTTTTTTTATAGGGTTTCATTAGAAATCTCACATTTCTTCTACCCTTACCCGTTTACCCGAAAAAAAAGAATCATTGCCGCAGTTGCACAAATTACGCCAGATATACATTGGGAAGGAATTGACTTCAGGTAGGATATCTGCCTTGTCACCCAATGTCAGTTACATCGAACGAAAATGTGTGTTTTGCTACATAATAGTCCATCAACTAATACATAGCGTCGGAATAAATTTTAAACATTACCGAAGTTGTAAAATCGTTTTTGGAGCATATGTCTATTTCAAGTGTAACTCAAATTTTCTGTTCTCAAAGAAAGTGCATGAATCCTCCAAAATTGCTCAGAAATAACTTCTGTGAATATTTTATTTTTTTTATTCGAAAATGATACAGAGCATCCACCTACCAGTATGGCCGAAGCCGAAAGGTAGGTCCCTGGGTGGATGGTATAAACAATAAATGAATTAAAAAATTTAAGGATTAATCTGAAACGCGGAAAAAAAGAAAAGGATGAAGGAGAAGAGGAGAGCGTAGGAGTCAGAGACGAGTCATGGGACTTTTCTTAAAAAGTTCAATAATCTTGATTTAAAAATTGTTATAGACGGAGAAGAACGTATTTCTGGAGTTAAGTTTGACCAGAGTTTAAGACCCGAGGTGGTAACACATCAGAAATGATAGAGGCGAGTTTTCCGGGATAGAGCAATGGAATTATGGTGGCATGTATTGTGAAGAGGAGAGGGAGCTAGTGTGAAAAAAGAGTGAGGGATGGAGGTGAGCAGGTGATTATTAAGAGCTTTGAATATAAAAATAGCCAAGTTAAAGGTGTAGAGTTGGTAAATAGGTGTTATTCCAACTGAGTTAAAAAATTTGATACAGAATGGGGCTTACGAATTTTTAACAATCTCCGTAAGAACCACTTTTGGAGGCGGTAAAGGCGGAAAAGATTAAATTTGGACGAAGAATAATGTCGTTGATTATTTTATATTCATATTTTTAATTTTCTGTATCCTTATAAAATGAGTTATATATAACAACCGGGAGGCTCTGAAGATGATAATCGTATCGCGGTTCCTACCTACGCCAAATATGCCGCTTTTCCAGTTTTCAAAGCAGTTTCTTTATCTCAGTTCTAATTAATTGGTTACCGGCTCTAGTAAAAACATGTTGATGTAAATTTTGACTCAATGAATTTTAGAAGGACTCCTTCGCTCCATTACCTTCTATTGTTTTTTTTTAAACTCAACTGCGATTGTTAAGAACTCTACCTAAATCAGCGAGTTTTTTGGTCCCGCTGCGTTTTTTGCCGATATTCCTTTCCGCTGCGTTTTTGGCCGATCTTCCTTCCCGCTGGGCATAAAGAATGGAGATATTCCTGAACCCAACGACGGTTTCTTGAATCTGATAAATGTCTTCAAGGTTTCGAACATGTGCGTAGAGAAACCTTGAAGAGAAAGGGCTTGGGATGCATAGAAACCAGGTGGTTAAAGAGAAAGGGGGCGTTTTGTTTCTACTAATAATGTATGTCTGTTAATTAACCTTAAAGGTCGCTCCATATTGTATGGCTTATTACCCGACGACAGGCAGCATACTTTACCGCGTGAATTTTCGCGGCTTCCTCTTTAGTTAATTTCATTATATATGCCGAGGGTGGATTCGCAGATAATTTCCGATAGCAATGCCGACTCTTCCTCTTCTTAACGGAGCCATGGCTTGAAGATAAAAATCTCTGTTTTGCGTATAAATTTCTAAAACTGTCTTTTTCAATGAAAGGAATATGCAATAAATGCCTTAAGATAAAGAATGTATTGCGGCTCGGGTTGAATAGACATTATAGAAACGCCTGAGAATTTGTTTACTAACACTCATATAAATTAAGATTGTTATCAAAACATGGAGTGTTAAAAGTCCTCCACCCATTTGTTTTTACTGTTTTTATTCTACTTCTTATACGTTATATATTTTTTTATATAGCTTCTTTTTATATAGCTGTATAATATTATAATTGTCTGATTTATATGAAAATGGAACTGTTGAAAATGATACAGCAGTGCAATGAAGGAACATCAGATAGTGTTTTGGCCATAGTATTATTGCATTTCTTAAAGAATATCTTGAATAAAAACGTCCAAACCAGGATGGATTCGACGTTTCTCAGTAAAAATTATAAATTCCAAATTAATAATAAAATCCAAGTAATTAATAAAATTATTTGTTATTTACTTACACCATTTTGAGGTATAATTTTCATTATAAATAGATCACTCTCATTATCTCTCAAACTTTCACTACATGGCATTACAAAGATGGTTTGGCAGGTCCGCGCAAAAATGAAGAGAACATAATTCTTTGGGATAAGATTTTTTTTTTTTAAAGGTTTTCAAGATAGTCTCCTTTGAGGTCTTATACAATTAGTCTAATGATGCTTCGAATTTTCTTATCTCGTTTATACAGGGTGGATACAAAATGAGCCCCTCCCCCTTTTATTTTCGTAACCGAAGCATATTTGGGATGATGAAAAGTGTACCATGGGATAGGTCACCCACAACTTCCTATTCATTGGATTCATCAAAATTGACATATCTGCTTCGGTTATGAAAATAAAAGGGGGGGTCATTTTTGTATCCAACCTGTATATTACAGATTGATTTCGAAAGTCGATAGAACAGTATCCATGACATAGCGTAAACGCTCATTTCAGCAGATAGAGAATCTCTCCAAGTATTACAGGCAAGGCAATACATGGAATTAGAGTTGGTGGCCGTAAAGGTATTATAAACAAACATTTCATCTAATCTTATCAAATATCCAGGCAATATTCTCTCACATAATGAAACACCCTCGTATTGTGAACGATTTTTAGCATTTTTAAAGCAAGTTGCTCTTGATGTAAAAAAAGCAATTTAATTGATATTTGAATAGACTGTTTTAAAGCAATCAGTGAAGATTTCAATATTTAGTTTATTCTTATTCTTTTTTAATTTTTTCGATTTAAGGCTACAGAAGCTTACATTCTATAATATTCTTCTTCTTATACTGGCATAGCCGCCAGCAATTTGCGCTGAGCTTTTGCTAATTTTTTTTGTGTTAAGCGTAAAGAAAAGGTACATTTTGAGCTAAAATTTAACACTATCTTTAAACGCCTAGAAATGATATTTTTTCCAAAACCGTGAAGGCAACTATTAGCTTAGCTGCGGCGTCAGAAAGTCAAATGCCAATAAAGAATCTTATATTCAGTAGATAAAGTAAAAACTTAGGGTTCCTCCCCTAAGGAGATAGAAAAGAAGGAGCAATTTTTCTCCTTTTCCTTCACGTCATGAATCGCTTAAGATAAGCCCACCGTGATATACTATATTGCTTTGGCCATATTTCTCATCTCAACTAAAATGAGGAAAAAATTTTCATTTTAGCCCTATCTTGGAAGGTGAGATGAGATTTTAGTATGTTTTATGTTTTAAGTGAAATAAAAAAAAATTAATTGTCTTAAAGATGAAGCAAATCCTCTTAATGATCTTGGCTTCGGTTTAAAGTTAATGTTTGTCTACGGTTTATTAATTTACGACATTATTTTTTAGCGTTTTAATTTTAGTGTTTCGTGGAATTTTTCTGTGAAATATAACATGTTCGTTGTTTGTGAAAATGGAACAGCCCTTTATCTTATTAAAGCGAAGTTTGCATAGAGTGGGTTTTCCTTTAGTACGAGGTCGAAAGTAAGCCAAACATTTGTATACAATAAATACAAGCTTTGACAAAGCACCACCTTTAGATTATTGGCTACAACCCGTAACTGTCAAAATCCGTACTATTTATTAAAACAGTCCTGTAAGCTATTTTGATTACCTCTTTTAGAGCGCGCCTCAACGTCCTCAGCTCTTCTGACAAGGTGAACCTGGCCCTTTGTACAAAGTTTTTGAGTTGTGAAAACTTATAGAAATTAACTGGAAGTTCTGTGGAAAGACAGATACGTTATGGTTTATCAGTTACTCTTTGAATAAGAGAGATCGGTATGCTGAAAGTTAATTTAGTCGAGGGAACCTATCTTTCACGAGACGATGAAGAATAGCAACATATGATTTTTCTCGCATTCGCGAGAAGTTCCACATTCGAGAATAATTCGAAAAGTACCAATCTCTGGATATCGAAAAAGACTTCCACCATAATCTTCCCTTTTTGATCTATCTATATGAATTTTTTTTTATCATGGTGAAACGAAATGATAAACGTACAGTGCGTACGTAGAATGAGATTTTAATGAAATATCTGTATATTACATTATGTAAATAATATTTTTTTATTTTAGAAATGAAGAAAACATAGCTGAAGCACATACGAAACATATAATGTTTTGAAAGCATCCTTTCAATTATTCAATAAATAAATAAATTTCATCAAAAATCAGCTGTCCAAAAAGTCTGGGCAACAGTTACAAAATAAAAAAAATATCAAAAGATTTCTGCAAACAAACACGAGTAAAGCGTGGTTCCCACTAGCAGAAAACAAGAGGGCAGAAACAAGGGCGTATTTTTTTGCCTTTTTACTTTCTGCTCCTGGAGGTGTCCCACATGGCAGAAACCCAAAAGCATGAGACAACAGAAGTCTGCTACCCAAGCGCCATCCTTTGCCGTAATTTGGCTTTTTTGTCCAATACAAAAACACTGCACCGAAGCCGTCGATCGACCTAAACGGTCGGATTCGACTGCACACTGTAGGCTACACAGTTCGTTCTTTCCTCATCAATCATATCGAATTTTTGTATTCAATCGTTGTTTATTCAATTTAATTTGATCAATTTATTTCACACCTCTTCTATTAGCGCTTCCACATCAATTTTCTTTCTCGGCCTCTTCACTTTTGCGAGCTGAGTGTCCGACATTTTTATTTTGTGAGAGAGAGAGAGGACGTCACGGTGACGTCACCGCAGAGATTGTTTTCTATTGGCTGAGCAACGGTTTCTGCCCTGCTCCTGCCACAAAAAGTTGAACTCAACCCAACTCCAAAAAGCAGAAGTTTTCAGTCGGGCAGAAGAGACGAAAGCAGGAAATGACATCATAAATTTTTTCTGCCACGCTTTACTTGTTAATGTGTTTTCCTTTGTTTGCTATAACATCATGAACTCTTGTACACATCGCAGTTATCAATTTTTGCAATGCATGTAAAGGAATATTGTTCCAGCTTTCAAACACTGCTTTCTTCAGGCTTTCCGTAGTTGAATACTGCTTCGCGTTAGCATACACCTGCCTAGACATAATCCCCCAGAGGTTCTCAATGGGATTGAGATCCGGGCTTCTAGCTGGCCAATCCAGGACGTGTACGTTTTCAGCTGTTAGTCATGCTTTCGTTGATCTGGAAGTATGGATGCTAGCGTTATCTTGTTGGAAAATCCAACAGGGTCCTCCAATTTGTTGCCCGATGGATAGAAGGTAATGTTCTAAGGTATGCTGATAGCCTATGGAGTTTTGTCGTCCAATAACAATTGCCAGCTCGGAATTTCCATTGTATCGAAATGCCCCCCAAACCATGATAGAGCCACCGCCCTGTTGCCGAGTAAAAAAGGTCTTGGATTCTTTACGCAGGTCATGCCAGTAGCATGCCCAACCGTCTGGCCCATTTAAATTCCACTTCTTCTCATCGCTGAAGAGGACAGTTTCCCATTCCGATGTCCAGAACATGTGGTCGCGTGCCCACTCTCGTCTTGCGAGTTGGTGTGCAGCAGTCAGAGGCGGTTGTTTACACTTTATTTTGTAGATAACATGAGGCTCCTGTTTCAAGCGATTATACACACTAGTCTTCGAATATTCTCTTTTAAATTCACGTGCAATTTCTCGTACTGAGAGAGAAGATTCTGTTGCAAGTCGAACAATTCTTCGATCACCTCGTACACTGAGGACGTCCTGAGCGGGGTTTTGAACGTCCTGAGCGGGGTTTTGAACGTCCTGAGCGGGGTTTTGCTTTCCGCTGTTCACCTTTTTTTCAAAATTTTGTAAACACCAGACACTGATTTACCAATGCATACAGCAATATCCTTCACAGCTGCCCCTTCGGATTTCATTTTCCAAATTTTTGTCACCTGTTCAGCAGTGAATTCTTTGTTATCACCCATTGTTTTAATAAGGAGAGATGAGTAGATATAATGTTACATTTATGTGTTTATTGAATGACAGAGAAAATGAATCACCTTATTTTATAAACATAAATGGGTAATTACATTATTGTTTGTGGGTGACAGGTTTTTATCCACACTTTTAGGACAGCTCATTTTTGAAGAAATTTAATTTATTCATTGAATAATTGAAAGAATGCTTTCAAAACATATCTTATGTGCTTCAGCTATGTTTTCTTCATTTCTAAAATAACAAATATTATTTACATAATGTAATATACATATATTTCATTAAAATCTCATTCTACAGACTTCTTGGACGCACTGTATGTATAATAATGAGAAAGGAAGAAAAGATTGGAGTATCCGTTGTCTTGCAGTGGTAACGTCGTATGTCACGAATTAGTGGTATGAAGTAATTACGAGCGACCAAAATTGTAGACCATGCAGAACGACTTGTTTAGCAAAACTATCTTGGACACCTTCTAAGCTCAAGGGATTCTTCTAAATTTTGAATATTTGGTTAAAAATTGGAAATCCAGTAAAGCATAGTTTGTGCTTAAAATTTTAAAATAGACTCTTTTATTTTGAGACTCTTCTGATTGGGTAAGACACTGTTAAAAATTAATTTTAAGAATTTGTATGACAATTGCTGCAATTAATTTTCGTTTGTGATTAATGATGCTTCACATGTTGCGTTTATTAAGAAGTGCGCATTTATTATGCTGCTTATAAGCTAAGAATATTTAAATAGTTTCATAGTTTCAGGCTTTTCAGTATTCAAGTGAATAGAAAACAATGTTTAGACAAGGCTCTTATCCTTTTTATTGCGACGCAGTAGAATTTTAAACAGGAATTTTATTCTAAATTAGGCTTTAGCCATATTCAAATTTAGCATTTATGAACGCTTTAAGGACATTAAAATATTATTTAAATATTCTTTCCCGCTCAAAATAGGCAATAAAAGTGTTGTTTTTAGCTTTCTATAGATTCGATGGCGAGTCGCTTCTCCGCGCGTTTGTTAAGCACTGAAGTCCAACTTCGTCGTTTTGAGGCGGAGCTTTCAATGTCGTTCATTTAAATAAGTTCCGTGCACCTAATAAACGAAGGGGGAGGGGGAAGGATTAGAAAATAAAGAGTGGAAAGAGGAGGAGGATGTTTTCAGGACATTGCCCGCTGAGCACTCTCATTTGGGGGCGGCATTGATTCCAAACATCGAGCGACAACATTATGTTCGGCAATCTTCGCTAGAAATCGGAGTTGACTCTCTTCAGACGATGACAAAAGGCACCGGAAATCCCTCGACAAAATGGCCGCTCCTTCCCGAGATTAACGACAGGAAAGTGTCTTGTTTAGTGGAGTGGCGGCGCTGGAGCCGATCGCAAATTAGGAGGAGCGCAGGAAGTGCAATTGTTGGACTGACGTTAGACCATCCACGGCCGAAGGATGTCGAGGGGAGCTGTGACGAGAACCGATCAGTCAATCACGACAAGCATTTCCGGTGGATTAGAAGTCTTTAGGACTGGGGAATGCATAGAAGTGAATAAGCCCTGTAAAGCCTTATTTTATAGTATGCTAAACGACATTGAAATTCATCCAACCCGAAGAAGTAGCATGCAAATGAGCAAGAAAGGAAGAAAGACAAACCGCTCGTTGGTTCAAGTCTTCTTCGGTGTATTCCGGGGGTATAATTATGAGATTCCATAGCTCATGGAAAAACATTCACAGAAGCTAATTTGTTTACTCTAAACATTGCCATATTCCTTTACTGTATCATTCGTTTATCTTTTATATCGAACTATAACTCGGCTGGTTGGGGAGAGTGGGTCTGGTCATTATATAGAACACATTACAGATAACGGAAATCTTTTAAAATTTATGTGTAGCCGCGACCCAAGACTACTTCATAAGTACTAAGCACTTTCTTATACAATAATTTCCTGAACCTTTACATTGATATAATTCTAAACTCTCTGGCTAGTTCGGATAGCCTTGGAACTATTTCAGACACGATTTATTAAGACAATAAAAGAACTCTGCAAAAAACTGTTTAATGGCATTAGTTCTCGTATTGCTGATAATTATTAATAAATATAAAATAAACGGCCTATTTAAAGCAATATTAAATTCTTTAAATAGTCACTTGCAATTTGATATGAATGAAACTATTATGGAAATATTAAGAACATTTAATTTTATACGTAATCATAAACTGACCATCACTATCCATTAAGCCATATTACGTATTTGTATTACGCATGAAAATCCTAATTAGTATTAAAACACGCCCTTGCTAATTTTATTATTTGAAATTGTGTAATATTTCTGATCTTGTAATGTAGATGACGACTAAGTACCAATACAGACCCGTTTATTTTGTATTTATTCAAAATAAAGGAATTAACAATTAAAATGCAAGAACTTTTTTAACATAACTGTTGCAAAATTTAAAAAAAGTAAGTTTTGGATCTGCTGCCAGTGCCTATCTATAGTTTAATAGCGTAAAAATCCACCTCAAAAGACTTTTGCGAATACTGACTGTTGTCCAAACTTAGTGGGTTTTCGGAATAAACCACACGAGAATTATCGGGAGGTTCATTATATCCACAGTTCATTATGATTATTCCTAGAAAACTGATTACGCATACCTCCGTATATTTTAACACCATGTCAATTTCATTAGTATGTTTTAGCCTGGAAAGGTTAGCTTAGGTTAAATTAGGTTGGGGATTTTCTTGTAAAAGTGCTTTACTACGCGTTGAATATCTTAATTTGAAGTGGGTGCCTTTTTTTCCTTTTGTGCACTCGAATCATTTGAAATTCTTATAATTTGTTAAGACTTAGCATCTTGTGTAAGATAATAAATTAGCAATGGTGGTGACCGATTCAGACATTCCGAAAGCCCTCTCCATAGCCTGTCCTCTTATCGGCCTTGGTGGCTCAGTGGTTGCGTAAGCGCCTCTGATGCCCGAGGACGCGGGTTCGATCCCCCTGAAAAAGTCCTGATATCACGCACTTCCTTCAGAAGGAAATTAAAGCCGTTGATCCGGTGTAGTCGTTTGCCGGCTGCATGTTAAAGAACCTTTGCGAAGCAAAATCTGCGGCCCCTATAACGCCGTCCTGAAATGACCATAGTAGTTGAAAGGGACGTTATTACAAACCAAGCCAAACAGCCTGTCCTCACTAGTGCATAAAATAATAAGATTGGGATACATCATTAGACTCCTTAGACTAATAAGCAGCATGCTAGCCATGAAAAAATTTCCATAACATAAAGGACTATCTCTCCTTTTCCTTATTATATATAGATTAGCTAAGATTATTTAATTTATAAGCATAAAACACAAAAAATATACATCTCCATGAGTAAATAGAAAGCTTTGAGAAAAAATCTTAAGTAGGCCTACGAACGATTGAGCTGGATTAAAGAACCCGGCTTTGGATAAAGAACCAATTTCTACTCTTAAAAACTGCCACTCTCCCCCTATTTATATCCATGACTTTTTAAATTATTACTTAATCCTTTGTATCATCACGACGAAAACTTTAAAAGCTCATCGAAAACATGAGTCAGGTAAAGCCCATTAGTAGTAAATTTAATTTAAAAAGGAGACATCTCTAGATGATAAAAAATACTATTTAATTTTGAAATAAAGAAACAAAGTTAATTTAATTTAAAATGTTTCAATATGTAAATCTGTATTAATATACATGTAAGTCAATGTCTGTATATTCGCGATAATCTCTACAACAGGGAAACCAATGGGCGTCAAACTTTTCATGATGCTTTAGCATAGTCGGGGAAAGGTTTTTCACTACTTTACCATGGATTTCCGCGGTTGCACGGATTATATGAGTAAAAACACACCCCCGGTTTTCATGCAACAATATATATTTAAATTTATAAATTCAACAACAGTACTACCTACAACAATAACAAACAACAATTCACTCTTACACCGAACATTATTAAAAATTATAAAAAATATGACATTTTTCATGTAATGGATTTTTTCATGGGAACAACCCTGAAGAAGTCATGGATGAATTAAACCCTGTACAGTTAGGCAAAGCTGGCAGAAAAGTCAATTTAATTATTTAAAAAGTTACCTAATATATTCAACCAATCCAAGGGAAACGGGGTATTACTCTAGTAATACATAATCTCAAGAAATAAAGTCATTACTTAATGGACGACTAAAACTACTACTGCTGTCTATTCGTAAGTTAAAAAACAAATTTAAAACATTGCCAAACAAGTTAGCAGTAATAAATAATATATAAATCTACGACGTTATTTTCGACTTACTTTTGCTTAAAGTCATTCTTCCTTAAACTTTTCGCTTTCAGTTTTCTCTTTTTTTTTATTTTTCAATTTTGCTCGACTGAATCGAATTCCCAATGGTTTTCTTCGTCCTTTTTTCCTTCCCATTTCATTGAAGAAGAGAAACGACTATTGAAAGACGAAGACATCGCTCGTTGCTCTTTTATTTTCTCCTCTGATGAATTTCTTCGCATAAATTAAGCGCCACCAAGTAAGGAGGTCAAGAAACTCTAATTTTCAACAGGGCGATAAATTGAGGGTGCATTTATGCAAATGAGATAAGGCTCCCCACCAATAGGGAAAGCATACGTTTCTCAAAGAGAGCAATTTTCTTCGAGTTCAATTTAATTAAAGTTTTATATTAGAAGTGGAGTTCCATTTTTTGGGAATCATTTTCAAAAAAAAAGGGTAAATGGGTCTGGCACATCGTGTAAATCGTGTAATTAATTAAAAGCTCGTTCGTGTATACAACCTAAATGGAAGTGTTTGTGTTTCTGAAGGTTAAATGGTTTCATTTTAAATGATATTTGAAACTGAAGAATAATTATATGCTAGATTTAGACATAGCTGCAAGCGAAATTATTTTCAGACATAAAACAACAGTATTTAATTGCAATGTAAGGTGAAAACAGCGAAAGAACTTTGAAGAACAGCTGACGTTTCAGTCACAGCTCTTTCACTGTTTTCACCTCGTCTTCTCCAGGGTAATTTTGTTATTTTTCTACATCCGTATTTAATTGCGATATACTTTTGCAAGGATGGTTCAAAGGTAACGATATTTTTTCTCTACAGAGAAAATGCAAAGCAGGACACTCATCAAATTTGTGTTTTTCGAAGCGTTAAGGCAACGCTGTTTTCAGTGTGGTAGCATCATGATTCTTTTTGAAGTAGAAAGTAGTGGGGGAGGGAGCAGATGGTAGTTTTCTCTCATCTCTCCGAATGTCGAGACAAAAGTTTTCAGTTTATTTTGACAGAAATGATGCTGTTAAAATCGCCAAAAGGCGAGAATAAAATAAAGACTTTTGCAAGAAGCTTCCATAGCCTATTCTTACTAATACTTTGTCGTAAGAAGTAGTCAGCCTCCCACTAGATGACTGAATTTTACTTTTTAAGTATACAATGTTACGTATGGTATCATTCGCTTTTTGAACTGTGCTTGAAAACTTCTCAAAATATAAGCCTCTTCAGCTTCTCTTTCACAAGAAATTTGATTATCGGTATTTATACCTTTTTCGTATTTGGGTTGTAATGTTTACCAACTGTTTTATTATTAAATGCCCCAACTTTCTTCTACATGACATCCAAAGATAAAGTGAAAATTCTTCACATAAAATCGAGACCATCAATAAACTAGTCAAAATATCAACTTTCACTAAATATTCTCCGCAAAGTCTCTAAAAGAGTAAATAACTACCTTTTTATTGCAATATCAATCCTGTAATCATGAAACTTCTTTTAACATCATCTTTCACGACTGTCTCAAGTTCTCTAAATTGAGTTATAGGTGAACTTTGATTTGTATTTAATCACATGTATATCGCATTATCTTTTAAGCCCTTTCAATATATTTTGCTCTATTATTCCTCATGCAATTAAATTTCATGTCGTATTATTAAACGAGAAATATTAATTTACTGAGATGATTCAGTTTAAGAACATTCTTAGGTATATGAAGTTTCCATATCACGTCATAAAATTGACTTCGAAGTTCCTGGTTTCAGTCAAATGAAACGAGCATGTAAGTTTGATATTGTTACTGCGGGCCGCGTAAAAAAACTTATTCAAGAATTTTAGATATCAACTTGTCTGTATCTTGTTCAATTTTTATTGAATTTAGCTAGTAATTGAAAAAGTGGCCGCGGGTTGTGCATCACTGGTTTAATAGTTACTAAACAAAGTACGTGAATAGCCAGTGGGAATAAGGTTAAGTATTTCATTTTTATCTTTGCGTATTATTCTTTTCTTAACTTCGTCTTCCATTAAATTTTGGTTATTCGAATAATTTTTCAGGTTTTCATACTGTGTGCAGCTTTAATTAATTTGATATTGATTTTTTTTAATTATGACACCGCAACATGGTAAGTGTATGTTTATGAATACAGCCTGTGTTCAGCGACTTTAATGCCAAGCGGTGTACTTAAATTTCAGACTCTATTCAGTATTTCCTTTCGTCTGGAATCGATATTGTCTACGGAACACGCACATTTCGAGTAAAGACGCCACTGCTGGAAAAGTTTTTAGATTTGCTTGAATATTTTCATGAAAGAAATGCGGACGAAGAAAGGCAAAAATAAGGAATTCTCAGAGGAAAGAAACTCATCCACCGTAAAAAAAAAATCTTATAAAAATTCCTAATAATATCAATGTTGTCTGTTTGAGAGCAGACGAAGGATATTGTCTCCTAGAATCCTTTTGGAAACGCCCACGGTCCAATTAGCATGGGACACTTTCTTCGAAAAATCAGATTCTTTATTCCCCTTTTTCTCTTCAGGATTTCTCTCTACGGTATTCATGATCTATCAGATGGCATCAACGATTGGTCGTTTCGAAGCCAATGGCGTGCTGCGATTCCCTTTCGATATTTGAATTTTCATCGGTCGTCGATCGGAATTCCCGAGTGGCGGCAATCGAAGTTCCTCTGTCTCGGCACATTTGAGTCCCGATTGCCGTCATTACTGCGCCGCCGCCGCCAGAGGAGCCCAACAAAAGGAAAAGAGGGAACTTTTCGCTGTCTGACGGCTCCCGTCGGCAATGTTTGACCCCCGTGGGTCTCCGGAAAAATCTTGTTTTCCCAACTATATTTGCCAGAAAGGAACATCAATTTTTTTTTGCGAGGGAGGTTACAACCCTTTACTTTGCTCAGAATTCCACAGGGCTTCGAAGTAAAGAGCGATGAAATGAAATTGTAAATGAGTTTTTATGAGCATGGGATTGTTTTAAATCTGCAATTAATAATTTTATTCCCTATTTCTTCTTTTTATTAATAATACATTTACTTTTTAATTAAAAGTAAACCCATTATTTAAAACTATTCGTCATGCACAACTTATTTTTATAGAAGATATTTCGGTACATTAACTACTTCTAATGCACTTTCATTATTTTTTTACAAAATGAGGACGCTGAAGCTTATAATTAAAAAACTTAAAACTCTTCAAAAAAGTTTGCAAATTCTTCATTTGCGTAATGAGAAATGTTCGTGGTTTTAAAACTGCATTAGAAAGAAAAGAATTCATAAATTATTAGAAAGTTAATTTTACCAAATTACATGCTCTTAACAAGACATTTCTATTTAAACATAATGAAACTTTTAATTTTTTAATGAGCTAAAGTCTTTTTTATTACAACGCTTGTAGCCATTTGGCTCATGTTTGGTGGATGAAATCTTATGATCAATATTCCAATCTTTTCCACTAGTCTGATCTTGCTGAAATTTTGTACACATATGTGAAGTCGGTGACAATGCATGAATCTAAAAAAAAAAATTTCAAAAAATCCAAAAGGGGGAGGGGGGATTAATATGAAATAGAATTGGCTTATGTTTGTTTGTTTGCTCAAGAGATGGTGCTATGTGTACCTAATTTTGACATAAGCGTTGTTTTAAAAAAAATTTTTTTCTTCACTTGTTTTTTATCAGTCTCAAATGCGCATCCGAGATCGAAAGTTCGAGTCTTACCAAAAACTTTTAAGAATGAATTCCAACTAATTTTGCTCTTGAGTTTACATTTCTCGCTAAACATGTGTTTATGGAATTAAATTTTTTGGAAAGAACTTCGTCAAAACTGCTCTGAGCAATTTCTAGTCAGTTCTTGGAAATATATCATAACGTTAATGTCATTTAGATTGTTTTTTTTTTCGTTTTTGAGCTCTTGGATCATAGACGGAGATTTATCACTGTTTCAAACAAGATTCCATTGAGCAAGATTCCATTAAACTTCTGTGTAATGCAATGAGGGGGGGGGTCCAAAATTTATTCATATTTAGTATGAGAAATTAAAGATATTAAATTAGACGAAAAACACCTTAATATGAAGTATAAATAATAATTAATAAAAAATAAAATCAAAAATAAAAAAGAATAAATAATAAATAAATAAGAATATTCTCCTTGATTTGGAGAACTATCCTTGCTTTGACAAAGGATAGTCTCTATCCGAAACGTCAGCTTTTTATTTATTATTTATTATTTTTTCTTTTTGATTTATTTTATTTTTATTACTTTATTATTACTTTGTCAAAGCAAGAAGGATAGTTCTCTAGATCAAGGAGAATATTTTTTTTATTTATTATTTTTTATTTTGACAAAGGATAGTCTCTATCCGAAACGTCAGCTTTTTATTTATTTATTATTTTTGATTTATTTTATTTTTTATTACCTCTCTATTATTCATTATGTACTAGAAATTCCACTTCTTTCAAATTTGTTGCATTTTGAAATTTTATGTTACTTGGGATCACTCGGTATAAACGACTGTATAGCTGAAGAGATACTCAAATAAGAAGTACTTTTTTGATAATCAAAGAGAACAATTAAGACTTTTATCATAAAGTTTCTCTATCTTTAAGGGAACTTTTAAAAGCGCCAAAGGCTATAAATTTTATGTCGCGTCTTTTTTTCCCTTCTTCGTCTACATAATGTTCCTTCATTTGCAGGGTGAGAAGGCAATCAACACTTGCGTTGATGTCGGGATCAGATAAATTTCTTATCACCACTTCCATCGATGAAAGAGCATTTCACTTTTAAGAGTGAGTGCAGCCGGCCTTCGGGTGGCAGGTGGCGCCAAGAGGGAGAGTCTCCTTAACGGCGTGACTCGTTCGGGTCCACAACAGCATTAGCGCAACCTCTTCGATCAGAACTTACCTGCCCGTTGAAAAGATCTGGGGGGGAAAACGCGGAAGAAGAAGGAAGAGAAGATTTCAAAACGACCATTCTAACTTCATGTTCACGACTCTTTAATGACTCTTGAGTGCGTGATGCGAAGCTTCGATGCCACCACTTGTAACTGATTGCGATCTTACGACCGATACGTGATACTCACTCGATGTGTCACCCATTAAAAAGTGTATCACGCCAAATCGATGTTCCTTTTTATGACCGAAGCCCTAGATAATTTGTCGATTTTACGAGTTTTATTTATTAATTAGTAGTTTTATGTCGTTGCGGATTTTATTTTTTCGCTAGTTTTTGAAATTGCGTTTCTAGATCATTACGGTCATAAAAAAATTTTCTTGATTATGAATTCAGTTCTTCGTAGACTAAGCCTATATATAAAAATGTTTATAGCACGATGTTTTGTATTGATAAATATACAAGTTGAGTCATTCATAAAAAAAAAAGTTACCTGAAGCAGTAATTTATTTTTAATGTTCTAACCTGAAGTTTTTTTAATGATTTTTACTAAAAATTAAAATTTAGAGTATAGGCGGTCGTCTCTTTCTTTGTGTGGAGGACTGTGTTTTCTTAAAAACGTGTTGATTAAAAAAACGCTTATATTGGGTAAAAATATCGATTGGTAGGAACATCCTACTTATTTTGGATTAAAAACATTTTTTAAAAAATTCTTATGTTATTTTTATATAAATGAAGATTGCTTTCGTTAACTTTTTTTACTTGTTATAAAATGAAGGTTGAGCATAAAGCTTTATATAATCAGTCTTTCTCATTTATTATATATAAAGCTTATGGCTTTACCCAAAGAAATATGGTTTTGCAAATTTTACTTCAGAAAATTTATTTTTACTTAATCCATGCACTTTAGTATGTTCTCTAACATCTCTGCAACCACTCTTCAATATCAGGAAGTGGCTAAGTGAACCAACAAACCTTTGGTGCTGGATAGGCATTGTCCCATGGAAGATGCCGGACCAGCCAATCCAGAACCGACGAACTGTGGTTTTGACTCCCTCTTTCTCTAAAACAGTACGTGGTATCTCTGACTCTACATACGGAAATAAGGTGAATAAAGAAGCTTACTATTAATAATAAAAGTGAAATGGGGCTATGGAGTTATTTTGAATTATTTAATTAATATTTTGGCATTTATTGTTCTGTTCTGAAGATGGCAAAATACAGCAAAAATTAAGTCAAGTTCCTCTAAACGTTTCCAGTATGCACTGTCTTGAGCTTTTGCTTTTCCAAATGACTGCTACTACTTTCCTGATATCATCGTTCCATTTAGGATAGGTGGTCGTTATGGACTTTTGTAGGTACTAATCAAGGATGGCTGTAATCCATTTGTCTTCTCTGATATGAGAAAGGTAGTCTAACCAGAAAAAACGCGCTTCGGGTAATCAGTCTTCAAAAGTAATAAAAGTATTAGCCTATTTGATAATCAGTCTTCAAAAGTAATGGCCTATTTGATACCACATACGAAGTAAGATTTTATGCTCACCTTGTGTGTTTATTTAAATTTACTAGTCTTTTAACCAATTCATCATCTCTGACGAATGTGAACTAAATCAGCTTATCAGGGTAGGCACTGTAGTGCCAACCCTATGATATGTTTAACCGACATCTAGTGGGAACTTTTTCCACCAAAACGTACCATTTTCACGAAAACGCCTGAACTTTGGGGAAAACGGCCAAGGGATCCTGTTCCTATAAGTGATTAGAATAATTTGAAGAATTTTATGCTAATTGGGTATACTGTAGGATTACTGTAGCAAAAAGAATTTTTTGGACCTGTATTGCAGATAGAAACAAAGTAAATACATTTTCTGGGGTAGTTTTGCATGAGGATTACTATGAAAAAAGTCGTTTTCAAAACTTTGCAGTGGTTTCCGAGATAATTGGACCCTAATTTGCATAGCTATCAAATCCTGTCACATCCGAGAGATTGGTCAGAGAGAGTTCGAGTAACTTTTTTTGCAATCAACAAGTAATATTCTGTAAAATTGCCAACTTTTGTTTTAGTCTGACTTATTCTGCCCTTTCAGGATCAATTTGAATTTTGGTCACTTTCTGAGATATTGCATTTTCATTAAGCATTGCCGGGGCTTTAAGATCCTGAATATTTGTAGCATTGTAGCAAAGTAATTTGCTGTAATTATTAACGATGACAAATGGGCTATTTTTTAAATTTAAGCCACTTTTGGCAAAAAATATTTCATTTTAATCAAAAATGTATCAAAAAAGGAAAGGACTAGTTTATAAAAAATGCCCTAAAGGGCAATGAAAAAAAGTTTTATAATATGAAATTGTTTTAGTTTGTCCATGGAAAAAGTACGCAAGCATGGAAAAAGAAGACAAGCAGCACTCTGCCTGGCAAAAGTTTGTTCTGTTCTGTATTGTTTTTTCTTATTATCAACCCCATTTTAAACCCCTTGAACTGTACAATAAAATGTCATATTATTTTGTGCTCCTCTTATTTCAGTGAAATACTTGCATACATCTAAAATCAATTATGCATGCAATGTTCATAGAAAACCAATTATGTATGCAATACCATGCAAAACTACTATAATGCATACAAAATTTTGCACAAAGCCAGGTGTCATTTACTGTACAAGCTGCTAAGAGATAGTAGAAAGTCAAGGAACACTCTCAATCAGTTTACCAGCATACTATATTGAAACAATGTCAGAAAAAGCGTTTAATTTGAAAACCAACTTTTGCATACTGGGTAGTGGGTACACCAGTTTTGTTTTGTGAACCAATACTTTAACTTGAATGATTAGCCTTGAAAGAATTTTAGCTTACAAAAACAGTTTAGATTTCATTAAGTATTACAATTTAGAGAGCAAAGTTAATTTTCTAACATGATGATGCATCAAAAGCGCCTGGGATCATTTTTATAAATTTAAATTGCAATTTTGTAAGCTTAAAATTAGTTTCTGGCATGCTGTAGTGAATTGTTCAACTTAAAATGAATTCGCAAAAGCAGTAGTGTTGTGAGGATAATAATTCTTTGTATTATTCATTGTGAATGGTATGCACACAAATATGCTATATTAGCCCAATAAACATTATGAAGCATTAACTTTATACTGGATACTGAAGCTTTAGGGAATGAACGGCATAACGGCAGTGTTTCCTATGTATTGATCATTGTTGTAAGCTGAGCACAAAATATGACATTTTATTGTACAGGTCCAAGGGATTTAAAATGAGGATCGATAATTTGAAAAAAAAAATACAGAACAGAACAAACTTTTGCCAGGTAGAGTGCTGCTTGTCTTCTCCTTTTCCATGCTTGCGTACTTTTTCCATGGACAACTAAAACAAGTTTCATATTATAAAACAAGGCAATTTTTATAAACTTACAATAAATCCCTTCGTTGGCCAATGGGAATGCCACATTATGCAATATAAGTTAAGCGAAGCAAAGAGGTTAAATATGCTAAAAAAAATTTCAATTTTTATTATTTCACTTAAAAATAACTTATACAAAAGGAGTTAACTATACTGTAGAGACACTTTTTAAAGGAATTAAAGGTTCTTACCAGGAAGACGAGAGGAGTGTTGGTGCCAAAGGCAGCGAGCGCCGTCGCCACGAGTAGGATTTGAACCGTCCGTGATCGAAGGGTGGCGAAGTCGAAAAACGGCGGTTTCTCTTCGACCTTTCCTTTGTCTTTGATTTTTCTCTTCTGGTTCTTAAGGTGGAGGATCGCCCGTCGCTGTGGATGGTAGAGAGAGGCCGATCGGTAGCAGACGCCCATGAAGAAGGCCGTGAAAACGACGCCCGTAACCGCCTGCAGTCCCAGACGCCATCCCACAGACCTAACATAAAAAATAGAGAGAGATAGGGAAAACAAAGAAACAACTCAAACACAATAATATTAACAACAAGTACAGTAAGGAGAAAAAGAAAGCGTAATATTTCTATTTTGTTTTTTATACGAGTACGCTTGAAGTAATTTTCAACCTCATAAGATCTACAGAAGAAGGAAAATTTAATTTTTCATGCTTTAAGGAATGTATCTGTTTTATGAACCTTTTTCTAACTCAGTTCTTTTGAAACTACAAATATAAGACATTCTCCTGTGTGGCTGCCTATCAAAGCTTAGCTCGTTAATGCCCCATTCTTCAACATTTAAAATATTGAGCCTCTGCTTTCGAAATTATTGGAAAATTTTCTTTATGGAGGCCTACTCCTTCAAGTCTTTTCTTCCTTTTCTTTTTTTTCCTAGTGCCCACAATTTTGGCTGTTTATATATCTTATTGTTTAGATAGTATATATCTTATTGTTTAGATAGTATATATCTTATTGTTAATTTATAGGTAACTTCGTAGACTCTAAGGATATTTGTTTATTTTTTGTCTAAAAAGAATTGTTAGATTGGAAGTCAATTTTGAAGGATGTTTCAGCCTCCTTAATTAATGCGTTAACTTTGGTGTTCCAGTTGTGTAATAAATCGCAAGCTACACTATCCTATCCTTAATACCTGGACATCTACATTTAGACAAGAAAAATCTTTTTTTGTATCATGTAATGTTGTTTGGTTAGGTATCTGGGCAGCTTGGATATACAGGGTGTTCATTAAATGTAGGATAATAATTACATAGTGTGATTCCATACATTAATCTAAGCAAAAAGTTCCTTATCGAAAATGTCTAAAACCTAAAATTTAGTATCTAAAAAAATGACATCGTTATGTCATTTATGAACTTTCTGCACCAACACTTCACATAATGAACTGCGCTATGCCACGAGAAAACTGTGGCAATTGTTGAGATTAAATGACGTTTTCCGCCAGCTTTTTAGGAAACTTCGCGTGATGTTTAAACCCTTAAAATTTGAGTTGTGAATATTTTGCATAAGGAACTTTAAGTTTGTCATCATGCAAAGGATCACGCTAGGTATTTATTATCCTACATTTTATGAACACCCTGTATACCTCGCATTCGACTTCATTTCAATGATAAAGGAGTCTGGCCAAAGCCAGATTTTCTATACACAAAGTTTCGTACCGGACTTTGTCCTAGTGATAGAGGTATGTTCAAATTATTAGATCTGCTGGGTTTTTCCTAGAGAATGGTAGCAAATAGAAATACAGGAAAGGTTTAAAACCCGCGTGAACTCTTTAAGTATGAATGAGATAGACACCAGGATTGTCTACAGATCCTATACATCACCTCCAGAATGTTAATACTTTTCGCCAGGTGGATGCCGCATAAAAAGATCCAGAAATACCAAATTTTGCACTAGACAATGTTTGAAGAAATTTGACACTTTTGTCTTTGCATTAGCAAATTTACAGTGGACTCAATAGGTCTCAAAATTAGCTTTCCTAGTGGCGGGAGGTTGTGAAAAATATGTACAAATACGGGGTGACTAGGTTGAAAGAAAAGTAGTTTCAGTTTTTTGTTGTAAGAACTTTTTTTCAAAAACAAATTTAGGATATCTTAAAAAAGTGCACTTCGGACAATAATTTTAGAAACGTATAACTTCATTGAATACTTCATAATGAGTAAGACTCCAATCTTAAAATGTGGCATTTTAAATTGTCATTTTAACAATTTTTTGTTGAAACCCAATGTATTTGGTTATGGCTGAATCTCTGACGTTTTGCATGACGTTTAATAAAGAATAGCGTGTATGTGTTACGGTCAATGCGATTAATCGGTTATTATTAATAATAAGCGGCTATTATTAATACTAACCAAATAAACCGGTTAAAGTGATTAATTTATGGGAATTTATCACATTTACAGGTTGTTATTAATAATTACCACTGAAGTTTGGTCAATGTAATGATTTTCAATGCGTTTACCTTGAGATTTCCATTACGCATGGGTATATTTTCCCGCGTTATTGCGAGCGCGCAAATTTGTTTTTATCTGTTGGCATCAGCTGGACATTAACAGTTGACTGTTTATTTTGGATGTAGGCGCTCGCATTTTTTGAGACGATCACGTGTTCGGCAGTTTCGATTGTTCTGCGTACTGTGTAGGCCATGTAGGGTGAAGCGGAATGATGAGAGAGGTTAAAGCAAAATATAAGAACATTACAATCGAAATGGTAATGATATATTTGAATCTTTGTGAACCTTGTCAAAAGAAGTAAACCGCTTAATCTGGCCACTTTTTTCCAAAGTAGTTCACGAATTCTAATTTTTCATCTCAACATACTCTGGATAAATGAACACTCCGCTTATAATATCCACATTTCATTTCCCTCTAAGCCAATGGGTACTGCTTCCCAAAATTGCAGATTGTACTGATTGGTCAATTACATGAAAGCTGCAAGTGAAGGAACAACAGGAAGCGTAAGCTAAATTGAAAAGAGGCTCAAGTTGAAGAAGGTCTTTTAAGCTGGTTTCAATATGTTAGAAACAGAAATTTTCCAATGAACGGTCCTCTCTTATCTCAAAAGGCTGATGAAATTGTAAAGTCATTAGTCCACACGGACTTTAAGGCAACTGAAAGATTGTTTCATCGTGAAATAAAAGCAATGAGCTAATCTTTAAGAAACTTCATGGAGGGGCTGCTGATGCCCTTGTTTGTTACAACTTGGAGGGACAGAAAAACTCCTCATTATTGTAAAGCCAAAATCTTCAGGCTGCTTCAAAAATGTAAAAACTCTCCCAAATCTTTACGAATCGTTTACCAATGCATGGACGTTATCAGATATCTGGGTTAATTGGCTAGCTCAATAGAACAAGCATCTTAGAAGCGAACACAAAAAATTGGTCTTCTAATTGACAACTGGCCCATGCTCGTGTTCCTGATGACATATCCCACATAGAAATCATACGGCTTCTACCCCACACAACTTCACTAATGCAGCCAAGGTTTTCAAACAAACAGTAGACGATATTTTAAATAACTATTTTGTCAAGATACTGTACGTGTATAAATGAGTATTTAAGCAAACACATGCTTGACTTGTTGGATAAAAAAGTAAGTACAGTCGTCAAAGGAAAATAATCCACACTTAAATTTTACTCTAAGTTTTACCGTTTCAATATTAATTTATTTTTAATAATTTAATATTACATTTAGAGTTAACATTATTAAGATTATTAAATTTAAATAATTATAATTAAAAAAGCTATCAAAACAACACATTAGCATGAAATGTAATATTAAGTATTAAACTCGTGTGAATTATTTCCTTTGGTTGACTGTACTTTTTGTAACCTCGCTTAAAACAGCCACCGGTTAATGTGGCCACTTAAGCATGGTCCCGAGGTGCCATATTAAGCGGCGACCACTGTATTTCCTATCGCATGACAAAAAATTACCTTAGAGTTGGGGTTTCAATAAATTATGCTTAATTAATCACAATGACCAAACTTCATTGGTAATTATTAATATTTACCGGTAAATGTGAATAATATGCATTATTTATCACATTTACCAAAAGACCTGGTTAGTATTAATAATAGCCGGATATTATTAATAATAACCGGATTTTTTACTTTAACCGTAACATATGTATTACAAAGGTAGTAAAAAGAGCAAAATTTAAAAAAAATTAAAACTTGAAATTTGGGTATTACTCAGAGGCTAAAGCTGAAATCTCACCTGATAGATTCGCGCAAGAGGAGTGACGAGATGGTGACGCCAAGTCCACTGGCACCAACTACCGCGATCTCGACCGTCTCCCTCTTGCGCTTGAAATACTGGCCAACCATAAGGTTGGAAGTGTCACGGACGAGGCCTACGCCTATACCGATCACCACACCATAGCTAAAGAACAGCTGATGGAACTGTGACGCAAACGAGGTGAAGAGACAGCCGAGCGAAGTCACCAGACCCCCGAGGACGGCCGTCAGCCTCGTACTCTTACGCCGACAAAGTGCCACCACGACCGGTGCGAGGAAGAGCGATAGCGACGACGACAACGCACCCAGCCATGCTATATTAAGTAGAGAAAAAAATACACAATGAGTACACAAGGATAAGCTGTACCAAAGATAGAAATTAAAAATAAGAATAACTCTTATATTAAAACTCTGACAGTCATGTTCAGTCTATTAAGTTTTAAAGGAGTCTTTATCAGCATTTAAAATCTAAATCTCCGATTAATGCTTTTTTCGCTAATTAACACACTACTTTTAGGAGGGAGGGAACACAGGCAACTCAATTATGTTCGTCAAACATAATAAAAAATTACTTGAATTTAAATTGAAAAAAAAACGAAACTCATTTTTCCTTCTTAATCTCTATTTCCATTAAGAATTGCGTTGGCCGATTACCCTTGTTATCTAACATTTCCATCACACTGCATTTTTCCTCTTCCACTCCCCTTGAATGAATCGGTCGTATTAAGCGAGGGTAATTTAACCCGAGAAGAATTTTTAAAGCATATTTTTGACTAAAAATAATTTTTTCTTCTGAATAGTATAACCAACATTCTCCATTGCTTTCGTCATTCATCATTCTGTATCTCCTTACGAGAACGAAACTTGGAAATGTTGTTAGTCTGTGTATTCGCAGTATGTGGTTTAAGGATTTCTTTACACAGACAGATTTGTTCTTCCAGGTGCTCTTAAGTAACCATAACAGTTAGAATGAAGTCATTAAACTTAACAACCCAACAAACGGTCTCTCTTTGGTTAAGTTTTTATTTCCTCACTTCCCAATGAAATTACTTTTTTTTTTTCTTTTTTTCTTTTTTTCTTCTTTTCTTCTTACAGAATGACACAGTCTCCCTGCGGCTGATGAGTTAGTCTCGACTCCATCTGCTACGAAGCGAATAATATTTTTTTTTCATCCTATATTCTCCCAGTTTTTCCTCCTTTCTTCCTTCAAAAAACTTTGTTATTATAGCGAGGGTTTTTATATTGATTTTATGATTAGGGCTTGGTAGTTGGCTCTTGGAAGGGCATGTGAAGGCCGACGTGTGGGTGGGAGGAGATTGGGAGGGAAGAGTTGACGAGAGAAGCAACCCATTCATTCAGTCATCCAAAGACACACACACATACAAACACACACGCACACACAAACACGTACAGACCTACACGCACGCATTCATAATCTGCCGTCAATAGATTTCACGCAAATGATGGATTGGAAGGGAGTGAAGGAAGGAGAGAGGTTTGGGGGAAGCAGACACCCCCGCAATCCGGCAAATCATCGCCTGCCTATCTGTCTGTCGACTCCTCTTGTGTGTTTTAAATCCAATTTTTAACACGAAAATAACTTTTTTTCCGCTTGATTCAACCCCCCCCCCCCCCGGCAACTTAAAAGTAGATCTTTTTCTATCGAAATGTGAGAATAATGTTTCTTAAAAAATAAAAATTTCGTAATTTTTTTTTTTCTACAAGCAAGGGAGGATTATTTTAGACAAACATTTCTGGAAGGGCTCATCTAATATACACGGTTGTCGTCTCCACCTGTTTTTATTTCGTTTTTTCTTATATATTTTGGAATAAAGAAGATCAATTCGAAAAGAAGACTACATTCTCTTATTTTTTATTTTTTTTACAGATTCTTTACTGAATTTTTTTTATATTTTTTAGCATCACATTATTTAGTATCTCTATATAATGCAAAACGTAATATTCTTTGCTGAAATCTCTTGAAATTCACGTCATTCGGCATTAATTCGCGGCTTCTGTGATGTCACTTTGATTTATTAATAGAAACCGCACTATTTTTTTTTCGTATCTCGATTAAAACGAAGTTCAATTTTATAAGTGTCATGTTATTGTGGGAATCCGTGTTATACAAGGCGAATACAAAAGTCTAACCCCCCTTTTATTTTTTGAACCGAAGCAGATATGTCAATTTTGATGAATCCAATGAATAAGAAGTTGTGGGTGGCCTATCCCATGGTGCACTTTTCAGCATCCCAAATATGCAAATTAGAACACATTCAAAATTTATCTTAAAAACCTTAAGGGATAGAGAAAAAAACCCAATTGCAAACTTGTTCAGCATAAAAAAAAACAAACAAAACAAAAAAAAATCATCCAAATCGGACCAACCAATCACCCACAATCACGTGGTGAACTGTTTGTAGCTTACAAACAGTCACACTGCACAAATAAGTTACTTCAAACAGTTTAAAAAAAAGTTAATCAACAAAATGCTCGATGTGACGACCGTGGGCACCATAACAAATTGGGCACGGAACCTAACTGACGCCAAAACATCGGTAAGCATGGCTGGTGTCACTCCTCGGCACGCTTCCTGGATTTGTTGAACCAGATCCGCCAGTGAGGCGGGCTGCGTAGCATAAACCTTGTCCTTCAGGTATCCCCACAAGAAAAAGTCATGTGGTGTAAAGTCAGGGGAGCGGGGTGGCCAACGAACTGGTCCTCCTTGGCCAATCCATTGTTGTCCAAACATCTCAATTAGACGCTCGCGAACGACCAACCCGTAATGTGAAGGAGCTCCATCATGCTGAAACCACGTGCGCTGATACGACGCCAATGGCAAATTGTCAATGAAGTCTGTGTTCCATCGTTGAGAATTTCAGCCCGGTAGCGTTCTGCAGTCAGTGTTCCATCGTAAAAATACGGTCCAACCACAGTGTCATTGTACAATCCACACCACACATTGATTTTCCAGTTCACTTGATGAGTTGCTTCTCGCAGACATCGTGGGTTTTCGTCTGCCCAATGATGATGGTTGTGCCTGTTGATAACTCCATCCCTGGTGAACTGGGCTTTATCTCATGAATGAAGTTTGGATTGTCATCCAGGCAGGTAAGTAACCAGTTGCAGAAGGCGGCCCTAGCAACATAATCCAATGGCAGTAACTCCTGGTGACAATGAATATGGTATGGGTGAAAATGATGTGCGTGTAGAATGTTGAGAACAGTTCTCTGATGGCACTCAACATCTGCAGCAATTGCTCTGCTGCTTGTGTGGGGATTTGCAGCAACTGCAGCCAGAACTAGTGTTGTTGTATACTCGTCGCCTTGTGCCCTTGGTCGTCCTCGTTCTGCATTAACATTCCCTGTAGCCTCGAATCTTTGAATAATGTGACGCATTGTTTGACGAGATGGATGGCGTTCGTTAGGGTATCTGTCTCGATACAACCTAACTGCAGCATGTAGGTTTCTCCTTGCCTCTCCGAAGCAGAAGATCATGTTGACCATTTCCGAAACAGTGTAGCTTGCCATCCTGGAATTGTTCTGTCTTCTGTGTGCTGAAACATGCCTTTTATTTGCTTTTCCGCATGAAAGTGAATGTGAGTATAGTAATTTATGTTAATTTTTTGATTTGCATGCTTTACATGGTGGAAATATCAACATTCAGTTTTCCTTGTGCAGTGTGACTGTTTGTAAGCTACAAACAGTTCACCACGTGATTGTGGGTGATTGGTTGGTCCGATTTGGGTGATTTTTTTTTTGTTTTGTTTGTTTTTTATGCTGAACAAGTTTGCAATTGGGTTTTTTTCTCTATCTCTTACGGTTTTTGAGATAAATTTTGAATGTGTCCTAATTTGCATATTTGGGATGATGAAAAATGCACCATGGGATAGGCCACCCACAACTTCCTATTCATTGGATTCATCAAAATTGACATATCTGCTTCGGTTCAAAAAATAAAAGGGGGTTCAGACTTTTGTATTCATCCTGTATTTACTCTTTCTAACTTCCAAAAAGGGGCGATCGGTGTTAGCCGTCTAGCTGCTTTATTCGTAATACAAATTTCCTGTTGATTCTTTAAATATTGCCGTTACATACCTCCAGTTTCTTAGATATTCAGAGAGCTATGGTATCAAAAATAATGATAACATACAGCTATTAAAACATCTTCGCTAAATATCGTCGAAAAGTGTAAACTGATAGAAAAGAGGATTGCAGAATCTAAGAAGATAACTGGTTCGAAAGTGAATGCAAACTGAATCTGCATCTCCGTAATCCAGTTTGTATCAAAACAGTCTGACTTTTCTTTACAAACAGAATATTCATGGAGTGACAATCGCCAAGATACCGATAATCAGGTGAATGTAACACGCATAAAACAGTGTCGCAAAAATATTACAAATTTTAGACTGTTGATAAGTGGCAACATCATGTGGTCCAAAAAGCTGTTCTTCATATGCTCCCCACGATCGGATGGGTTTATGTGGACAATATCTAAAGAAACTTGTATAACATTAAAAAATCCATTTGACTAACATCACGGTAATTATACAGGGTGTCCAAGAAGTCTGGTAACATGGCAGATATCTCAAAGCAGGCGTGATCTGATGAGTGTGGTTTATAGGTAATGGGGAGGTGGGGAATTCATTGCCGCACTCAGTTTGACTTTCACCCTTAAATTTAAGGTCATCCATTTGCTAACTCGAAAACTATTAAAGATAGAGAAAAATTTCCAATTGCTACCCTGTAGAGCAACACCACATTAGTCTAAAACAATTTTTAATCACACCCTTCCTCTTTAAAGATTTTGATAAAAATGGGCGAGAAAGAGTCACTCGAGAAAAAAAATTCCCAACGGTGTGCTTCACTGCAATTCAAATGTGTTAGAAACCTCAGCCAACCTGGCCAATTGACCTTGAATGACTCTTTCTCGCCCATTTTCTAGTTAGCAAATTTGAGGACGACTTTAAATTTGAGGGTTAAACGCAAATTTGAGTGCGGCAATGAATTCCCCCCCCCCCCCATTACTTATAACCACACTCATCATATCTCACCTATCTGGCAGCTTTGAGATATCTGCCATGTTACCAGACTTTTAGGACACCCTGTATAATTAAAAAAATTTCTCGGTTTTTAAGTCTGTCCGTGAAAGATCTGAGGTCGCCGGTTTGATTCAGTGTATGTACGGATAACGTAAATATTTTTTTTTGGCTTTTGTAATTTTTTACTTATTAGCGAAACCTGTTATTATTTGAGGTGATATTTTTCAAAATCATTCGAGCTATTTTTAATAAATGTTAAATTTTTGTTAGCCACATTTTAACAAAAGAGAATTCTATAATAGGGCTATTATTTGCAACAATGATAAATTTGAAGAGTAATATCAACACATAACGGATTTCTCCATGAAAAACGGACTTCTAAGTTTGTTGTATTAAGAAAAAGGTTACAGGCATTTGAAAAAATTAAAAAAACATTTCTCCTTTCCCTTTCAGATATTTTTATAAATTCGGTCCACTAATAACGGTATAGGAAAAGATACGTTAAAAGCGATAAGTTAAAACTTCCCTCCGAAATTTAAAATATTGCTCCGACATTGGTGAAACGCTAAAACGTGTCACGCTACTTAATTAATTTTAACGTATAATTTTTTAGACCCGTTTCTTTTATAGATATCTAAAGAATTCATGAATTTCACAGTCTAACGGTGAAGCATGGTTTAGGTTCTGTCAAGATTTGAGTACCATTTCGTGGTTTTCTGAAATTCCCAAGAGACTGCAATTTCCAGTAATACAGTATTCTCATCCATATCGCTGACAAATCCGATCTTAACTAATTTCCTGGCGAGCATAGTTACTAGACGTGAACAGAATCGAGATGCTCTTGTATTTCGAAAAATATTTAGGAGCCGATACCCTCTTCCTGCATCCCTAAAGGAATTTGAACATCTTGTACGAATAGTGTAAAATTCCATTAAGCATCATCCAGGATTTATGTATTGCATGCTTCCATGCCCAAGCTAATTCAGGCTGTAATCTTATAGGCTGCTAATGGTAGTTCTATTCTATTTAATATATTTTCCATGAATATTTCCATTATTTTATTCAACCCTGTAGTTCCTAATGTGTTGCTTATATTTCCATTCTGTAATACATATAATAAACATTTCGGTACTTGAAGTACTATTTAATATATTGATTCAGTGCCTTATATTTGTATAATATGAATTCCTTAATAAAATCGTTTATTACTTCAAACTTCAAGAAGGTTTTCAAATTAATACATTTAATCATGGTAAATGCCTTCCCCCTACTCTTTTCACTGAAGGAATAATGAACTACTTCAAGGGAAAATTTTTTATTAAAAATTATTGAGGGCCTACAGCAGTGTAATTTAATTTAATCGATGATGTAAATCAAATTAATTTGCAATTTAATGGAAAAGTTTTCTTCGGAATGCTAATATTTTGCTTCATAGTTTAAACATCGCGAACGCAGAAAAACAAAAGTCAACAAAGAGGGAAAAGCAATTTAATGAAATAACATTTTTTTCCTTGTTTCTGATTTAATTTTGATAGAAGGGCGAGACATCCTTATTTCTTCAATCAAAGCTATATTCAACAGCCTTGAATGTCTGGTCTTCCCATGTCGGTTATTTTAGTTATATTGTGCCAAAGAATATAATGTTTTCATTGAGAGAGAAATTATTTCATTGTTTGCGGTCTGATATTTTAATTTATATTTCAGCGCATTCATTTTATTATATCTCTACTCTATACTCAAGTTGTTTCATTTTGACTGTTAGGTCGGTATGCCAAGCGGCAGTGTTCAGTAATACACTTAATGTTAAACTTGGTCGAATTATTATATATCGCATAAAGATTGCATCAAATTTGAAATCCAAAATCATTCCAACCATTGATTTTGGTACCATAATCTAGTCCATTGCCTCAAAATTTACCTAAAGAAACTTTCATAAACCATGTGTTTCATTTTGTCTCTTTTGACTCCCCCATGCAGCCGAACACAGTTTTTGGCTTGCCCCCCCACCCTTCAGGTGGAACGTAGTTTTTTTCCAGAAGACATTTGTGTTGTTTTCTGTTCCCAGAACTATCGTAAAAATTATTGGGTATACAATGCACACTACAGATATTTGCTTTTTGTACTTTTTAATAATTATAAATATTCTGAATTAGCAAATATTGACATTACCCTTTCCTGAAATTACTAATTACTATGACTTCTGTCTAGTCAAACGCATGGCACCGTGAGTGTATCTAAATTACGGAGGAAATAAATATCGATAATGCTAGTGTGCATTCTGTACCCTGTTTAAATGTATCATAAAATAAATAAAAAACTACATAGATCGGGGTCGGATCAATTCCATCCCCTCACATAGCCAGCGTAGTTTTTTACCGACCCCCCCCCCCCTGACTGGGGCGGTTTATATAAGCTTTCTAATCGCCTTGCTGTTGTTTTTAATAACAGTGCACGACAAAACTTTGTGGGATCTCTTGTTTTGTCTGTAACAAAATAACTAATTGTTCAATTTTAACAAATTTGTTTGGTAAATATTGAATATACCCACGCGGTCTGTTAAAAATAGACCCCCTTAGTAACACGTTCTAATTATAGCCATCTATAGATAAAATTATAATTAATATTTTGTTGTCTTTCCGTCAACTTTAATTAATGATAAATGCGTTTAGGCATTGAATCAATTAAATTTTTAATGTGTTATTTGAGATATTGTTCCATGCAGTCTTGAAAGCTGCAGTTAAAGCATCAGCTGTTGAAAATTGTTGAAAACTACCATCATCATTGATGTACACTTTTCTGGCCAATAATCCCCATAAATTTTCTATGGAACTCATGTCAGGACTTTTTGCAGGCCATTCCATCACTTCAATTTCCATTCAGTAAAAAAACTGTTTGGTCTCACGAACAATATGGATGCTTGCATTGTCTTGCTGAAATGCCCAATTTGATCCAGCAATAAGTCGTGCCACTGGCAGCAAGTGTTCCATTACAGTTTCCACATATCCGGTGGCATTTTGTTTACCTTTTAGGATTGAAAGGGTGGTCTTGCCGCTTGCAGAAAATGCTGCCTAGATCATAACAGAGCCACCACTCAAAGTGACGACTGAAGAGGTCATGCCAGTAGTATTTGAGCCCATCCTGCTTCTACATGTTTGCGGTTCAGTGGTGGTTTTGTTGAAATCTTCTTCCATTGTAAAAGTGGAGTTGATTTTAACAAACATTGCACAGTTCGTACACTCACATCCAAATGTGTGGAAGCAAGAGCATCCAGACTTCGAAACGGTTCTTATAATTCTGGGCCTCTCACAGTTTGACAATTTTTGGGGCCTACCTCCTGGATTTTTCTTCCCATATTCTTCAGAATTCTTCAGAAAGTTGGAGATAACACCCTTTGATCGTTTTATTTGCTTTGCAATATCAGTTGGCTTAACATGTTGAGATTTTAATAGTATTTTTTTTCTCACTCTCAGGATGTTTTTTACCTCTAGGAGCCATGTTCAATTATTGTGTCCGTGTAAATTAATCGACATGGGGACACAATCCATTAATATGTCAAGGAGGAAGGTTCAGATTTATTTTAATTAATTTATATATTATTTTTTTCCAAAATTCCACAAAGTTTTATCTCACCTGTTTTTAAGTTAATTTTGAGTTTATTTGTTTATTTGAAAAGTAATTAATATTAAAACATCAACAACTTTGTTTTTGATTCTATTCATAATAATGCAAATAAAAAAATTGTTAAAATTGAACAATTATTTATTTTGTTACAGACAAAAGAGATTCCACAAAGTTTTGTCGTACACTGTATAATTCGTACTGTTTCCCTCTATCCAAAAATGCTTAAATTATAACTTTTTTTTACCGCCAAAATGGACTACAACTTCTATTTAATCATCAATAGAACTAACTTGAGGAAATTATTATTTGTGACGATCTTCACAAAATTAATAAAATGAATAAAAACAAAAACTGCCTTCTGGAATATATTATACGAAGATTATTTCAATTGGATTAATTATCTATTAATCTCGTAAAAATCGTTTACTTTTGCTCTATGTAAGCTATTTGACATTTTATTTAACATGTGAGTTTATTTTACATGCAAAAATTAATCTTACATGTAAAAATTTGAAAAATATAAAGTAAACATGTTTTGATTCATTTTTCTTCGCACACAATCTGCGCATCTGTTCCAACTATATTTCTGATAAAATGATTGTATCAATATGGAATTTACAATTTCTAAACTAACTAGGGTTAATACTCTTTGATCAATTGCGAAAAAAAGAGTAATAGTGGAGTTACAAACATTCATCCAAACATTTTCTGCCTTTCTCCTCCTCTGAGGGCCAACGACCGTCGTTTCTATATTTTCCTGCCATTGCTCGGCGAATGCAATTAACTGTTGCAGCCTGACAGGAACAAATGATGGAGACGGATGCAGTGGACTCGACTCGTTGATTTCGCTCTTTCCATTGACCACAAGAGGTGAAAAGAACCCTTCATAGTGGAGATTGCGCAAAAGGAAGTGGAAGGGTTGAAAAATAAACATTTTGTGTGATGAAATCAAAAATTTTTGAATCGATCGATAGGCGTTCTCCCTTATAAAAATAATTAGAATATCTTTGAAAGTTTATAAATTTTGCTTCGATTGCTATTAACTTCAAATCAGTATCTTAGAAGTAAAAATTTTCGAGTTATTGCGTATTTCTACTTCAAAAACAAGGAGCGAAACATCTCTGCCTTACCAATACCGCAAGCAGACAAGTTGATGGTGAGGCGACTTCATGTTATTCTATTTGACGTTACTTTTGCTCGAAATTGTGTGTTGAGCTTCCAAGTCTCCCTTCACTCGTTTCCTCCTTTCCAAACACAAATATGATGCTTGTTATCTCAGCAACAGAACGGAGAGTTTGGGATAATGGAAAGGGAAAGGATCGTACTTCCCCTTTGAAGGAAGGAAAGGGTCGTAACCTTCTGGGTGTGTATGCGTGTGTGTGTCTGTGATGTTCTCACCATGGGGAGGCGAAAGTCTTGTCGTATTTGGCTTCGAGCCAGAGTCACTGACTGTCGTCTTCTCTGCGAAAACTTCGCCGAGCACAGGGCGAAATTCTCTGGGGAAAATTCTAGCCAAATCGACCTTAATAAAATCTGTGCTATCGCCATTACTGTAAACGTCTCGTATAGTTTCGACATCCCATAAATGGACTGGATTTTAAAGAGTCATGAGATAAATTGAAACTCTTTCGTCTAGGGAATAAGGGAGACTTGAATATTTTATTAGTAACTTCATTAGTTGTTAAAGGAAATGTAAAATTTATTATAGGTCTTCGTAGTATATTCCAGAGACTGCCTTATCTAATCCAAATTTTTTAAGGTAAATTAAATTTTGGTTTTTAAATCTAAATTTTATGAAACCTTCAGATTTTGCGAAATTAAGGAATGTTGATATGCCTATGATGCGATATTTTAAAGCGATATCTTTGTTTCAAGGCACATAAGCTTCTATCAAATAAATGCTTAGACAGATATTTTAGACCTATATAAAAATTAATTAATGATAGTTAGCTGTATGGCTATTTGAAATTTTATTTAGACTTGCAGACAGCAGTTACTGACTCAATATAGGTGGGGTGCTGCTTTAAAGACACAAACTTTCCTGAACAAAAAAGAAACATTATCAATCTTGTTATAAGACTTGGTTGCCTTTAGGTAAGAAGCAGCTGCAGTAATACTAAATAAGGATACAAAAGCCTAGAAAAAAATTCCTTTGGATGCGCTGCGAACGTTCATCCGTAATTTACAATGACGAGGCTTCTTAAGAAAATTGAAAGAGATTCCCAACAACAAAGACGGAATAGGATCGATAGGATGCACAATGATTATAGTAGGCTTAAAGGAGGGCCATATTTTACGTTATTTAATGTCCCATAGACTTTTGTTAATCCCGTTCTCTTCTACTTTAGCTCTTTTTTTTTCCTCTTCTTCTTTCTCCCATACCTCTAAAAGAACGATTTCTATGTGCTCAGCGTACACGCACTCTTGAAACTACTTTTTGGGAAGACTCGCAGAATTATAATTTATATCTTTGATTTTGACGGTTAATTATGAGAAACTTCTTGATATTTTTATGGTATGAAATATTTAATTAAATCCTGGCATTTAAATTTATCTATTGAGTGCCAAGCGACTCTTTCCTAAAGGCACCATCAACTTTGGATAAAATTGCATTGGGTTCATCGTGTTTTGAATTTTCCCCAAACTCATTTCGGGAGCGAAGGTATCAATCTATTTTCGCTTAATTTGCCTTCTAAAGTTTCCTCTTTAAACAACTGCTATTAAATACATAGAATGGTGAAAGCTTCTGAGTGGCTTCCTAAATGGCATGGATTCAGGGAAATTATTGTTATGGCGTGGCTTTTATTGGAATAATTTTGTTAAAAAATAATTAGAATATTATTATTATCAAAAATCTGATTTTATTTGATGAAATCGTGGCCTAATGACGCACAAAAGATTTTACAGACAAAAGAGTTTTCCGTTCCTATTGTTCGGAAACATGACAGCTGAAAGAGACGTTAAATTTAAAATGCCACCCAATTACACACATTCCAGAAAGAAAAGAACAATTTTTGGAACTTCTGAAAATCAATTTTACTTTTGGTAATCGCAAACGTTTCCGCTTTTGCTTTCAGCTTCCGCTTCGTGCTTTTGTTTCTGACGCTCGTTGGAAGCGGTAATAAATCTGTTCCGAATGAATCTGCAGAAAATCCGAATGGCCTCTCTATCTGTCGTCCGGTGGAATTGCCGAGTGTTGTTGGTTGGCTTGTTCCCACTCACCCTCCACCGTATTCCTTTAGCCCCGCAACCCTTCGGCTTTTCTGCGGTGGAACAGATGGGTGGATTCGGCGACGGTGTTTCCTTTTGGTGGGTCCAAACCACAAATGTAGCTGCACATGCGCTTTCCTTACTGCCTTTTGGTCACGAAAAGTTTTCCTTATGACCAGTCATCGTTTCACTTCTCTCCTAACTGCTTTATTATACAGATGGAACTGCATCGGATTCAAGAAACCACATTATTTAAGTTTTATTATAATTGAAGGTAATAAAATTACGGATTTAGTCATCTTTGTATATCGATAGTGAAAACACTTTATTTTGGATTTTTACAAAATTTCACTGAAGTCGTGATTCTTCTACGTATTAATGAATAATAAAGTAAAACAACATTGTTTGTAGAAGATGAAATTCTGCTTTTAAAACGGAACTCGGGATTTCTGAACTCTAATGACTATGAATGAGAAGAAATAAAATTTGGATTCTGCATTTATAAATGTGGAATTAGATAAAGAGCAGTACGAATCCAAGACAAGAAAGTTATATAATGCAAATTCTCATATTGGTGTAACAATTCGTATATTTATATACGAAAACCCACGAAAAAAAATTGATAAAGAACGATAGCTTTCTTGTGTTATTGGCTATGGCTTAATTAGATTAAGTTTGTTCAATGAAGTCTATGTTGAGATGCGTGCATTTGTCTTGTTTTTTTTAATTTTTTATTCTTAATAAAATCCTTAGTTTTTTTTTCGTTCTTACTTCCTTTTTTGTAATCGCAAAAAATTTCGGTTTTCAGATTTCAACGGAAATATACATTTTGATCATCCCTGAATCCATTTTGACGTGTTTCGGCGTGACGCCTGTACGTATCTACGTCTGTACGAGTGTATCTCGCATTTCTCAAAAAGGATTAGACGTAGAATGTTGAAATTTTGTATTTAGGACTGTTGTAACATCTAGTTGTGCACCTCCAATTTTGATTGCAATCGGCTGGGACAAACATGTGTTTTTGTGGTGTCCACAACAGATTTCCTTTCATGTCTATGGAGTTTTGTTTGCATGGAGCAGTTTGTGACGTCAGAGTTTGATTGTTTGACCTCAGGGTTTGAAGAATTATATTTGAATTCCAAAAACGGTTGTCAAAATTTGTTTCAAGAATAGAGATTTTAGACAACAAAGAGAAAGAGAGAGAGACGGAAATTCGTGTCTCAGGAATAAAAATGAGAAATATTTCCCAAAAAAGCATTCAATAAAGCTTCGTACAAGGGAGTCCCGTGATGCCCATAACAGATTTTTTCGTAATAAATTTATTATAATATTTTTACAGACGCGTTTCGGTCTTTAAATCATCGTCAGTGGGCTAGCTGTGGGCTACCCTACTGCTTATCTTATTTATGTTAAGGTATTTCATATATTCGTCTTTTTAATTTAAAGGTATTATAATTTCAAAGGTATTTGAATTAAACTGAAGCGGAAGATCCATCAGGAAAAGTGAGAAATTGTTCGGTTAAGCTTGCTTAGTTTTCAGTCCTGCTAAAATATAAGGCGACTCTGAAAAATCTAATATGATTATCAAAATAGGTATCTCTCTTGCATTTGACATGTTCAAACTAGTCAAGAACACAGTGTCATCCTACATTCGTGAATAAGTGATTTCAGATCTCATACGTAAAATTTTGACTAGGTCTGATTGACATGGAAAGAACTGGAGTAAATGAACTGAAGGCTGAAAGCATACGTAGATGGGCACTGCCGATTCAGGTCAATTTTCTCCTGAATTGGACTATCCAAGATATTCGCCCATGTTCTTGGCTGTGAACAAACGTACTAGTTCTCTAAACTAATGCTATTTTCAATCCAGATTATAGGAATTGTAAAATGAAATATGTGATCTATTTTGAATTCATTTCGTATTATTACACGGAAAATATCTTTTCCTCTTCTAAAGCTTATTATATTCATTTATGATCAAATGAAGATACTCTCTTAATGAACATGACTCTGTAACGAAAGATATCCATCCAATAATTTTTCAGCTGCAGAAGAAAGCAATAAAACTCGAGCCATGCCAAAAGGATCACTCAATCAAAAAAATCTATTGAAGAGATGATGAAGACATTTGCCAATATTAATTTAAAATTATAGTTCAGAGAAAGTTTTTAAAATCTAATTAGTAAGATAAAATAAATTTACGGTGGGGATTATAATGGATTGCTTATTAAATTTGATGTTTTTTGCTCCTGTTTATGACAAAGTTTAATTAAAGTAGCCGAATAGCCACTCGGCACTATAAAGAGAAGTCTGGTACGGCAGGAAAACCAACCGCTGGGAGGTAATGGCAAAATGTTCACTGTTAAATGCTGTTTTCATTTCCACAAGCTTACAAAGTCTCCATGTAGATCCTATTGAGTGCCTCACTGAAAGTTCGTGAACTGAATGATGCCTCCAATTGACCCTTTTGGAAATGGCAGTAGTCCCTTCGATTAACCTCTCATTCGACGAAATTAGAGCCGTTGAGAGCGGCGACCGAAGGCGTTTACGAAACGTTCTCTCACTCGACTGTTTGATGATCAACAGAAACAACCAGTCGAGATTGGCACTCTTCTCTGGCGAATGGGAGAGGCCTGAAAGGGGTTGTTCAGATCCCAGTGTAATTACACTCCGAGCTGTTGAAGGCAATGCTGACAAACAATTAAGGGACTCCCTTGTTGTGAGTCCGCCTACACACGCGCGCGCACACATTCACTCTGTTGCGGTCGGGAAAACATTGTCAAAGTGGGAAATAGTTTTCCTCTGTTCTAATTTTAATTCCCTTTGGAAATTAAACTCGGTAGTTTCATAGGAGGTTATATTCTATTTCTGTTTATACTTAATTGCCTCAGTCTTCTTGTGTTCTAATTTAATTTCTCAAGAAATTTAAAGTTTCAAAGAATCTTTAAAGTTAAATATATCGACTAGGTGGGAACATCTACTCTCCAGTTTTCCGCTATTATAATATTTATCTGATAATTTTAATATAAGTTGGCTGAGTAAATTCAACGAAGACGATGATTCCACTCGAACATTTGTTGGAGAACTTTTTTCAAATTGCGACGTAACTTTCTCAAAGAATTTTGTTTATTTACATTCTGAGAGTTGTAAATGACTCTCTCTTTCTTTTGGCTTTCCCATTTAAGGCTCTAAGCTATCAGCCTTTGTTACTTGGACTGGCGGTAAATTGTCCGAGGCATTCAGGTCTTCAGTACATGCAGCATTTAAATGGACAATTAAAAGTTTCTTCAAAGGAACAAGTTTCTTGTAATTCTTCGAGAATTTTTTTTTTTTTTTGTAATTTCTCTACTTCTTCAGTAATTTAATTTTTTCGTTTTTTTATTCAGCTCTGTGTTCTTACTTTCTTTTACTGTTTAAAAGTATTTTTTCTCTATTTAAGTTTAAGAGAAACAGAAGAGTTAAAAGCGTTTAGATTATTGCGAATACTTTAACCATAATTGCCATTATTTAAAGTAATATTGTCAGATGGATAAAATTCTGGCCTTTTAGGAGGTTTATTATATAAAAGGCGTCTAATTATTCAGTAACATATGCTAAATTTTGCTAATTACACAAATTAAAATGAGTGTTAAATTATTTTTTTCTGAACACTTTTTTACTCGCTTGACACAGACCAATTCCACAATAAGCTTTTATATAGCCAGAAAATTTGCTCTAACTTGGATTATTTCTAAACACCGGAGAATTTGTTAGAAAACATTGGTCTATACCTTTTTCTGAATAATGAAGATAAAAAAAATATCAAATATAAAATGGATGGTAATAAGTAGGTTGCTGCTTTGATCATCGATTTCGCGAAGGCATTCGACACGGTTTCTATTCATCTATAGGTAAGGAAATTAGCTGCGTATTACAACATACGTGGGCTCCCGTTAATCTGGATTGTGGATTTCTTGCAAGACCGCAAGTACTTTTTAACACATTCGGGACTAGCGTCTAGCACAGTTGTCAGGAATTTAGAGGTGCCACACGACTCAATTCTGTCACCTTTATTATTTAAGCTTTTTTATCAACGATCTCCTTAATTTCTGCAGTCCTTCGAAGATTATTATGTACGCTGATGACGTTACAGCATTATTTTCTGATTTCGATCCTAATAAATTAATACAGACTGTTAACGCAGCTCTACAAAAGATACGCACTTGGAGCATTGAAAATCAACTTGAGCTTAACGTTGAAAAAAACTAAGGTTATTTTTTTTGACCAGTGCAATAAGCGAGGTGTCCCTGACTCTCCACTAATTTGTTATGGAAACCGTTTGATCTCCACGGTGAATACGTTCAGTTAATTAGGTTTAGTTTTGAGTAACAATCTTTCTTGGGACCCGCATGTTGATTGTATGTTAAGTTAAATTCCAAGCAAGGGCTGGTCTCCAGGTTATTTAATTTACCTAGTAACATTCTAAAGCTGTTATATAATGCCTAGATATATTCCAGTCTTTGTTTCGGTATCAATTTCTGGGGATCAACCACTTCCTATGACATGGCTAGATCGCTTAAACTGCAAAAATGGTTTTAGAGGACGCTGCTGGTATTCCCAAGCAATTTCCTGTTTCTCACCACTTCAAGTCCTCTGATATTCTAACTGTTCATTAGGTTTTCAAAATACAGATAACTTCATTCATATACAAAACAACTAATTCCTTACTTCGCTTAACACCACCTATCGCTATACAGTTTAACCAGGATATCCATAATTACCCCACTAGGCAGTTAAACAAAGGTTTTCTTGACCTTCTCCAGATCAAACTACCGCAATAGGTGCCCTTCGCGCATTAGTGTAAAAAATCTGGACTACTATCCCTAGAGGTTACCTTGTATTTAGAAGCGCACTCAGATGGTTTATTATGTCTTCGTAATTGTCACATTTATTTTTTCATATTGCGATTGCGTGTGAACAAAATTATCAGTAGAGAACTTTTTTTTATCTCTTTCGCAATATTTATTATAGGTCTGGAAACGCCGATAGGGTACAATGTACGAGTTATGAGTCATATGTTATGTCCTTTTCTAATTTTAATTTTATTTTTGCTTTTTTGTTGTATCTGGAATATGTCCCTGATATTTCTATGGGCGCTATAATTCTGTACAAATGTATAATTAGCAGTTCTACTGCTGTTTTATACTTATACGGATTCTGTGTAGGTTTCATTTTTGGACTTATTGCGGGAGTCTGTCCCTTGTTGGCCATTTGTTGGTCATTTGATATATGCTATGTAATCTGTATTGCCTATTAGTATTATAAATGCACAATTTGTATTTATTTTAATTTTTACTAACTCGTTATTGGTTGTATTGGTTTTACATCTAACCCCGAGGCCTCACATGTCGGCCTACGACCATACCTGGCCTCGATGGGTATTGCTTACTATTAATTAACCGAAATAAATAAATAAATAAATAAATAAATAAATAAATAAATAATAAAATAAAATTTCATGCAATATTCTAGAATCTCTTAAGATGGCTTCTCTGAATGACTCGTTACCGCAAAGCTGTAATTGAATTCTTCGCCGTAAAGAAACTGAAGAATATTCATAGACATTTGCGTGCTGTATAGAAGTTTGCAGACCTTAAGAGAACGTAGTGATCAGCCGCTCAGTGAGACAAGGCATATATTTTCTTTGCGCTGCCCTAATGTCATACAAGTTTATGGGGGATAAGTGGAAAGGTAATATTTGATAAAATATTTCCGAGGAGAAAAATTTTATTTATGTAAATTTCGTATCTATGAGATCTGAAAAATAAATGATAAGAAACTTTAGACATAAAGCCAAATCTATAAATGTCTGTAAGGCCTTTCTTACAGTGTATTACAAAGAAAAGGAACCCAAGATAAATCTGCTATTCATTCAGTAAGAAAACAACGGGACAATTTAATTCCAAAAGAAAGTAAGTCGAGGAGGTCGCGCTGGTGAATTAGCCGCGCTTAGAACGTCACTTCCGGAAATCAGCAAACGGAAGGGGCTCCGTTTGCTGTTGATCTTTGACACTCGACGCAAGGGACAAGAAGAAATAAGTGGAGAGAAATGGCAACTGCAAGTCTTAGAGTTTAATGAGTATGGATCGGGGAGCGAGCGACTTTGACGGCACGGTGATTGATCACGGCAACTCCCGCCAGACGGCGTAATTGGCTCCGCTCTGCGACGAAAGCGCCATTAATCTTTACCGGAAAGACATGGAACCCATCGCCGCCCACGCAATCCCCAAGAAACTTGGCTCTCTACCCCTCCCTCTTAGTCCAATGCCTATAAAAAAAAAACCCTCACCATGGCTTCCGATTAGTAATTGATCCAGCCATTAATGAATGCTGGACTCAATTAGCTAAAGCGTGTGTACCCACTTGAAAGTTTTTTCTCTTTATTATTCTGGAAGTTTTCTTCTTTTCCTTTATCCTTTTCTATGTCATCTTAAGATAAGAAAAAAAAAAAGTTAAGAAACGGTTTCTGCTCAATGAACCATAAGATGGAGCTGCTGCTTTTTTTTTTCATGGAAAAGAAGGCTTCGAAGCGTTTATTTAAGGATTTTTTTTTTGTTCAATCTTGAGTCAAAAGTTGAACAAACTTCAAAAGAAAAATTAAATAAATTAAAATTGAAAAAAAATTCTTCATTCCCCCGTAACGCCAAGATCTAAGTTAACCTTGATACCAAATCAAAAACTTTCCTTATGTATTTGTTAAACTATAGAATAGTCAAACCCCTTGCGATATAGCAACATCATCACGTCGTAGTCCTCAGGGAGAATAGGCAGCGCTTAGTAAGAATTCAGACTTTGTTTAAATCCCCCAAATGAAGGACGCCAGACGCCTTTTCTTCTGCACATACTGTATTTGCTTCACTAACTGTATTTCTTTCTTCATACAGCCTCGCTGTTTATTAAAACTTACAAAACTCCAAAATATTGGCCAGATGGCGTAGAGTGCAGTTCTCGCGTAAGTCGGGTCGTGATTTGAATCTCGTTTAGGCTTGGATGTTTGGGTTTGTCTTAAGAATGCGCCAAGATAATAGTGATGAGAAATTGTATCAGGATTATGAATTGCATATTAGTGCCCAAAATGGCCTAGATTTTGAAGTCCAAAACTCTAAGAACCAACTCAAAACCATAAAACCTTAAGTAATCTCTATTTGATGCTGCTACACCAGCGGTGCCCAACCTTTTTTTATCCGAGGGCCGCACTCATACTGAAATAAATTTTGCGGGCCAGAACACAAGCAAAACATATATTTAAAATTTTTATAGTTACCGAATTGTTACTTAATGAGAAGTCTGCATCTGATTCTTAGAATATAAAGGTGGGCCGCATGAGTGAGCTTCACGGGCCTAATTTGGCCCGCGGGCCGTAGGTTGGGCACCGCTGTGCTACACCATAAAATCCAGAGATTTATCTGGTATCTCAAAATTGGTTCATTTGCATATACATGCGCAGGAACTATTCTTATTATGCAATGTCTGTACATGTACTCGGCTTTCTTTTTGGCTATGTTTACTTTTATACAGGAATATGTTTCGTCCGTTAAAATATAAATGACGTTAATTTCTGATATCCCCTCGTAAATTGTTGGTCCGTGCATATTGTTGGTGAGATACCTCCTATTAATATTCCCTATCATCATTTTGAATATCGATTATTATTGATAATAATTATCTCATATAGACAGTGACTTTCCTCTTGCTTTAAAGATCAGTGTGCAAAATTTCGTCAAGATCGAAATAAAACGGTAGATTTGTATAAGAAACAAACAAACAAACTGTGGAGCTTAATAGAATTGTGATAAGCTGTGCGAACTTATTGTGAACAAGAGCGCCGACTGAGATATATATAGTCAAACCTCTCTAAAACGAACTTCAAGGAACCGAACTTTGGTTCGCTATATCTCCAATCTGATAACAAAAATGGATAAACGGAATAATGGATTAGTTAGAATAACCGTCATGGTTCAGACCCTTCCCGGGCAACGCCGGGTCCTCTGCTAGTAGATTTATAATTATGGTTGTTAACTTTATACAAAAATAGATTTAGTAAATGAATAACGAAAAATTTTGATCAATTTACCTATAATTGCCATTTAAGGTCTAACTACAAAAAAAAAAAAAAAATCTGCTGGCGTGAGGCAGTTTCCAGGAAAATTTTATTTTGATTGGTTTTGGCCGTTTTTCTGACATCTTTTTCAGAGTTGTAATTTTGTATTATAAAGATCTTCATTCATTCTTTATTATATACACAGCACACCATTTACGTATAAAATTTAATTAAGATGCGAGAGATCAGAGCTCCACTGTTTAACGTATGTACTATATAATAGAACTTTAAATATCTATTGAAATGGTGGCAGATCATTATACATGATTGAACTTTACAATCTAAAAGTAATAAACATTGTCAAAAACTGAATGACTCCATCACTCTCTATTCTACAGTTTGTATAGATGAAGTATTATTATAAATATACATTGCTGCTGGGAAAGCTAATAAGTAATGTAATTTCGTCATCAACCTGCTCTGCCAATGAACAATGGTAACGAATTCCAGGAATTGGGTGTTGTGGGCAAATACAAAAAAAAAGCGGTGTGGGGGATGCAGATAAAAGATTAGTGACATTAATGTAAAGGCATATACGGGATATTTTTTGTAAGTTTTCCTAAAGTTTTTTCGAAAAAATACAAAAGAAATTCGACCTTCATATGTTTGATGGTTTACTATAGCCATATAAAAAACATTTTATTTATAGGAAATTGGATAGGACCAAAAATTTCGTACGTTATAAGCAAAGTTCGCTATAGCGGGGTTCGACTGTATATCGCTTTATCGGTTCTCGAGTCCATCGAATCGCGAATTCGAATCCCATCATGCATCATGGGTATTTGACCTCAGCATTTGGAAAGATTAAAGTAACGTGAAAGAGCGCAAATAATGCTAAAATCGGTGCGCCCCAAGAATCTAACAAACCAACCAACTGTGCGAAAGTTCCGCCTGAAATCACGAAGTTTATCTTCACTGCAGAGCACAAAGCGAAAGAACCCTTAAGATTGTTTATCATTGTTGGGTTAAAAATATTAAATTAGTATAATGAGGAAACAATTAATTCTTAAGGCTAAGAAATGCTTCTTAAATCAGGAACAAACAATTTATTATTGATAAAAATATTTTTATTATAATTGTCTTGAATCCTCAAGTTCCGTTCCTTACTTGTTCCATACCGTGAATCTAATTAGATTAGTGTAAAGGGGATAAAATTTTAATTAAGCATGGTCTTGCTTTCTTTACTCTGAGATTTGAATTAAATTTACATTCTATATCAAAGGCAGTTGATGGTGTGTTTATCCTCCTAATCTGATTACATAGGAATTTTTTCATTTGGCGTAGGATATGAAACCAGGCTGAATGGATTTCAGTGAATTAATAAGTGGGATAACGTGAAATGAAGGGAGAGGAGAGCTCCTAATGTAGTTGAGAACGAAATTTCGATCGAAATGGAGGAGATGGAAAGGGAGAGGAAGGAAATTTTTTTATTTCGAATCGATAAAAAACAAGAAGGAAGAAAGCAGAAGGAATAAAGTTTTCGGCTCAGAACAATCAGGAGGATAAAGTGAGCACAATTTGACTAAAAGACGTAAAGCCATTCATCTTGATACTCCAAGGAGCCATTCTTAGAAGTTGGCCCTTTTAGAAATTCGATTTCTCTCTGTAATTACGATTTAAGCCTACTAAATTTTTTTCTTAAAAAGCAGTTAGTTTTACTTCATGTATAATACCATAGAAATATAATCTTAATAACTATAATAAATATTAAGCCTCTAATTGATATAGATCTTTAAATCTGTTTTTTATGTTATTGAGAAATTAAATTACAAGCTAAAGAAGAATTAATGCTTATTGTCTTAGAACAAAACATCACGTTTTTAAACATGCTCTACATTTCCATTTACCACCACTTACATTTTATTTGTGCACTTGATAGCGATGAAAAACCTTAATGGAGTTTTAAATAGCAAAGTAAATACGATCACGTGATATAAGGTTGCGCTTTTCTTCTGTTTGCTGGTATTTCTTTTTTTTTCTTTTCGTTCACTTAGTTAAAGCCTAAAAGCTTTCTAGTCCCTTTATTTGATTTATTTTGACTTCCATCTTTGATTTCTCCCATTTCAGTCTCCTTTCATTGACACCGAATCCAGTAAATCGGATGTCATGAATCAACAGAGAAAGTTTGGAAACACCCGAAATTCAAGCACCACAGAGAGATATAAAGAATATAAATAGCTAGACCTTGTCTGTCTACTATAAAATATATATAAAAAAATCTTTGACCAGGCTCCATTTCCAAGTTTCAACACACTCGTTTTTACAACCTAACCCAAAGCTATGGCAATTGTGGAAAGAAAAGTTTGGATTTCGCGGCGATTCCATTGTCCGTTGATGGTGATTTACGTTGACAAATTGTCGAATTTGGCCGAGAGAAGTTCCCCGGTTCCAAGTGTTTTTTTTTGGTCCGTTCACTCATTGATATTCGTTCTCACTGCCACAAAATTTACCATAATCTCATTTCTATTTGGAGCCAATGAATTTTATTTCCTTCTATTACTATGCAAAATAGGGTCTCCAGGAGTTTCGATATCACTTGAGTTTTTTTTTCTGTTGGAAAGAAAACAGTGCATGGAGAGCCAAAGGAAGTCAGTTTATGGACAAAATATTATGGAAACTCTTCTCGCATTTCCTGTAAACAACCGAAACTTTTAAAAAGACGAAATAGAGATTTATAAAGGAGAATGTTAAGATAAAATTAATCGAATCATTATAACATTTCTTCTATTATGAAATACGTGAAAAATAGAAGTCATGAACCCTCGGACCTAGATTTCAACCAGGAAACATTAAAGATTAATTTCTTATTTTACGATTATATCTCTCTGGGTGCATAGTCTGTATTTATCGAATAATCACTCTAAAGAAATCCATTAAGCAGAGAATAGCAGGTTAGCTATCTCAACCAGAGAAGCGATTTCATTAACCGTGAAGGCAATGGGCGCCACGATATCGCTTCATTAAAAAAAAGCCAGTCAATTATGATTTGGATCACTTCCCAGCCGTAATGTCCCATCTTGCTGCGACTATGAAACTTCAGAGCTATTTGTGCAGTTCGAACTCCATATGAATATGTAAGTCGAAATTTTCTAAAGGGAAAAACCTTGGCCGAACGTATACTAAGCGTAAGTTCATAAACTACCGTAATTACAAATTAGCTAGCTAGCAACCGCGGATTCTGTTTTCTATTCGCCTGCATGGAAAACTTGTCTTACAAAGCCGAGAAATTGACGACGATGAAGGGAAAGAGACATGTACCCCTAGAAATAATCAACATCAAGAATAGATTCAAGCCACCAAAAACAAACGATTTTCAGACAGAAGTCTGTCGGCCTTTATCAATTCAAAGAGAAAACAAGATGAAATTAGAAAAGTTCCGTAGAGCGTGGAATAAAACTAACTCGCGGTCAATATTAAAAGAGTATGAGCATAGCTAGAAAGCGAACCTAATGAAAAATCAAATTAAAAGTTTCTTCCTTAGTTTTGAAAATTTTCAACAGACTTTGGTGATATGTTTTCAGATGTTTTGGGCAAGCGCCTCTGCATCCTAATAACGCGGGCTGCAGGGTTCACCAATGCTTCAACACTGATTTCTAAAAAAACAGTGAGGAATCTAAAACAGCTTCTCATTCCCTTCATAAAACATAGTAAAATATTATGTTGATCCTTTGGAAGAGATTGCTTGTTTTAGCCTAGAAAATGATTAATGTGCTTTACTTTAAAAAAAATTGAAGAAAGAGTAAAAGTTAAAAGTAAGCAAGCTTTGAAGAGCAATTTTCCTCCTTTCTTCGCCTGCGTCGTGGAATTAATCGTTTCGGCAAGTCGGGTTCGCGTTCGGTCAACTGTTGCCTTGTAGTTCCCCATCGCTCAAAGGTAATTAACGAGATGAGACCGGTCGTTGGCTAAGCGAAGAAAGGCCGGCTCTGTTCCCTCAGATTAGATTGGCCGGTCCGGTCTACCGAACCGATGGTCTTGTGTTATCTCGCCGAGCGACGCCATTTAACGTGAACGATCTATCTTTCTCCCTCGAGAGCTCCTTATCCGTGAGACCACAGAAATTGGGGGAGAGAAAGATTGGAGAGTTTTAAAAAATGTAAGGGACTTTCAAAAGCTTTTTGGATCCCCAACATGATATTTTTTTATCATTTTCGTTAAGTCGTGTGAGTAATTTGCTGGTCGTAACTTTTTGTTATCTATTTTTAGCTTATCGTGCCTTCACGGTTATTAAATTCTTCCACAGAGTTAAAAGCAATTAAGAGACGAAAAATCTCGCTCAAGGCACTGATTTATACATATTAATAATGGACATAACAACATTGAATGTTTATTAATCGGGGGAAATTAAAAGTTATTTTTGAAACCACAAATCATCAGATTTTGCATGCGCGTTAACTTTTTATTTGTTTTGCTTTTATAGTGTGATTTCTTGGAAGGCAAGTAGAATGCTCGTTTAAAGCTACTTTATTTTTCATTTTGCTTCTGGAGCTTTGAATTTACGACTGTAGTTTTATTTCATGCGAGACATGGAAGCATTAAAGTGCAAAGTTTATGAGAAATTCGTAAAACAAACCACCTATTAAAGGTACAAATTCCGCGAAAAAGTTCTAGTTCTTTATTTTATTTGATAAACTGATATGCTACATAATTGTAGGATTTTTGTTTGGTAATATGTTCTAATTATATGTACGCTTACTTGTTTTTGAAATTTGTCCAATTATTCATAAGAATAATAACGCTGTTTTCGCATTCGGGAGATCGATTTCAAAATTCCCGAAATCACTCGAAACGTATTTTTCGCGCACAATCTGAAAAATCCGTGTTTTGACATCTAACCTAGATTATCGACAAAAGAAAATTTGTTTTCCAATTTTCATTTACGTGGAAGAATTGCGCTCAGCCAACCTCGATCACACAAACAGAAAAACAGAATTCCATTTCCTAGAAATATTATTAGAATCTTAAAAGGGAATCGATGAATATTATGCATTGAATCAACATATTAAGTATTTTATAAGTTAGTACAAGTTCCATTTACAGTGGAAAAAAACAGAAATGAAATGCAGCTTTGGAGAAAGTAAAAAAAATAAATAAAAAAGCAATTCTTGTAGATAGGTCGTGAGATAAATTAGGAATGTGAAAAGAATAGGGTTGTTTGTTACTAGGAAGGCGTTAGTTTGAATACTTTGGCTCCTATCCAGTAGGGGCCTAGTGTGATTTAAGAGGGACAGCAGAACCATTGGACTACAGAAGCGACCCTGACGCAGGTCAAGACTTCAATTTAGCAAATGACCACCTTCTCTAACTTGCAGTGAAAGTTGGGAGGAGTTTTGTGCTCCGTTCCCACGAGCATTAGTCGACTTTGCTTCGTCTTAATGAGATGGTGGCGGCTTTTCAATGGGAGGAGACAGATAATCCCAGCGACTTTTATGTTTAACACCGCTTGCAGAGGCAGTAGCAGCCGAGACAACTTTGCAGACACAAACAAACACAATGGCCCAATGAGTTTCGTGAGAATGGGCTCTGTCGCCCATAAACTCGCGCAACCACTCCATAAGAAAAAAATTTTTTGTATCAATTTTCATCGTGAAACAAGGGAAATACGTTTATGTCCTTAGTTTTAGGCGAGATTATATCAGAAGCTTTACTTTAAGAGGCTCGTAATGTTCTGCTTACGCAGTAATCTATTGCAACTGATAGAAAGCGTTTTCTTAACTTAAGATAAGATGTTGCCCGGGTGGTTTAATTAAAGTAAACTTGTTCAGTCTTGGCATTTTTATAAATTAAATATTTTCCACTTTTCAATTAATAAGTGAAATTAATCCTTAAAATTTCAATAAAAGGAATTTATTTATTTCATGTTAATCCAGTTTGTCATTGACATAATATTTTATTTTAGAAATTCTTGAAAATAGGTATAATGCAAGCTTCAGCATTATTTCACTGATTAGCACTAATACCAAACTATGAGTCACATATTTGGACAGAAATAAAAGTTTCCTTAAATTGCCGAGTAACAATGTCAGTAAGATTCTAATTGTAAGCATAGTGGACAAATCGTCAAAATAGCTTTAATTTTTCACAGGAGATCAGAAATGAAAAGTAAACTAGTATATTGGAAGATTGATGAAACTCATCATAGATACGAAGATAATTAGGGAGGCACTCTAGTTGTCCACAAAAATGATTTATGAATATGCATACAGTAGAGCAGTACTTTATATACAAAGACACAAAAGAAAACTGTCAACACTGATCTATTATAAAATTTTTAACTGAGATTTTATACTAAATAAATGAGACCGATTCATGAATATTTTGGGAGGTCTCTTCAAAAAATAAATTTTCTCACGTCGCCCACGAGATCTATAATTTTATAGTTTTCTGTGGAGCATATCTCTTAGATAGATGTTGCAAACTCTTTTTTGTACTTCTTAATGCAACTGAAACATTATTTGATTCTGGTAACAATTTTACGGCGACTCTGTTCCAAATATTTCGGATAATAAATATTATAGCTTTATTTTCATATTCTGGAATTTTTTTGCGGTGGGATTCTTTCCTCAGTCTTGGCCGCATGTCTGCTTCTGTAAGATAACCTTGAGGGTAAAGTTATTGCATGATTTTTTTTGTTGAAACTCTTTATGTTAAAAGGCAGGCAATGTTATGTTATTTTTGTTCCAAATTTTTATCAAAATCGATATTTTATCTTTATTCAAAGTTTACATGGTATAATAAACCGATGCTATACATTATATCGGAATTTTTAAGTGATTTTGATATGAAGGGTTGGATTGATGCGTCAAGATTAATTACACCCTTCACTCTGTTCTTGAAGCGATTTTTCTCGTTGTCTGCGATTCATTTTCTGTCGTCTCTTCTTTTCTTTTTATTTCTCTCAATTTAATTGAAATTTTTTGGCCTGAAATTGAAAAAGGTCTCGTTTAATCCTTGGGGAGATGAAAATAACTCTCCAGACAGAGCAGGATGTTGCTTGGGTGGTGAACCCTAGAAGCCAAACAAGGTCGTGGCAACATTTTAAGCCGAGTAACCCTCATTTCCCCCGCAACAGCATTTTCTCGACCCCTCAGTAATGACTTCCCTTCACCCAGGGAAGCCACTTGCCGGCCACCAAAGAGAAAACACACTATATATATAGATCAATGTCAGGGACTTAAAAGATAATTTTTTTTTCTCTAGAATGTAGGAAACACAATATTGTGTTGTCGAGGGGGTAAACGTATATAAAGGAAATCGTTGTTGTAGTGGAAGAAAACCTGTGTAAACTTTTATAAAATGAATGAAAATATCAACAAAATACATTGGATTTAGAGTCCAGTTTGTGAATGCTTTCCATTATTATAATAAGGTATTTAAATATCGTGGTATTTTTAATAATACGCAATTTAGTTATTTTTAACTATGCATTTTAGTTATTTGTTTTTTTTTCAGTCTTTATTTCTATGTCTTTAACGAAGAAGCACAGCAGAATGTATATTTTTGTAGTTTAATTTCCTACGGGAAATTAGAAAGATTAAAGTCGTGTCATACCCAATTAAAGCCTCCGGAAAATAAAAATTATAGGTCTGGAAACAAATTAAGTTGCTTAGTATACGTATGTTTAACGTCCATGTTAATAATGAAATATATATTTATAAGAAATAGAATATGTAATTATTTAAGGAAGTAATTAAATTCCAAGCGCAAAAAAAAGTTTCAAAGCGGAATACTTTTTTCAAATTGAACAATTTTTAAAAATTTCAAAATAAGTTTTAATTACTTGAAAATAATTGAATTTTCTTTTTTTATGACAAGGCCATTTTTTTCAAATTTGAGAAGTTATGTTTTTATAACATAGATAAAAGAAATAATTATTAAAAGTATTGTTAAGGTAATTACAACTTTAAGATGTATATTTTAGAATTAAAAGTTAGGACACTTTTAGAAGATATCAGAAAATTTCTTACAAAGATTTCATCCAAATTGAAAATAAAAATTAATGACACCGTGCGTTAATTTCACTTCTCGAATCCATACTCACAGCATATACATCACTTAAAATTAAATATATCTTGCGTTAAAAATCGGTTTTATAAGTTATTTTTATAATTAATAAATATAAAAAGCTCTGCCAAAATTATTGTGCGAAATTCTTTTCAAAATTCAAGACACTTGAAAATCGTTAAAAACATAATTCCTAAAATTTCTTTTATTGCGTTCGCGTGATCTTGATTCTCAATTTTCAATGCGGCTATGGGATTCGATGAAGGGCAAGACGGGGGAAAAACTGTGCCGGAAAAATTTCCACAGCTTTGTAAAATCACCATGATATTGGAAAAACGCTAAAATTAACTTAAAATGGAGTTGGATTTATTAATATTTACATAAAATTAATTCGTAAATATTAGTACGACTCTCCTCCCTTCATCCGTTAAATACAGCATAAAATAATAAACATTAATTGCCAATAGAAATACATCAAGCAAAAAAGAAAATACACAATCTCAGCGTCAGACAATTCAAGCTGAAGGGTTTTGATGCTCTGGCCTCTTTGATTACAGTTTTGTCATTAATGAATTATTACCCTTAGAGAGCCTAACTCCCTCTTCTTTGCCATTTATTATTTTAGAGATAATTTTACTCAATATTTTGGATATACATTTTATATATTTGCTTTAATATTTTGCATTTGCGATAAATACGGATTTAGGCGTTATATTAATTGAGGAGTTTCATTACATTATTTACATTTTTCGATTTGACTGAAGTATCATATTAAATTCAATAATTATATCAGGAAAAAGTCGATGAATGGTATTTTAACTGTTGGTAGCTAAGTTACAAAAGAATGTAGCACCAGCATGTTACAACACAACGTGAACTTATCGTTTTCTGTGCACTTCGTGTTACCAAAAGAATATCCTCTAAGAGTTAGTCGTTCCTGAGCCTAACGAGAGTAAAGGATCAATATTAAATTTTGCTTTCATTTGGGAGAAATCCCTGGTTAATACCAACATCTTCCGGGCAATCATGCGCACAGTCGATCTCCTATTCTTGGAAATGAGTTTCGTTGGCCATTAACATGTTTAAGGCTTTCTTTTATGTAATCTGATACTTTAAGATAATTTTACGATCTGTTATAACCAATCAGGTTAAGGCATGGACTAATGCAATTTATTACACATTTCTATACCATAACTACTTAAGTAGACTGAATTTTCTAAGGGTCGTTATATGCCAGCTATTTAAGTAGTTAACGTCAGAAAGCTCAGAACTTGTTATAGAAGGAACAACTATTATGTAAATTATCAAAGCAGTCATGGTTACTTTGTAAAAGTATTTTTTCATTGCTGTATGTTGAAATCTCAGCATTAAATAAATATCAAAGTCTATTAAAGAGGCACAATAAACAGTGAGCAGGATTACGAGTTCATCGAGTCTGCAAAATAGTGAAAATTGTAGATAGAATCTTCAATTTGTACGTTAGTTCATGGAAGCGTTAAGCTGTTGTAGAGTTCTTTTTAAGTTCGTGAATAGCGCGGAAGCTCCGCCTTCAAGTTTTGCTTTCCTGCCTAGCTCCCGTGTCGTGTAGCGTAAGTATCTTCGTCGAAATATTTTCTATGAAAGTCGACACAAAAAGTGGGAGCCCTCCTCCCTTAAATTGCATTGAAAAGAAATCCCCGAACAATTTTCGAGTTTAAGTGAACAATTTAAATGCAAATTTTCTCCTTTCTTCTATGCAGCGGTGGAAGAAGCCTCTTTGCAAGGAAGAAAAATGTGAAGAGACAATTGAGAAGGGATTCTCTACGACAATGGCGCTAAATCGGGCGCCACAATCAGGAATTTGTTTAAGATTAGCGACGGCTTTTCCATTAGCATAAACGTTTGTGATTATTTAAATTTTTCCTGAAATGAGAAACGCTTTTCGTAATGGATCGAGAGCAACTTTTGCCGACCGTCCTCAAAAAACAAATGATGGCCATTGAGGAGAAGCGACTTTTGCAAAATTCCATTCGCCAGATGTCTCGCTCTATTTTCCCTCGCCTCCAAAACAAAAGATAATCTATTCCAATTCAATTCGCTTAATTTATTGATCCAATGAATAGGAAATCAGTTCCCAGATACGAGTGGTAAAATATATTTTCACCAAAAAAAATTTCTTTTGTAAAGATGCAATTTTTCCAATCTCTCGCGCAGCATATTTATTAAAGTCTATCGATGATGATAATGATTAAATGAAATCACTTCACTATTTCTTTTTTTTATATGAAAACGCATTTTCTAATGAATTCGATTAAATTTTCTGGCAAATATCCAATGATTGATATTTTCCGTAAGCTTTTATTCAATTGATTTTTTACAAATCCACTTATAGAAAACATTAACCTTTAATTAAGTTAAAAGGCTTTGCTTTTTTTCAGAATTGCATTATAAATTTATGCTGAAATAAGGGAACCAAGAGTGATACGGTAAAACTAATTTCTTAGCATGACACGTTTCACCATCATCGAAGGGAAAATTAACAAGATAACGAAATACATAGCCAACAGTAATACATTGTCCCAATCACATGAGAAAAGTGTCCCATCACTGATTAGTGGATGATCCCGGAAATCGCGCAATTATTAAAGCACGGTCGTGACGTCATCTGATTCCGTATCTGAATTGTCGAATTCGTTTAGGAAATTAATGATGTCAGATGCATTATGCCGAAACGAGTGAGGATAATAAATTAGTTTTACCGTATCACTCTTGGTTACTTTATTTCAACATCAATTACTGTGATACTAGTCAACCATGGAAATTATAAATTTATAACTGAAACTAATGTTTGTCATAATTCCTTTATTAACATGACCTATCCAATTACAATCGAGTGTATATTATGATTAAGATAATTATATGACGTATTTTAACAATATTACTTTTAAAAGTAGAGTTACTCTTTGTCTACACACGCTATCATTCAAAATAATATTGATGCATATGCATTATATTTGAGCGCGCTTGTCAAATCCACTTTGGGACAACTCTTTGACCCTTCCACTATGCTATTTATTTCTTTAAACTTTTTCACCTACCTTTGCACACTATTCTGATCATGTAAATTTTCTTATTAAAATTTTATTTCAGGCTTTGTATCTTTATGTAATACTTGATGTGCAAGCTGATGTCTTGAATGCTTGTCTTTTTCAGCCAGTCTCTCTCGGAGAGAATTTTTATTTTCTTAATTTATGTAGACTGTGTTCAGCATTAGGAACGGTTTTCTAAATAACTGCAAATAAATATTGCTGTCATATGCTTTATTCTTAATTTTTGAGCACTTCAATGAAAGTTAGCTATGTAGTCATGAAGTAATATCCTCATCGAAAAGAATAATTTTAGTAATTTATGGATGGTGATAGATTGATTTTTTTTATGAAAATTCATTTTATAGATTTATATTTTGAGCTTTTTAAACAATTTTCTAAATGTGTCGCAAAAATTATATATTTCTATAATTTTTCAAACCAGTTGAGGCTATGATTTGTGATGTATAATTCATTATTTATTATTCTCAGACATTTTCTCCTCGCCATACACATTGGTGGATATTGGCAGCAATACATCTTTCTTTGTTCAAGCACTTGATTCACATAATAAATCAAACTAATCGAGAACTGGATGGATTGCTCTTGTTCCTGCTTCATAAAAGCCAATCTAATCTAATCTAGAAATACAGAAATTATGTCATTCATGCAGTAATAAGTACCCTATTTGAATGTGTAAAACAATAACATATCAGTTAGTTTCCGAGAAAATGATAAATACAATTTTCAGATTCTCTTGTTTATTAAAGAATAGATTTTAGTTTTTATTAAAAACGTAAGACGTGTTGTTAATAATAATAAACTTAAGTTATTCTCTTCCAAACTAAACTGCATTAAAGATATTTTTCAATTAATATTTTCAAATTAATTAAATAAAAAATAAAGTAATTAATAATTTGCAAGCTTAAACTAAAGTTTTAGAAATTTTCAGTTGTAAAAATAAGTTTCTTTTTAAAATAAACATTGATGAAAATTAATCAGTATCGTAGAAGTGTCTTGTTGACCATCTAGGGAGTACCTCCCCCTTGTTGCTTCACCTTCTGCCAGCGACGGTACAATTTTTTTTAAACTAATCGGATGCTATTTTCAGCGGCTGTTCGTAGGTGCTTGCACTTAATCAACTCCATTCCCTTAGGATTCTTGCCCTCGGAAATGGTTAAAAGTCCTCGCAGAATATCGCGTGTATGAGAGCGCAGTGAGTTTTCTATTTCTTAGGTACATGAGGGACCAATGTGTAGGCGGGTTTCATTGTGCAAAACCCATTACTTCATCTCCACGCTGACTGAGCATACGTCTCTCAGGGGACAGAAAATTGCCCTGATACAAAGTTTTGGCTCGAGTTGTTCCTACTGTAGAGTGCATCTCAGTACGCGTATCTTTAAGTATCCTTTCAAGCACTGCCTCTACCTTCTGTTCAAACAGTATCACGACTGTTTTCAATTTCTATTATTGCTCATTGTCTATACTCAGCGATCCTTCAGCATGTTTTTAGTACTACATATGGAATAGACGTCCTTCGGAATTTAATATACTGTATATCTATTAACTGGTTGAATTTTCAAAAACTTATATAATAGGTACCGAGAATTATTTAAGAACATATTAAAATATTAAATAAGTTTATAAGCTTGTTAATTCGATTGCTAACGCATAAAACTCCTCAACGATAATATAAATGAGCATAAATACATAGGCTTCCTCTTATAGATGTTTCTTCGAAATAAACAACAAATTACAATAACAAACGACGTTAATGTCTCTTGAATCCACTGTAATGTTTTTACCAACGTATTTTTTACTGCCGTAAATTTCACAAGCAGTTATGAAACCAATCCCTTGTGTGGAGAGCTTGAAGAGCGAAAAAAAAAGAGAGATGGGGCGAGAGTAAAGCATAAACCAAAGTGGAGCAATGCGCATGCTCCATTCAAGCCCACTCGACTTCTTCCTTTACCACCCGAAACACAAAGCTCTGGCTACGAGACTGCATTAGACGCCCGCTTCTAATGGAATTTCCTCCGAGCTAACCGTCCTCCTTAGCCGCCCTCCCGGCTGTCCGCTTCCCTTGATTACGACCGTGTTTACCCATGAGATTGAAACCGACTCCCTTACCTACCACCCCTTCTTTTCCCTCCTTTTTTTTCTTTTCTCCTCTCCATTTCTCTCTGCAATCTCACATTTCATCAAGCGAAGACAAAATTCCTCGATGAAAAAAAAAAACTGTTAAAGGTTGAGTAAATATATAAGCTTGACACGTGGAGGAAACGATCAGAAAGAGCTTAGGCGTTTTAACAAGGAATTTATTTTTTTAATGTTGACCTCTTCCAATGTTTCTGTCTTTAATTAACGTGGGATCTTTCTTAACAATTAATGATGATAATTTAAAAAGCCAAACTACTAAAAAATTTATTGTTGCTGAGAATTTTGATGATACCACACTTCGAAACAGTGGCTTAATTGCTTTATAGTGGTTATTCCTGGCTTAGATATATTGTCCTATTACTTTAAGCCAAGATCCAAATATGAAGAATCGCAGTTCATATAAATAATGTTCTAACCTTCGAAAGTTGAGATTTAATTTAGTATGTACTTAAGTTCCCAAAATATATTAATCTTGTACTTCGGAAAATACAATTCGAAGTTATATAAATGGTTCCAAAAATGATTACAAGCCGACCGAATTAGGCCACAAGAAACATTTGGCATTTGACGGATTGGCACACAATTTATTACTCAAGTTATCTAGTCAATAAGATCCTCGATCGAAAGCAGGAACCTATATATCTCAAATGACACTGATATATTCCAGTCGATTTGATTTCCTATTTCGAAGCTGCGATTTCCCACATCAGAATTATGACCGTAGGCTAAAAATTTCAACCATGCAAAATCAAGCCACTGGCCTTTGAAATAAATATTATTGTCTCAAACATTTGATATGTTGATAGCAAACGAAAAACATTTTTTTTTCTCTCTCTAAGTAAATGTAATTTTCAAAATAATGATTTCAGAAGATAAAGTTGGGAAAGAGGGTATGAGAAAGAAAAGGATTCATTTGTCAAGAGTGAAGGATACGTTCCTTCTAGAAACAACGTAGAATGATTAGTCAACTTCTTTGTTATTTGAAGTTAATGAAAGAAGATTTTAATAAAATGGACATCATCTGACGTGATTAATGGCTCGTGGCATCGTAAATTGTAATTAGGAGATGACGTCCTCAATCGACCTGTTTACCCTACCATCGACTGTTTGATAAAACTTTAGGGGGCTATTTGTCATTGTCATTTCCTGCAACTGATACTCCCATTACCAAGTAGAACGATTTTTTTATGTTCTGATAAAAACGTATAGTGTGTCCAAGGGAATAAAATGGGAAACTTGTTTTGGCTTTCATTTTAAACACTATCGATTTGTTTGTTTTTGGTTGTTAACATTGTAATATTAAACGGGCATTTACCTCGATGAGAATAGAAACAATTCGCTCCAGTGTATGATTTGGTCAATCGGAGAAGCTTAAACTTATGTAAGATTTGCGTAACAGTTATTGAAGGCAAAACTTATTAAAGACATTTCTTCGTACAGGATAGCCCAAAAATTACCTACCAAGATTAAACGTCCATTTCTCGGCTAATACTATGCCAACTGTTTGAAAATTGTGTGGTATGTTCGTGATAAAAAAAAATCTTTTTGGGAAGTTGGAATGTTCAGTCGTAACGTCCTTAGTGAACTCCAAAAACGAATAAAAATTTAATATGTCAGTCAGAAAGTCAATCGGCAACTGTCAGCAGCGACTGGTGATATGGTTCTGTGACGTCAGAACTCAGTATGATTACGAAAAACTGAAACCTTTCCAGAATTCCACAATTATATTCTATTGGGGTGTCCTTTTTAAAAAGATCTGCTGAGCAAGACAATCAGTGGATTACTATTATATTTTCTTGAAAGTTTAGATATTTCGTCGTTGAGTTGTAATGCATAAAGAGAGCAAGAATGTAATTTTGACTCGGAATCGGTGTTAAAATAACAAAGAAGAAAAGGGAAGAAAAAAATTTGTTCGTTTTCACCGCCAAGTTAATGACATTTGTCTCGCGAAAACGACGGTGGGAGAGCAAATTTGTGAACCTTCAGAGCCGCCTAGCGGCGAAAATATGCATTTCCGGAAATATGTTCACTGCATATTTTTTTTGTTCCCTGCCTTGACAGGAAGACCTCCCAAACTTTGTAAACAATTCAAGGACACTCTGTTGTGATATGAATCTTTTTTGAAGTATTATTAAACTTTTGGAAACTCAGTTTTCCAGGTAAATCTGGTTTTCCAGGGGCGTAGCTACCATGGTTCCAAGTGTTTGGATGGGTCAAGGGGCACGGCTGTCAAAGTTTGAATTTTGCTACGCCACTGGGTATTTCAAAACATTTATGATTATGTTGATAACGAGTAATGGGCCCAACCCAAGCTATGAAAAATAGTCCAAACCGTGACATTTTCTCGGGCAAGCTCTTGGAAGATCCAGGAGTTCAAGAGGTGTTTTCAAGAACAGGACAGGCTCTATGGTTGCTCGCGCTCTTGGGCAAGCTCTAGAAAGATCTTTGATGCCGCCACTAAGCATATGCCCCCTCTCCCCGGGGGATACCTTGAGCCGGTCCTGTCAAGTTATCAGAATAATAGAATGCCAACCCTAATAATTCTGCCCATATTGCTCTTTTCCAGTACTCCTTACACCATGCTTGTAAGTATCTAGCAATTGTTGAAATGGTCAATAGCTTGTGAGCAGCAGCACAACCTTGGTAATTATGAGAGTTGCCTGCAGTTTTTTATATATTTCTTATCTCGTAGGTCTGTGTGACTAGAGGCAAGGAGAAAGTACAAATTGCGGGCAAGGTTCTTCACAGAACTGTCCTCTATCATTATGTCTATTTAATGTCTATCAGGACGTATTTTGTCAAGTTGTGTTCCTTTCCTTTTTACATATGATGGTATCCTCAAAATGCGACGGATCATTATACCCAAAAAAGCAATTATCTTTCGAAAACTAGAGTGCGTTTTTATAGTAAAATCTGCGAGGTTTGGTATTCGCATGAACTACTTCGCTCTCTATGGAAAGTGTCCAAAAATTACTGGTAGAGCATTATGTTTCTATCACACTTTCATACCCTCCCTAATCTCGGATGACATTTTATAGTGAGATGGTTATAATTAAATATTGCACCGGACTGATAAATTTTATATCATTGTTAATATTATTTTTATAGGTGTAAAGAAAACTTCGATCATCACTCTCCCCTGCAGTAATCCAATATGAATATTCTGAAGCCATACTAAAACGAAATTTTTTTTCTGTCCTGGAACATTTATTCGTCTATCATCAGCCGGCAAAAAAACTCCAACACCTCATTCAATCTAGCGAAAGTGATCTTAAATGATAGTGAAACGAGCAAATTTAGTAAATCATCTGCTTTTGAAATGCATTTGTAAATTCAACCAGCCTCATTAAGTTTTATGCTGTTCTTATTCTTTTGGTATTTCAAATACTTATTCTTTAAATGGAAAATCTTAGTTAAAATGTTACTTATTGATTTCTGATTAAAAAAAAAATTCTCGTAATTTTCCAATTGATTTATATCTTTAAGTAGCGGTTCGCCGTTATCTCTGCTTTATCGAGGCTTCAAGAGCCAAATTCATTTGGTTATTTATGAGGGAGAAAAGCAGTCGATGAATTAATAGGTTGGAACGATAAATGAGATGGAAAAAAAAAACCTTTTGGGAAGTTGTAATGTTCGGTCGTAACGTCTTTACACCAATTCCCTTTTAGTCGTCATACAGAGATCAGTTCTCACTCTTTTATAACGAACGCTTAAGCGCCTCAATTAGTTTCACTACGAAAGAACCGTTGCAATCCCTTTCCAATATTAAGGACTTTGCTGAAGAGGACGATTTTTTTTAACCTTCGTAAAAAAAAAATACTTTCCATTTTCGTTTTTATATTTCCAGAATTTTTTTAAAGCTATATTTTTAAACAGTCAATCCAACTTTTAGCCCTGAAAAAGGAGGAATGAAATCCAACTTTGCACGTCCATTTTTCCTTTATGCTTCCGAGATCAACGAGATTTCGTTCGGAACGAGGTCAAAGGTCGGGAGTCAGTGGTCGCTTTATGACCCCTTTTCCGTCACGAACTGGTTTATTCTTTTCTTTTTTCTCTCTGTCTCTCTCTCTCCTTTATTTCCTTCTTTCATTCACGGACTTTCTTTCTCGAGTCGGTTCGCTTTCTACGCTGTTCAATCGAAAATCAATCAGACGATCGTTTGGAGAGGAAGAGTTTGTCGTCATCCGAAAATGGAAAAAAAGCTCTATTGCTTCTACGCTTGAGTTAAGTGAACATTCCACTGAGATCCATGGTTCAAGTAATAAGAAAAATCGCCGAAGTGGCCTCTATTTTTTTTAATTAAATTTACTAGACATATACATGTGAAAAATTTTAAAAGGATAGGTCCAATAATTTTTAAGTTTGCTGCGTTTGTCTTCGAACAGATTTATCCCTGAATCGTAAATTCTGAGTTCAAACTTTTATAAAGTGTCAACGAACTTCAATAAAAATTCCAACAATAATATCATACAGTAGCGAAAATTGAAAGTTTTTGTTTACGATAAAGCAGTACTTGAACGTTTACCAAACTTTTATGGCGAACTTCGTCAACTAACAAGTTTAAACCAACTGTTAAAAGGTGTGACTACCATTAGCACGAATACACTTTTGTTTTCAAAATAGCATAGAAGCAGAAAGTCTATGAATTGCATCTTGATATACACAGCCGGCAAAAAAATGCAGCAAATGGAAGGAATGGGTCATTTTTAATGAAATGGCACAAGAGTATAGTGTGGATAGCATACAATATATATGCACAAGATTCTGGTATAGGGTATCCTAAAAGCTCCAATATAACAATTAAATATGCCTATACCTTCTACGAGTAGGCCTTGATTCTTGTAAGCATACGGTCGTACAGATGCTGGATATATATATATGCTGTTGACGCAATTGTGCAAGTGTTACGGCTGGTGTGATGAGACCAGTAGATGTACCGTCCCATCATGTCCCAAACATGCTCAAGTCTAGAGCTCATGCTGGCCAGGGAAAGTCAAGCCACATGTTGGAGAGCTTCTAAGGTAGCACGGTCAGTATGTGTGTGTGTGTTATCCTGCTGGAACAGCACATTACCCTTCTGCTGCAAGAAAAGCAGAAGAACGGGTTCAACAATCTCCTGGACGTATCTTGCCCTGTTCAATGTTTCATTCTCAAACACCAAGGATGAGCGCGAGTTACAACTGATGGCACTTAACACAATTAAACCAAGTGTTGGATCTGTGTATTGTAGAGAAATGTACTGGTCCATCACTGGTGTGCAGACAGAATCTGCTCTCAACAATAGATCTGCATTCAGTTTTTTGTGACACCACTGTAACTGCAGAAATGGTAGTATGGCTAGAGGGACACGTGACTGCAGTCTTACTGCAAGTAAACGGTTGCGAATGGTCCATCTTGTTACGGTTCGTGCTATTCTGGCCCTTCTCTTACAATCCCACAGTCTTGGCATATATCAGTAATACGTGGGCGTTCGGAACCAGACTTACTTCTGTAGACCATTGCTGCCAACATCGAGGCACGATAGAAACAATACGTGGGCCGTCCAGCCTCTCAAAGTCCTATAATCCGACCGCTATCAAACTTTGTCAGTCGCTGCACAGGACTACGGGACATGGCAGTTGTTGAGACTATATAATTTGTTACAATACAGATTGATGATTTTATGTAAAATAGAGATGAACTTCCAGTGGAGGGACTTTTGGGACACCCGTACCAAATCCTATGCACATATCGTGCTGAAATTTAAATCATATCCTGTATATCATTAATACTGAGCTCTTGTGTAATTTCATTAATGTATTGCATTTTTTTGTTGCTGGCAGTGTATTTCTCTCCAATTTTGAAGATTTCTAGCTAAAGGCTGGTACGATTGCTGCAAATGCTTTCTCAAATTCTATCATTTAAGCAGACAAGTCAGAGGAACGGACATTAAGCTTCAATGCTTGTGCAATTTACTGTATGCGGCCCGTACATTTTCATGCTGAAATGCTATTTGATATTATGTTTAAGATGAGTCTAATCACAGTAATTTATCCTTGGTTGATCCTTAACCAAGTAAGCTCCGTTTTCATATGTAGTAGCTACTCTATCATAATCTCGATAAACAGCGATTGATCTGTCTACAATCGTGTTGTTCCTATCTATGTCCAACAGAAATGCCTCCTTCATAGAGAACAAAGAATGTCTATTTTTTATGCTTCTTCTGCTATGTGCGGGTTTCAGTTTGTAGGCATGTTAAGTTTATTAAATCTAACGCGTTTCGGTATTCACAATGATCGGAGGCACAAATCTTTCTATTTATTGTTGAAATCGTTTATCAAGTTTTCTTTTAATGGATTGCTAAGCTTACTGTATTTCTCATTTACAAAATTAGACACATTTATATGCCATTTTTGTACAGTAGATTACTCATATGCAGAGCCACTAATCCGAACACCCTTTCGTCTAAATCAGTTCGGATTACCACAGCACGCGGTCCAGCTTCAGGCAATCTGTTTACAGTGGTTGGTGGCTATACGCCATTTGTAATTGGTACCCGGATACCAACATATTCAAGTATAATAATGAATATAACAAGATTAATATTCTAAATTTAATGTTGTTAGGTTCCTAATACGTGTAACAAACAGAAATTTCAACCAATGTGATAAAATGTGATGAACCTTTAGCAAACATTAATGATTAAGCCACCAATAACTTTAATAGCTTAACGGTTCTAATATAGTTTCAGAGAAATGTTTCGATTTCAAAGATTTAAAGAGCTTTGTTTAAAGTAGGCATCGTGCTTCATTTTAGTAAACATACCAGCAAAATTAATACACGCCTATAAAAGTCAAAGCGTTAGTTAAAGCTTTCCTTAAAATTTCCTTTCCAAATGAAGCCAGAGGGAAGACGATACTTATCTTTTGTCTTAATTAACGCAGTACAATTAGCGATTGCTTAACTCTGAGGTGAGACAATTTCACGAAAATAATTTTAAAAATTAACAGGAGAACCTCTCTCCTTTCGCGGCTGTGGTTTTCTAATCATTTAAGAAAGGCTTCGTCACGGTAATCATGGCTTCGTTCTCATAAAGTTTAGACAGTCGTCTTCCACCTACTCAAGTTTGGTAGAAGCTTAAAAAAAACAATCAGGCTGTTTTCGAAATAAGTTATTGCTCCGGGTCTCTTTTCATTTTTTTATGCTTTAAAGGGCTTCACTTTCAAGAGAACCTTAGAGGTTTTCTCAGCGATTAAATTTGTTGGATTGGCCAATCTTGCTTTTTACTTGTATAGAAAAACAAGTCAAGAAAGAAAGGGTTAGAAAAATTAGTACAAGAGCTCTTTGGAAAGGCAAAGTTTTTTGTTTTGTTTTGTCTTTGTGTAATGTAAAAAATACTTCAGAAATTTGCAGCCAAAATTTATTTTTTAAACTTAAAGTGGAAGGGAAGAAAAAATTATTTCAAAATTTTTTTATTTTGATTTTTTTTTCTAATATGAATTATTAAATGTGCTTGTCGAAACTACGGAATATGATAAAGTTTAATTTAAATTTCTAGAATTATAAAAGTCTGTAGTAAAAAAAGAATTTTTTATCTTGCACTCAACGTTATTCCTTCTACCTTCCTCTTTAATGATGATATTTCTAGTTGTACGAATGCCCTGTCCTGCCCTTCCTCGTAAACCTTAATGTTGGCAAGTTTTCGCTTTCTTGTTCTTTATGCACGGGTTTTTAGTATTTCTTAAAGTTTGTTCCTAAGTACCGATAAAATTCTTATCTTTATCCTAAAATTATCAGCTCAATAACTTTTCATAAATACGTGCGATTGTAATTCTACCTTATGACCTGTTTCTATTAAAATTCTTAATTTTTCCACCTAGTACACCGAAACGTACAGTTGCCCAGTCACTTAGACATGATAGTGAGTCCACATTATTCTATATTCTTCTTCAAAGTCGTCAAGAGAGAAATACTTAAGCACACAAGAGCTGTCTCTAGCTTTTTCCATTGTAGATAACCTTTTATGCAAGCTTCAATGCGCTCCTCATCGCAATGGCATTTACATACGGCGATCTTGATTTTTAACCGGTTTCTGGTCTTCGGACGTGTCGATGGAAATCTTCATTATGAATCCACAAGCGCTTTTCTTCTTGCAGCATTAAGAGATGTTTAACCTATTGTTCTGTATTTAAAACCCACTGGGGTCATAGTTTCGGGGGTAGGAATTAGAGGAGACCAAAACGTATATGTATTTAGATATGGTGTGAAATTCGGTATGCAGATTCCTCTAGGCAAGATCTATATTACTAAGAAGTTTGCGCCAAATTGTCCCAATAGGGTCGGAGTTGAGGGTGGAGTCACTTGTCTTTAGAACTATGGCAGCATATGGCATGGGATCTATCATTCGATCGGAAATGATGAGAAACGAAAGAAGATAGAGCTCTTTTTACATTTTATAAATATTACGTTCGAGAAAATCAATTTTTCGATTAAAAAATGGGGGGTGGGGTTAAAAAGTGCAGATAAAAGGGTAAAAATCTCGGGGCTTCCGCTACTTTCCTATATCTTGCTCGGGAGGATTAATTTCTTGTTTATCGTTAGGACAGTATGACTTCTCTCATTAAAACACCATTGTCTCATTGTTTAGTTTGTATTCTCCTTATAAATAATTTGTGATTTAGATTATTAATGATATGCTTACACAGAATGTGATAAAAGCACCGACAGACTAAATAAAATGCCTGGTTAATTATATTCCAATGTATATTTCATATTTTCTCATAATGTTAGTCATAATCGCAAAATGAATTTGCTTTTAGTAAAGCAGTTAAATGCTACATTTATTTAATCTCAGATTTTTTTAACACGTTTTCTTTTTCAGCTGTAAATTTCGGCTAAAAATTGGATTTTTTTAGGGGGGGGGACTCAGAAAACATGGATTAGATTCATCGAGAATTATTCTCTAGAACACGAGAGATTTTTCCTGTTTTTGAAAACAGTTTACTCCATTAGACGGTTCGCAATCGAAGTCGGAAGGAAGCAGAACCGAATGAGAACTGCGTCTAAGGACGGAAAAAAGCACAAAAAGTGAAAGGAATAGGCGGAGCGGCAGAAAGCGACACGTTGCGGCGTCGGCAGTAAATATCGACGAGTTAGAAACCACCCCCATAAAAGAAAAACCCTTCTTTTTTCCCTTCTTCCTTTCCTCCCTTTCGACCGATGGTGAAATCGTCTCGGGTGCTGTTTCTTTTTTCATTTTATTTCCTTCTCCCGTTCGTGCTCGCGGTGAATATCATTGCGCAGATGAAACTGCAAGGCTTTATATACTGGCTATACATATATATAACTCAAGCTCTCCGAGAGCAATGGTTTTGAGAGCGGATTTTCCATCTTGGGTAGCGGCAACTCATTGCTCACGGAAAATTTCCCTTAACTTAGAAATTCTCGCAAAGCGCAATCAGATTGTCGCCAGCTCCGATTACTTTTCCTCCTGCTTCCTTGTGCGTTTTTTTTGACATTGTTATTGTTTTAATCATAATTTTCTTTCTACAATCCTTCGCTATAAGCCCCGCCCTTTCCATGTAAAGTATTAATCTCAAGAGTTCTCAGTTTATTTTCTTCATCCTATTCAGTAACTTATACGAATCTGTAGAGCAGAATTTACTCATTAAGTAAATTTACATTCAACATATTTCTTAAGTAGTATCATGATTTAGGATATTATTGAAGAGAAAAAAAGAGAACATCAAGGAACCATGTTTTAGGATTCAATACTGCAATTATTTAATAAATAAAAATTTGAAGTGAATCTCGATATCTGAAAATAATTAAAGTGAATAATTTTGATTGAATTATTTAAATGTAAAGTACTGTTTCAGACATGTTCCTAATCAACGCTTTAACGTTGAGAAAATTTTCTTTCTTGATCCCAGTTTTCCTATTCTGCGCAAGTTAAAGATACACGTAACAAGCCAGACATTACATTCCATTGCTTCCACCGAGTGTTGAGCCTGACAAAGAACCATTCCATTTATTTTCCCCATCTATCCAACCCCCCCCCCCTTCCTACGAGTTCGTTGTCACCCATTTAAATCTTTCTAATTCTCAATAAACGAAATCAAGTTCGTGCATTCCTCGATGCACGAATCGGAATTCGATTACTCAATACTTGAATAGTGATTAACTTGGCTTCCATCCCTTGCTTTCCTCTCAGATTTTCTTTCAGATTCTTTTATTGGGCATTCAAGCGCCTGAATAGTTCATATTTATAGGACATGCATCTAACTATAAATTTCTTCAAATTTATTTGAAAACAATAGCAAGACTTACTGTTGTCATTTATGCGTCCGCTTAATGAAAATTAATGTGTTTAGGGGATCTACAAAATATCAAGCGATACATGAAAATAACGTAATTATTAAATAGTTTATAGTCCCATAAATTAAACTCTTACATCTAGTGTGGTGAACGATGGTAATTTGATGCAAAAGTTATTGCTTAGGCGGAATTTCCAGGCAATTTCTCATATTCTAAAGCAGGGAAACAACGTGAAATTCAAGTTGTTACTTTGTAAGACAATAGAAAAAGCTAACGCGCCGCCGGATTATTTATCAGTAAAAAGGTTATTAATAATGCCTCCGTAAATAATTCGAAAATTGAATTCTTAAAGAACAAATAAGATGTTTTGTTTTCCTGTTTTCTTGTAAATAAGAATAACTGAATTCTCACGAAATTCAACAAAATAGAATTATATTTAGGTTGAAACTCCAAATACGAAAGCATGTCACAAATATCAAAGATTAAACAAAAAAAAAATGTTTGAATTATTAATTTAAGACTTGTAAACTCTTAGGCTATTAAGCCTTGCTTATTTGCGTTATCAGATAATGTTTGACGTATTAATTACTGTAAACAATGCTTGCTACTGGTTTTCGTAAGGAAATGTTATAATGTGCTTAGTGCGTAAAAAGAAAGTCAAACAATTCTTATCGGTGATTCGCAGCTACTTGGAGATAAACACTTTGTCTATTTTAATTCATTGCTTATTTTTTATTTATTCATTCGAATGTGATATGAATTATCAAATTAACGCATTAAAATGAAAGACATAGGTAGAAATAAGAATAACTCTTGGATACTTTTGTTTTATGTTAAACTTGTATGAGAATATAGCTGTCGGTAAGAAGGATGATGGAAAAATAATTTTTTATTAAATATCATTACCGTTCAGATTCATTATCTTTTAATAACTTTATGCTCTATTTAATAAGAAACTGAAGAAATGTGCTTTATTTTCAGAATCTAAAGAAAATTGTCTCCAAAATCGAACCAACTTCAGGAAGAAACCAAAGAAATTAAAGCTTCGCTATAGAACGAATGGATTTCCACAGTATTATTCGGATGCACAGCGAAAAGCTGAGAAAGCAATTCAGATTTGGTAGGTTCTTGTTTTGTTTTTTTTTGTCTTTTTAAGGAAAAAAAATCGCCTTTTCAATTCGTTTTACACGTTTCGTCCATTAGACGCCGTAAACAAAGCGTTAATTAGAGGAGATTTTCTGTTCGCAGTTTCCTTCGTCTTGAAAACCCTTCCTCCCATTTACTATTACCAGACACATTTATAATAGACGTTTAAGGGGAAATGTTTTTAAAAAAAGAAATATCGAACCGTCTCCTGTCTTCCGAGCGAAAGGAACGCCGTCTGTGGCCGCGGAGAGTCCCTCGCTATAGCGGATGAGAAACGGCGGAGGCCCCGGCGCCGACTCCTTCACCTTCAACTGATTCTTACTGTCTGATTTAACGATTGTAAGGGTAAAACAGGTGAGACGGAGATGAAGAAGGTAGGAAAGCAAAACATTTTCCCTGAATACACTAAGTCAACTTCTCAGGAAGGAAAAAAAAAAAAAGAAAAAGACGTTGCTCGTTTATCTTCATCCTAAAGGGATCCTCTTTTATTTTCTTGTTTTTAACAAAGTCGGATTTTGTTCAGCCCTCTATCTTCTTATTACCTTCCTTTACCACTACCTCCCTTCCTCTCCTTTGAGACCTAGCCCCTTATTTTTAAGCATTTTTAAAACTCATGAATTAGAAATGAATTCGTTCTCGCTAACGTTGTGTGGGAGGAGAGTTCTCGACACCGAATCATTAACATAGAAATACTGGGATCGGATGAATGAACGAATTAATGAATCAACTTAGGCTAATTTTAGACATGGATTATTGTTTTTCCCCTTCAAAATCGACCCTCCTTTAAAAATAAGGACCCATTTTGCATTTCCCTCCTTCCTTTTAAATTAAGGAATTTTTTTTTTCTAAGTAAAACACTTTTTTTTTTCTTTGCTATTTATGCGCTTCGTGACTTTTATGTTGTTAATTTAAAAAAAAAACTTGCTCTATAATAAAAAATTTAATAAAGAAGAAAACGTTCTAAATGAACCCGTTATTTAACCACTAAACTTCGATTTACATTAAATCGCCCGTAGAAAATTTTATACTGTCTTAAGACTTTTGAAAAATCTAAAGAGAACATAATGAAGACGGTTGTAAAGTGGGCGTTTTTATAAAATCATGAGAAGTTTTTCGATGCATGCTCTAAGTGCTTATTTATAGTTAAATATTAATAATTAATCATTTCAGTGTCCAATTGAATTAAATTCATTTTCTACAGTTTCATAGCAAGAAAAATGAGTCCTTTAAATGGATTTTAAATTTTCCTTGGCACATTTTGAATACGCCTTTTGTGCAGCTTGTCGATTAATCAATAGCTGAGCATTCAAATGCAATTAGCGTAGTCATTAATATTGTACGAGAGACCAATTAAGCTTTAAAATAAATTAGGGAAATTTTACCAGGCAATAATATTCCCCTAACCTTTTGTTCTAGTGGATAAAAGGAATTTCAATAAGGAGTTTTAAATAGGAGCAGCAGCTTACATTCTTTTAATTATGAATTAATTTTACCTTTTACAAAGCAGATAATCGCAGCTTACGCTTAATCACATTGCTCATTCCGATCAATTATAAAGATAGAAATTAATTGCAGCGAATTTTTCTTAAAAGACTCGTTCTATTTTTTAAGTTTTAATTAAGGAAAAAGAGTACAGAAGTTAATTTCACTCTGAAAAGAAAACCCCTATGCAATTTTGCTATTTAACACAAAGTATTTTCCTCTTTTCACACACTTCTCAATTGCATCTTAGAGATAATGGCAGAAGAGTAAAAAATGGAAAAAGTGAGATAGAGTTAGGTGGGAGGAGGGAAAGGGAATAAAAGACAGGGGGTTGGAGGTTTGAAGTCTCAGCAGGGTCTTTGTCTCTTTAAGTGGGAATCGATGACCCCTTTCGTATCGCGAAATTCGCCATCTTCGTCGGCGTTTCGTTGCCAAAAGGGAAAACGGTGTTGTGTGTCAATGTCTTGTGAAGACAATTTGCATATATTTTTAAAATATATTAACACCTGCTGCAAGAAGGTTTAGTGGTATAAAATATAAGTTTCTTAAGACGAATATTTTTCTTTTATTTCATAGCAATAAAATTAATTCTAAAACGTGTTGAATTCAGGCATTACTTGTACAGGATCTTAACTTGTTAAACATGTCCTATTCAGGAGGCCCTTCAAAGAAAGAGTATGACAGAATAGGTAGTTGTCGAATTTTTCATTTTGTATACCACCAAGAAGAGATGGGAGAACATGCAACGAATGCTAAAATGTTTGTTTTTTATATTTCCCTAGTTTTCATATTTCCTGGCTGCAAACAACAACTGAGAAACAGGTTTCCAATGCAATGATATCTTTTGTTATCTATAGTCCTCTCTTCGCCTAAAAAGTTGGGTGCCAACCTTGCTCATTAAAAACTTTCACATCAACTGTTTGCTTCATCTGTTATCTACAATTCATTATTTCATTTGTGCCTTTTTCGATGTAACTTTCTCAGGGATATTTAAGCTTTCTTTGTTTCTAATCAGTATTTTCTGTTTTTTGAGACCATTTGTGCTATTGGTCTTCAGATTCTTGAAAAGTGAGATTATTATGAAAAAGTTTTATAAATATTTTGTATTAAGAGTTTTATAGAAAAAAAATGTCGCTGTTTTAAAATTTACTTTTTTGAATCTAATAATTTCCTTTTTAAACTTTTTGTTTGAAAGTGCTAGTTTTCAAATACGCGGATATGTATGTGGTAGCTTAAGACTACAAGCAATTCTCATTGACACAGAATAGAAATAATGTTCTGATTCCAACCTAAATGAAATAGAAAAACATGTTGCCTATTTCTGTCTTCTTCGAAAACTTAAACAACTAACAATTCTGTTGAACTTTTACTCGCCAGATGACATATCGTCACCTGTCTGGTGACATGAAGCTCAAAACTCTTCCTTCTCCCCATTCTAGTCACGTCTTTTTGCTCTTATCAAACAGGGACAATTGAAGGCAGACGACCCGTCATCTACCCAAGAACAATAGAAGAAGGAGGTGGTGTAGGTTGACGAGTGGTTGGTCCTGTTTGGTAGTCCATGGGGGTTAGTCAAAGCAACAGACACCCATTCTACTTTCAAGGGAAAAAAAAAAGCTAAAAAGAGGTAGGCGAGGTGGGGATGGGAGAGCGAGTAACGTGGTGGTAGTGGTGGTGCTCGTTCTCTTCCCAACACACGCAGCGGAGCTCGAAACGAGCAACCGTTATCAAGTAAAGGGTTGAAAAGTCTTTTCCTTTCCACCAAAGTCAAGGAAACGACGACGTATAAAACACACGTCGATAAGAACTCAGATGAAAGGGAAACTACGTATATTGATTTTTTTTAAAGTTAGAACTTTAAAAGTGCGGAGAAATTGTTCGTCCTTCGTTTTGAACATAAAAGGAATAGTTATTTTATTAAACGCTCTCAATTGCAATTGGCGCTATTAAGTCTTTAATTATGAAATTCATTATATTTGTTTTAAATTCAGATTCAAGTCCTTCTATTTAGTCCTTCTAATAAACCCAATAATAATTACTATTCTTAATCATTTTTTACTCGTTAGTGTCACTAAGTTAACTCTTAACTCGCATTCTCATATGGCTGCGATTTACTTACTGAACCAAACCTGTTTGCGCGATTCTCTGCCACTTTGTGGATAGAAATCATAATTTATAGCCTTTGAAGACTATAGGATACGTTCGAAGATAATCAAACTTTGGAATCGCTAATAAAAGTCTTTCGTTTTCAAGTTTTCGAAGACTTTAAGACATGAACAGTCCAATTACAGACCGTTCTTGATGTCAGCTTTAGGTAGACCTTACGCATATCATAGCACCAATAAAACACTAGGGAGGATGATAAGATATCAGAGAATTTCAACTTCAGCCAATATTTTAATAAATAAAATCGAGGAAAAGACTTTAAACTAAAGCCAAGAGATTGGCCTCATCTTTCTGATAGATGAAGGGATTTGAAGAACTCATTCTGCAAGGGATCCAAGAGGATCAGGGAAAATCTTCCTCCTGATCCAAACAGAAGATCAATTTTCGACGGAATTTCGACTTCACCTTATCTCCGACCCTCTATTAGTTTCCGAAATCGAAAATGCGTTTTTCGTTTCATTCACATTTCATGTTCTTGGAATAAGAGTGGGCGAAGTAAGGGATCTCGTATGTAATAAACAACAGCCCACTCGACTTTCTTCTTATGTAGTTTGTTCTTTAATCAATAAATTTCCCTCTTGGCTATAGAGATCCGTATTGTCGTATCGACTTGTTGCCATGGCTTCTTTACTCTCTTGGCCAATGAGAAGGATAAAGGAAAAACAGATAGTTCGTGAACCTTCTATTTGCGTTATAAAAATGCTGTAAATGTTTGGTCGATTTCTAGAAAAGAAAAATAATATTTTACAATAAATTCGCGTTGATGGGTTAGAAAGTTTGAGATACGTTCAAGACAAACAAAACTCCACATTTAAAGTGACCAGTTGACTGCGGTTGTTTATTAGATCAGTGTTCTAACGAAAGGCGCCAGCAATTTGATGTATTGATCTTTAAACATTGATTGAATATCATTATAGAACCGAAGCAAGGTTTTGATGATTAAAACAATAAAAAAAATACCTCAACTATAAAAAGTTTATTATAACACAACTTGGAATGTTCTATGCTATCTTAGGGTAAGGATTCTACTTTTTCTTTTGTGTTAATAATAAAGTTTTTTATAGTTGAGGTGTAGTTGGTTTTTTTTTAATGTTTTAATGGGATATTTTGCTCAACAAATGATTTTTAAAAGCTTCGTGATCTTCATGATGATGATGATGATGATGATGATGGTGATGAGACGGGCATAATAATCCCTTCACATTGAAGCACAATTGTCCGGAAAAAGAATTACCGCGCTTGCTAATCCGGTGCAGGAAATTATGTGAAACTTCGTTGTGTATAAAGTGTCACTAAAGACGACAGGAAGAGATATTAGCACGCGTGCCGAGGAAGACAAGGAAACAATCGAGACGAAAATTTAACTCGTTCTTCTAAGAATTAAAAAAATAAAAATATGGACACAATTTGTGTTCCTTAATCATATTTTCCGGGAAAACAATTTTAGCTCTTTTTATTATTACGCCTATTAATACGCTGTATGCGTATAAAATAAAATTTTATGTAATTCGTAATAAAATAATTGAAAAAATGTAGCTGCTCTTTGTTTCCGATTCGTTGTCACGAATTAGAAAGGACACATCAATAACAAAGTGGGAAACACAGAATCCCGGCCGGCTATTAAAACTTTATTGTTTTAAAGGACACAAGATCTTGTATAAAACATTTACAACAAACTCAAATATAAAATTCCAACATAATTATAGAATAAGCGGCAATAACCACTCTCATTCATCTATGAGTCTAGAAAAACTTTTACTAAATAAATTGAAAACTCGTTTTATATTCCTAATTGCTTATAGGCCTTGCTTGAGAGATAGGTGATGATATGTAAAAAAAGAAAAAACAGTGATAATAAACTATGGCATAATAAAGATAAGTGAATTTAAAATAGTTGAGGTTTCTTGTAATGATGCCCACGAACCCCCTAAATTGATTCCATGGACTCCCAGGAGCCTCCAGATTACCAAATGAGAAACTCTGAATTAGAGACATACAATTAATGCATTCAAGACAAATTATCTACCTTTTCAGTAGGTTTTGATATGTAATCTCAAGGAAAGAATAACATTTTTATTACGGAAGAAAAGAAGAAATGTATGGTAATGGAAAACTACTAAGAAAACGACTTTTGAAATGCGTACGAAAACGTGTTGGTTTACTCTTGTGTATTAGATTAGGTTTATTGGCCTTGCGATTAATACTAAACCGGAAAAATAACTTGGGGTTAAGTTTCTCATAAACGATTCGAACAATAAAAACATCAAGGGGGAAAAAATGGTGATATGCTATATTGTTATTTTCGTTGGCGATTTCCGTTATATAAAAAGTAATGGTTTCCTGTGGGTTTAAATTAGAACAATTTGTCATACTAAATATAAACGTTGGCTTGGCAAAGCCTGTCGCCTTCATTAATGTCACACTTTGAGAAAAACTAATGAAATCTTAGAAACGCCCCGGAAAAATATTTAATCTTAAAAAAAAATCCCCGCGTAATGAAATTGAAAGATTATCCAAGTGGAATTTCCGGTTTTTATTTTTTTATGGTTTTTTTTTTGTTTTTTTTTTTTTTTTTCCTCATTCACCCTTCCACGATGTTTTCTGTTTCTGATGCAGGAAGAAATTCAACAAAAAAGACAAAAAAAAAAATATCGAAACATCGGCACATGCGTAATCTCGGCTTCGTGGGGCATCCAAATGAGGGAATCGTAAATCATGGAAGTTGAGGGTTCATCGTCGTTCTCATTCAAATGGGATTCTTGTTGACCATTTTTGTTGGAAAATTTATCGGCTGGCTCGTTTATCGCTTACTTGGCGGGAGGATTTATCTCGCTTCTTTCATCACACGTGTAAACAGATGAAAATCTCGCCGGAAGCACTCAGTTACCAGCGACGAAACCGCTGACTCCTCTACATTGCGCCGTGGTAACGAACCCGGAACACCGACTGGGATATATTTATATACTTCTGGATTCATGGGTCTCTGTAGAACGGGGAGATGGAGAAGTCAGAAGGATTTAGAAAAATAGAGTAAAAGGCTAGATTATCTCTCGGTGGAGTAGACTCTTTAGAGAGGAAATTGGATTTTCCGCACGTTTTGACTTTTTTTTCCGATTTTAGTGTTATTGTAATAGAAAAAAGCTTGCCACTTCCGCTTTTGTTATTTTTTGATTTCCTTTTAACTCGGCAAATTGAATTATTTATGAGCCCTTACGGCAGTTAAGAATAAAATTTCAGTAGATGAGCCTGATGGAGTTAATGAACACTACTGAAATTAACAAATTCTCGAAAGAAAATCAAAATATCTTTGTTAATAATAATATCATCAATGCAAATTTAGGGTTTATATATGCTAAGAAAGTACTCGTACATCATATGAATAACAATAGAGATTATTTTTTTCATATTTAATATAGCTAATTTTATTCCAGATTAGCTTGCTTCCTGTATCATGTTGCTTTCTTGACTGTTTAACGGAACTTTAATTATTTATTAAAATACTGTTCATTGAGATTATATTAACCGTTTATTGAAAAAAACTTTACGTTTCACCACGACTAGAATAATTTATTTAACTGTTAGTTTAGAAAAGTTTCGCCAAAAAAATTATCGGCCGTCTTTTCATTCTATAATAGCGTTTCCGGTATATCACTTGCTCTAAAATATGAATAAACATGTGACAGTGTGGTCAGTTCGCTTCATTTTGACATTGTTAGAGTCCCAGTATACTGTAGCTATAACCAGTGGTTCCCAACATTTTTCAAATCGCGACCCCTTTTCTAAAAGTTAAGTAACTTGTGGCCCCCAACTCACATTTGAATAAAAAAAAGTGCGTTTTAACAGAGTGATACACTTGGAAATGTTAAAAAATCTCGAAATTTCCTATAAAAATAAATGCAAATATTAATATCGGCGACCCCCAGATGGGAACGAAGGCTACAGACGTTGTCGCTGTCGACACTGCTTCAAAAAGATAAGCAAATAGAGGATAAAAGAAAGTGACGCCGAATAGCACTCAAAATGAAAAATATAATATAAATAGCTCTATAATCACAATATAATGTAGCATTTATGAAATATATTCAAGCACGAAAATGAACTCTGTACGAATCAATAAAAGAGATCGTGGAAACAGATTGACCATGAGCTCAGTGAAATTTCTTCAGCGATCGCACATGAGCCTGGTTAAAGAAAAATGTAGACACTATGGCAAAAAAATGGATAAAATGCAGCACTACAGAGAAAAAAGTGTAGGCTTATCGTACAATTGAGGGAAGAGAACAGTTTCGTGCCACAATCTTGATACTATCTAACCAATAAGAAATTATTTGGCGAAATTTGAAGGGATTAATTATACAGGGTAGTGCAAATAAAAGTAGCCTATACTTTGGATTGGCACAGTTATCGCCTAATTATTGTGTGGTGAAACTGAACAACAAGCTGTACGATAAGTTTGAGTTTAACTGTTTGGTAAGATATCCTTAGATATTATGTTGTCTAAAACTTGCCTAATCTAACTCAACCTAGCTCTATTTTCCGTATTTACCTTCAACAGATCTAGCGAAATTAATGAAATAATAATGAATATAATTTATTGTATTTCTTAGTTCCCCCTCCCCCCTGCAATTTGCTCGAAACGTTGTTCTTCTTTTTCATCAGTTGCGAAACTTAAAGCTAAATTAATTTATATAATTTTCTATGTTAAAATTAATATTGTTCAGATTTTACCCTATAGGTTCAAGTGTTTTCACGCATTTTCTTATCCGCTTGTACTATTATATGGACTTAAACAAAATTAGCGCCCATTATGTTTGCGAAATACATTGTAAATTTCATGTTATGTCTTTCAACTGTTAAAACCAAAACTACACTTAAATTAAGATTTTTATTGGGCGGGCTTTCTTCACTTATTCACTAAAACCCAAAAATATGACTCTGTAACCGTTGTAAATATTTTCTTTGGCAAGTGCACTCTCTAATACCCAGTAGTCAAAACTTAACCACAAACTTTTACCATGTCATCTCTTTTTTCCCCACAGACTACACTATTTATAATTCTAGACAGAAAAATGTGTAAAGAAAGAAAAAGAATCTCAAAAACAACAAAAAAAAATAAATATAATCATAAACATACTTGAGTGAGAAAGGGGAAAGTGGATCATACACAGACAACTCGAGAAATGAGCGAGTTTGTGCCAGGTCGAGTGTTAACAGCTGAAGCACATTTTTCGATGACTGATTGGATCAACCACCGTCCGGGGGATAAATTCCCTGTCGAGTCCCGAAATAGGTCTCCAGAGAAAGAACTCATTTCCACTGCTTTCCTTTGCAATTACGGCCTTTCGTCTCGATGAATCCTCAGGAACGTAAAATGACGAGAAGAGGAAGAATTGGAGAACGTTAAGGAGACGCCAACCATGTTAATGAGAGCTAGCGGGAAAGGGGATTAAAGGTTAACCACATTTAATGGAATTTTTTTAACTTTTATTCAAACCTCTTTTATCATATAGGAAGTCCATAAATAAAGTATATGGATTAATAAATTGATATTAATTTGGAAGACCGTTATTGAAGTTGGCTAATACGTATACGTATAAACCAAAAGGCTCTTATGAGAAATTAGGAAGTAATCGATAGCTTCTTTTAGAATGTGGACTGTAAAAACCATTTTCTTTGTGAGAAACGCCAATCATTGTCATAGGAGTTGAAGAAATTTGATATCAATATAGAAAAAACAATAATCAACTTTTAAGTTCCTTTAAAACTGCACATAGTAAATCGTGTATTACTGTTGTAGACAGTTTGTAATCAAGCTAAAAGCATATTCTTTGGTTTAATTTTCTTAAGCAGATAAAAATCGGAATGATTTATTCAACAGGAACATGCATATAATTTAAGATTTAAAAGCTGTGTTACATCCAAGGATTTTATTTTTATTTGTTTTGCTTATATTTTCCTTACGACAACAAAACTTAATTTGTATGCTGTTTTCCCCTTTTCGGCAACATTTCATTGTCTTATTGAATTGCCGACATGCTTAACATGCATCTTTAAATTTTTTTGTTCAAACTTTTTACTGCTTTTTTACTTTCTTGTTTGTACGCTGACTCCTCTTTTTTTTGAAAAAATAAATAAATAGCTTTATCATTTCATTTATTCCATACAAATACAAGAAATAAAGAGAAAGCAAGCGAAAGGAATCGTCTTATTTCATGACGACAAGTGAAATGGTGTAAAAGGATGGGGGTGATAAATAAAAGGAGACAAGAAGAGACTTCGTGTTCTATGGGGTTGCGAACCCAAAGAAACAATACGAAACTGCCGTAACGAATGGGTTGAACCCCAATGACTTCATTCCTCTCTTTTTCTCTTTGTCCTGTCGGCAGCGACTTCATCAAGAGAGTCGAGATCATTACACGCGATGATCTCTCAACGGGGACGAAAACATCAGTTATTTTATTATAAAAGGATGGGTGATGCCAAACAGGCCCCAAGAAATGGGTCTCTAGAGACTGTTTCTTTGAAGATATTTCCCGTCGTTCTCTCTGTATTTCTTGTTAAGAGTAATTGATCATATTTTTTTATATAACTAATGTCTTCTAGATCTGAATAGAAAAGGAAATGAACTTTTTGTATCGGCTTCATTTAATTTTTATTATATTCTTATCTCTTACAAATAAGCTTCTGAACAGTTAGAGTTGTTAGTGATCGAATCGAACTTACATTGAAATTTAATCTGGTGCGACTCTCTTCCTTATTATAAATGAAATGGCTTTGATGGGTATATTCAAGAACAGCCAGATTCGCATTGTTGTTATTAACGATGGAAAATCTCGTTCTAGGATGTCTCATATATTTTGCAAGTGAATTCAATTCAGACCAAGAAGAGCGATCAAACGTTCCCTGTGCTTGGAAAAGTTTGTTTGTTTTTTTCTAAAACGTTGTATAGTCATTTCTTATAAAGCACAAATATGCCCTACACATGATTGCAATTACCTTTGATCTAGAAATTCTATCCTTATCAAGAGGATATTGTCATGTCATATACGGTGATGCTGCCATTAGAGGTTTGGACAGTTTTGACAAGGCAGACAGGTTTCATAAAATTGCACTTGCCATTTTGCACTTAGTTTTAAAAGCCCGAGATCGATGCTCTCAAAGTTTCAATATAAAAAGTTTCGAGAAATTTGGCAGTACGGTGATGCACAAAACAATAGAAACATCTTCCTAATAGAAGATTCGTCCTTCTATTGTACGAATTACAGGCTGTATAGGCACAGCATCGACTCCAACTAATTTCGGAGTGTCGCCGGAAGTAGTGCTAGCCAAACTTGTTTAACCGTTGTTGACAACTCTCCTTTTTAGACTTTATTTTCGGATTTATGAGTCGGAGGATTAGCTCAATAGTCTCCTACAAATTTCAGTTGGACTTAAAACTAAAGCTTTGTCAGACCTCTAAAAGGTCTTTGACCTAGACCGATGTCCTGAGCCAAAGCCTATATGCTACATTCTGGTAGCACGGAACATTTAAAGGCCTCGCCACTCCTAACAAGGGATTTAATGTGTCCATGAAAAGCCACTCAAACCATCAGTGAGTCAAGCAGTGTCGACCTGGCAGGAGTTAGCCTCATGCTGTTGCAAAAATATGAGGAGAATTTGATATTTTACTGAAGCCTTAAGGTGATTAATTTACGAAAGCAAAAAGAAGAAGAAATTTTTTTCAAAGGGATTCGCTTTTTAATTGACAAAATTCCCTTTTTACCTACAAGTAAGCATGTTCAAAATAGAAGCTTAGTATTTGAACGTTTATATTAAATCAATCATTTTTAAGGGGCAGGTTTATTAAAATAGTATAATTATACAAATTTTACCCGTCCTCTCCGTTGAGGTCTTTGTGATAATTCATCCAGTAATAGTTCATTACAAGCTACGTATACGTAAACAAGCGACTGGGTAAGCTAGAATTAATTGCACCTGATTTATTAAAAATCTGAATACTTTAAAAACAATTTCTAAAAATCTCGATTTTTCATAGGTACTTAATAAAATGGATCATTAGTCCCCGGCGATGAAAGAACTCTGAAATGGAATCGAAGAGGACGAGTAGGAAAGGCGTCATAAATAAGGAAGCTCTCCAAAAGTCTTTTCCTCTTCTTAGGTTCACTTCTCGTCCGGAGAAATACCATAATTCCCGTCATGATGGGTGCCAAATTTCGGATCAGCGAATTTCAAATCCCCTTAGTTCAGCAGGGCCTAGTTTATTTAAATTAGTTCGGCCCTTAGAAAGTAAAATAAACTTTCTCCACTGTGTGGAAATATTTATTATTGATCACTTTTTTAATACTAAAACTGTCACGAACAGACAAAAATAAAGCTTTAAAAGATCTGAATTCGTTCTAAAAGTTTCTTCGATGCAGCGTCTTTAGGGAATTGAAGTATTGTTCGCATAAGAGCTTAATTCACATTTGAGCAACTTAATAATACAATAAAGTCAGTCATGAAGGAAGACAGTTCAAAAATTTAGCATTTTCTGTGCAGTAACGAGATAGCATTTGACTTAATTTGATTTTAACTCTCCTTTTAATGGGTTTGGATGACTAAGATTAGGAGATGCGTTCTCCGAGACAGAAACAGTTTTTGACTCGTTAAAGGAAATGTAGAAAGTAAAATTCATCTATAAAACTTGAAGACGGCAAATCTAGTTTCTAAATACAGTTTATTTTTTTTAAAGAAATCTGTTTATTGAATTCTTTCCAACAAACTTTTACAGTACAAAGCAGAAAAATGACTTAAAAAATGAAGTGAGGAAAAGACAATGAAAATTTATTGTAGTTTGAAACTTTTTTGGTGTAATTCATGCAGAATTCCCTTTATCTTAATTCCGCGTGACTAACTTTTAACAAATAAGAAATGGGAAGAAAAAAGTCCAGAATGAAACTTGATTTTTATCGAATGGCGACAAGATTGAGCCATAATTTCGTTAAAGCCCTTTTATTTCCTTTTGAAGCTGCAATTCGTCTTTTTTTTTCTTTTCCTCCTTACGCAATAAAATCCTTACGATAAGTGTATCAAAAGGAAAAGAAAACAAAATTTACGACATTGGCTGTAAATCATGGCGACCAGGGTGCTAACAACGAAAATGATTCATAGTTCGCGAACGGAGTCTTTTGTTCCTTTTCGCCCTTTTTCTCTCGACTTCTTCTTTTCGCCGCTTTTTCCCTTTACGTTTAACCCTTTTGAGAACCCAGGGGTAAATTTCAAATAGGCCATTCTGTCGGATAGAAATTAATCGGCGGAAGGAAAAGAAAACTGAGCAACGTTATCCCCCCACTAAACTGACACTGGCATTTGACTTAACCTTTGACCCGTGATGGTTACCACACGAATGGATATTGTATGTGGTGAAAGAAAGAAATAAAGCAATAAACAGTAGTGATGGTTATTTGAACTATGTTGAAAATCACAATGTCTAGGTTGCAAAACTTTTTCTTGTTTTTAATACGATAGAGTGAAATAAATGGCAGGAGAAGAAATTAAATGTTACATTTTGTAGCACTTAAAGTTTTATAGACATTTTTAGAAAGTAACGATTAAGCAAACTTCTTCATTAATCTGTTAATGATAGGATCAAAATTTTAAGAGTTTGTTCCAGAAAATTAGATTTTTTTTCCAAATATAAATTGAACTTAACACCAAATCTATTGAGATATGCGTTCCCCTAATATTTAAAGAAGAACTTAAATCGGGTCATTTAATATCCTCTGGTGATACCAGTGACTTTTATGACTGCGTTAATTTTTGAGGTTTACTCTTCACTACGTTTTTGTGGTAAACACTGTGCGCTCCCAAATTACGATTCTTCTATTTCACTCTTATCGGCCTCAGTGGTTGCGTGATCGCCTCTGATGTCCGAGTTCGCAGGTTCGATCCCGGCCGAGGACGACGAGGATTTTTCAGGGGTAAATCCTGAGATCAGGCGCTTCCTTCGGAAGGGAAGTAAAGCCGTGTAGTCGTTTGCCGGCTGCAAGTTAAAGAACCCTTGCGAGGCAAAATTTGCGGCCCCTATAACGCCGTCCTGATATGACCATAGCAGTTGAAAGGAACGTTAATACCAACCAAACCAAACCAAAACCAAACTATTCCACTCCAAGATTGGAGAATATCTTCTCAAGGCAAATCCGCGTGCAACGTTTGTGGTGGTGATCGATGGGGTGTGAACATATACACAACCTTGTTAACTTGGCAAATTACGAAGCTGGCTGACATTAGTCCCAATATCTCATAAAGGATTTGTGTGACTTGAGATTTGAGCACAATTTTTCGTAAGATTCTCTAGACTGTTTTCTTGCGTCGCAGACTCTCTTCGTCTTCTATTTCCACATTGGAGATTCCTCTTCGGTGTTTCTTAGGATCAAGTCTCCTGTAATATCTCCTCCTGTAATATCTACATCAATTCAAGTTGAAATTCTGTTAACTCAGCCAATGTAGCAAATGTCTTTAAAGCACATTTTGAGCCATTTTGCATGCGTAAAACTTTCATCATCTATGGAGAAGTATCCGAATATTTATATTGCGGCATTATAGTTCTCGAAGACAACGGTGGTTAAAAATTCTGTGTAGTGTTAGCATGTTATTGAAGGTAACGGCTTAGCTTGAACGATGCCTAAAAAAGTCGGAGTCTTCTTTTTACTGAAGGAATCGGATTCGTCAAGAATTCCTCTTCGAGCATAGAAATAGAATTTCACAGAACAGAATTTCATTTCTTTGCACGAAGGAATTCCTCCGTCTGCGACTTCGATTATACATTATATTATTCATTTTTGTATAGTTTGATTTCAAATTAAAACCTGAAAAGCTACAAAAAATTTCTGCAAAATCAGCTTGGAGTTTCACGGACCATGTTAAAGTAAGCGCTCATTGAGCGGGCGCCCTCAAAGCTACTGAGAAGATAACGAGGCCATATATTTTTATCAAGCTGACCCACAGTACTTACAAATACTGTATGTGCTGTTATATAATATTCAATGTATTAGAGTGTGAAGTCGCAGCCCTAAATTAGAACGGAGTCGGATAAATCTTTTGATGACTCGGAACCCTGGTTCCACTAAAGAATATACACAAGTGTGTTAAATTGAGAAGATAAGGCTAATTGTAAGCAGTATGGCTAATGAAAGGTGCATAGTAAGACGAATATTTTTTTCCTATTTACGAAGGTTTTGCGATTAAAGGACGAGATGATGTGGCAGGTGTTTTCGGCAGTTGGAGCGCAATGAGCACAGAACTACTAAAAGGAGCTGCAGAAGATGGCATACTGGGGTGCTTTGATGCTATTTCTCGAACTGAATGACTGTATTTCATGTTATTAATCTAAAGATCCCGATTAAAAGATATTTTTAGATGCAAAGCCATTGCTTCTACAGGGCTTTCTCTTCTTCAAACATTTTCTGTGCTGCATTTCCACAGTCTTCGTCCTCTTAATCTCCCCTCTTCCTCTTTCCCAATCTTTTTAAATGTAGAAGAAATTTTTGCATATTGAATTTCCTTTTAAAAAATAGAATTGGCGCTGGTAAGTAAATTCTTTTAAAAAATCTAAAGATAATGATTGAAAAAAAATAGGATCTAACTTCAATGTAGATCTAACATTTCAAAAATTGCTAAGCTTTAAAGAAAAGTTTGTAAGTCGGGGAAAAAATGCTTGGTCTTAAAATGGAATTTCGAAAAGTCTTCTGAGGGAAAAAAAAAAGACTAGAGCCACAAAAATAAGAGAAGTGCATTAAATTCTAAGTTTTTTCTTTTGTTTATGTGTACATTGTGCTATTTTTCGCTTCTCTTCAGTAGCATCGGATTTTTTTTTTTTTGTAAATCTTATATTCAAACCGTGTTAAGATTTCTTTTACAATTTTAAATATTTTCTTTCGCATTTGATTAATTAAAATTACTTATTCTACTAATAACTTATTAATATAGCGAATATGCAGGCAGAAATTAGTTTGACGGTGTCATCTAAAAATTTTACTAAAAACAATCTTAATTCTTGTCTACCTTAAACTTAAATTGCAGGGGGGTTTTTTTAAATTAAATATTTTTAATATCGATGTTCTTTGTCTTTTCTGTTGCAATTGCCATTGTTGTATTGTAAGTGTAAATTCAAACCTCAGGTGCAATCTGTCAATTGAAAAATAAAATATTAAAAAAAAAATATCGACAGAAGAGATGTTGGATGTATAATTTTAGAAGTTATCGAATTAAAATATCTAAAAGTTGAAACATTTTCCTCCAGCATTATTTGGGTGATGCAAGATAATCAAGAGTGAATGGGTTCATTAAATAACCATTTTGATTCAATTTATGGAGAAAATTGGAATTCTTGAGCTATAATTTTCGTCCGTTTATAGAATGTCAAAAATACTTGAAGCATTATTCAAAAGAAAGCCATTTGAATCAGACATCAGAACAACTGTCGTATCCAGAAAATTCACGTTTGCTTCATCTTCGTGCATCCATTATGGATACTCTGTACCACTGTTTTCATCACCTTGAGATACATTGCCAAAATAAAAAAAAATCGCCGTCGAATATTCAATATCGAAATACTAAGGAACTAATCACTGGCTTACTATTGCAGTCATGTTCGAATTTGCGCAGGCAATACTACCTTTAACTTGTACTACATTAGTTTATCACTTCATTAGTTTGGAAGAGAGATATCTGTGGAACATAGCACCTGGTCACAGCCGAGTTTCAGAAGGGATAAATTGTTGGTCTATTCTGAGCAAAGAGATTGCGGCAATTATTGAAACTGGGGTAAGAACTGTTCAAAGCGTTATTTAGGCTTCGAGAATAGATCTGAACATTCAACCTCGGAAGAGTAACTGTGGTCGGGAAAAAAAATTCAGAATGTTCGTGAGCAGGGTTAAGACGCGTGTTGAAGGCAAACCGAAGAGATTCCACATTAGTACTGACAGGGAAATTTAACAAGGGAGTCAATCAAAAGCATATCCACACGCACAAGGAATGGGACTAAGCAGCTTCTCTGCCACAAGAAAATCGCTTGTCACTAAGGCCAATAAAAAATACGATTACTGTTTGGCCGAGAGCACAAAATTTGGGGTATGGAGCAGTGGGAAAAAGTCATGTTGTGATGAATTCAGTTTACCCTATTCAGAGTGATGGGCACATCAGGGTAAGAAGAGAACCGCACAAAGCGATGGACCCGTCATGCGTGGTACCTACTGTCCCAGCCTGTAGAGACAGGGAGATTGTGTGGGATTGCTTCTCTTTGTCTGGTCTGAGTACTGCAAATTATACAGCAATACAATGATGTCATTCGAGTATCTGAATATATTGGATAACCAGGTTATTCCATCCTTGAAAATTCTTTCCTGATGGCACTAAAATATTTCAGGACAACAACAACAGGATTCACCGAGCTCGAATTGTAACCGACTGATTTTGGTCTTATGAACAGTCATTTCAACACAACTGGCACCCACAGAGTCTTATAGAAAGTCTTTGGGCATACAGAGAGGTTTCATTCTCCCCGCGTCACTGCAGGATTTGGGCGAAAAATACTGGATCACTGAACGAAATTACACCTCGATCCACGGACTCTTGTTGAATCCAAGCCACGGCATATGCGCGCCTTCATCAAATCGAAAGGCTGCCAAACTTTAATATTGAACTGCGCGACTTTATTTTAATTTTGGCCAGGCAGTGTACACGATGTAAAAGTGAATAATTTGGTTGTTATTAAAAATAATAAAATTAAAATCTATGTATTTATGTGACGTCGCGTTTGTACTTACCCCTCCCTCCCAATCACACTTTGTCACGCTAGGCAATGTTCCCTCTCTCCCCTTATGTACGTACTAGAAGAGGTACCCGGCGTTGCCCGGGATAATTACACTTGTAGGTAAACAGAAGAATCTCAAAAATTAAATTATAATTCCCAATTGGTTAAATAATAACCCAATCAATACAACACAGAGCAAAGGGACTATCCATTCTACAAAAAATACGAAAAAACCTGAATTCTAGGTGATATACCGGGACCAGATACTTTAGACTCAAGTTTTTCTTGCTCTTGACGTAGAAGCTCTTGCTCTATTCGAAACTCCTTTGTTCAGATGTTTCAAATGCCTGTATAGCTTTTTCTGTTTTAGTTGCAGAGTTTCAGTTGTTGCAATTCCCACTTAGATGTCTTGAAGCAAAACTTGGCCGTTCATCTCTTTGTGTAGTCTAGTGGTCGCAGATTCTTCTATTTACTTGCTTACCATTTGCTCAATACAGCACGGAGCTAAAGGAGTGCTTCTTCTGTCGTCTTTCCACTCCTTCTCAATGGTCAGCTAACTCTCCATTATCTCCAGTTACTGGTCATTTTTAAGATTCTGAAGAAATTGTTAAGTACTAAGAACACTCTCTTCTAAGAAAAGCCTCAATAACAGGAATTCTATGCATTGTTACAAATTGAAACTTCTCTATATTGCACAAACATTGCCTTTGATTATTGGTCATAAGATATATATTGTTGATCCCTGCTTAGTGTTGGTGCATTGTCTGTGGACACCATTGTTGATACCTATTGTTGCACAAACCTTTCTTTGCATTGTTGGTCCGTGCAGAGTGTTTGTGAATTGCGTGTTGATACCATTGTTGATACGTACTGTTGCATAAACTTTGCCTTGCATTGTTGGTCATGAGATATTTCTCATTAATATGCCCTTCCACAACCATGAATATCAATTTTTTATTGATAATTATTATTTTTCCGAAATCTGAGGTAGACAGTGACCTTCCTCGTGGTTTGAAGGTCAAGTATGCAAAATTTCATCAAGATCGGAATAAAACTGGGGATTTGCATAAGAAACAAACAAACCCACAAAAAACCCACCCACAAACATCCTTCTTTATATATATAGTTTTTTGGATGGCCTCTAAGTGCCATTGTTGTATTCACTTCAGTTATACGGTATTATGGGTGTCTAAAAAAGAGCTTTGAGCTTTATAACTTGAAAAAATTTATAAATTTTTGTAGAAGGCATACAAAGTTTAGCAATGTCATAATGTAGCAAAACTCACAAGGTTTAGCTCGTAAAAGTAGGTAATGTAATAGGCAGGCAATTCGGAGCTCGGAGTTTAAGGGCCAGTTCATTATCTACTTTCTCAAGTGAGTATTCTCGACTGAGTCTTCAGCAACAATGGAGTTGTATTGTTGAGATGAGGGAACACTTGGTTACAACAGTGTCACAGTATTGTTGATGAACACTCAGTTGAGAAGTCTCAGCTGAGAAAGTAGATAATGAACCGGCCCTAAGTTAAAACTCATACGGGCACGTCTTTGCCGCATCCCCAAAGATGACAAATATGAGTATGAACTTTGCTCCCATTTTTTTTTCTCGAGAACTTTCGTCCTATAGTTACCGAGAGTTAGTAATACAAAATTCATCCATAGATTTAGTATACGAGTGTAATCACATTGGGAAAATGCGGGTGATGATAATGCTTTTCGTAGACTCCCGTCCGTTGGCCTGTCAGCTGTTTGGAGCGCACAGAATTATGGGCAAAAATCACGACCGCCATCTTAAAAACTTCAAATTCATAATTTTTAGTGGCCTTAAGAGCAAGAATGGGTAACAATTTAAGCGCCAATAACAAACTATAAGATTAATAAACATACGAAAAAATGAAATTTAAATCAAAGTTAACGAACCCTTTGCTACGGTCGTTTGCTTTTTATTACACAAGAAGCGCGCCATTATTAAGATAAGTAGTACTTGAACAACAAATAGTAATTAATAAATGAGTATTATTAATTAATTAGGTGAAAAATAAAATTTAAAAATTTTCCTCTAAAGTAGTTCTTTCGCTTTAGTGTTTTTTAAAAGTAAAATGAGGATTCATATATCAATTTTTTAATTTGTACCCAATTTTATTAAAAGAAAAAGGAATCTAAAAATTTACAGCTTAATAAAGTTGTCCGTGTACGTATTTTTCAGTCATATCCTTTAAAGTGATCTTCTCACTTCTGTAGAAGTGAATGAAATTTTTCGAGTCGCTCCTGTCGAGTTGGGAATCGACAGATCGCTAACCTAATGGAATCGGATCGGCAGCAGCCGAGTAGGAGTCGATCCAGGAAATGTAATATTCTGAAAATAGCTTTCTCAAATTATGCTGTTTTGTTTTTCCGGCAGGTTTGTTGTTTCGCATCTCCCTCCAGCCTAATAGATTTGGCTGGCTCCTCGAATTAAGCGTGTAATTTGAAAGCGTGCCAATGGAGTTAGTGTCAGCAATGATGTAAATCGCATGTAATTTAAACCAACAAGCAGAGGCTCTTTGCGATTAAGAAGACGCTGAGAGAAATTTCGAAATATAGTTGGGTTTTTTTTTTTATATATTGGAGAGCGAAAGAGACAAGGGTATTACGGCGAAAAATTTGAAAGATTAAAAGGGTTAAGAAACCGGCAAGATTTTTTAAAAAAATACTATAAGTATATATACGATGTGCTCGGTAAAGAACCTCTTTAATCGAACAAGACATGCCTTGAAGTTTTGCCAAGGGACGTCTCTGTTTACAATTTTCATCGCCAGAGAGACGGAGAGAAAGTGGCGGCTAATAAGCAGAATGGCAAAAGGAGCTGAGATGTAGGGTGCCACGTGAAATATTCTTTTGCACATGTGTTGAATAAGGAACACTGAACAGATGGTAATGGAAGCCAATGCCTCCCCTGGTATTCGTCTGTTTATTATTTTTTTTGCTATTTTATTCGAATAATAAACTTGCGACGCGTGACATGAAAGGACAGCGGAACTCTGTTTAAAAAGTTTGATTGACGTTTTATATAATGAACGAGATGCTTTTCATGACCTGCTTTGAAAAAGTATAAATTAAAAGCAATTTTTTTTATTTTATCACCTTTTTTTATACATTTTATTATTCCATGATATTAAGCTCATTATTTTCCTTGTAATACTGATCGTTTTGTATGTCTACCAATGGAATCTGTCTCCGCAATTGTATCAAAGTTTATTATCTAATAATGCAAATTTAATTAGATAATAAAAAGTAGATAATTTTATGCCGTCATGCTAAGCCATGATCGTCAAATATCCGATTCCACCTACTTTCAGAAACAATTAAAAATACATTATTTCGTGTTGTGACCATCTGCAAGGCCTTTTGATACATTTTTCGTTAACTCTCTGCAATTTTGCAAAAATTTTTGTAAATTATTAAAATCATTATTCTCCATCTCCTTTATAAAATATATCAGCTATGAACGCTTGAGTTCCCTTCCTTATTCCGAATAAAGCATTTCGTTTTTACACCAAATTATTCCACCGCACTCGTTAACCCAACGTTTGAAAAGACAAGTCTTTTAATGTAGACCCATTTAATTGAAACGAAGCCTTCTGAGCAGAAATTTCATTTATGAAATTCGCTTCTGAATGATTCATTAGACTCCACTTAATTAGCAAAGTTGAGATTCATTAGTTGATTATGTTATTAACAACCTTTGCTCTTTGTTTCCCATTTCTGCAGAAACTTGTTCTTAATTTGGCTGCAAGTTTTCATGTCCACACTTTAGAGTTGCCATTTATTTTAATTTATTTATTAAACTTTTCTACATGAATGTTTTCGTATAGGTTCAGTGTACAGAAAGAACGAATGGGATGTAAATTTTACTTAAAATGTCATTGGTGTATGGGCCTCTGTAAATTAAAAAAGCAAAAGCGTTTTCTGTTGAAAACACTCCCATTTCGAAAATCTTCCGAACCCGGGAGGTCCAAAATTAATGGTCTATAATGACACACGCTACATTTATCGGAACACACCCTAGACGAATTAAAACGTTAGAATGGGTTCGCCGAAATCGCGTGTGCGGGCGGACAAACAGAATCCAGAGAAGAGCAACCCCAATTTCATTTGTCAATGGCTACCCTTGTTAATTTTTTATTTTTTATTTTGAGGGTAAGTTGGAAGATTATGCCGGATATGAATGCGTATTTTTAGTCTTGATGAAGATTGTGTGCGAAGATTATCGAAATGTAGGCTAAAAATGAAATTTTGGTCCGTTCACCTCGAACTCGGAAAGGATATTGCATGAAGAAGATTTCGAACACGACAACATGATTAAAACTGAATCTGGTGATAATGAGGTTAATAAATAGAGTAGGGTGGGTAAGTAGGTGTTTGTACTACTGAGGTTGTGCGTCTTTGCACTCGTTTGCTACTAGATGGCGTGAACATCGAGGGCGAAACGAGAAAAATTGAAATCTTTTTAGGAGCTGGGGGGAGGGGGGGTCTTAAAAAAATATAATAAAAGAAAAGTCACGACTTCCTCAAAACGACTATTTCTTTTCGCAGCCTCGTGATTTATGACTTACCGCGTTTATCATTCGACTAGTTAACACTATATTTCTTTTTTTAAAAGAAGAATTTTAAAAGCAATTTACTTTTTCTCTCTCTCTTCTTTCTTTTTCTTTTCACCTATCTTATACATTTAGAGCTCCAAATATCATTCGCTCTCTTTTACATGAATATGAAATGTTTTCCAGGAATGTTTAAAGCGAATATGCCAAGGCAAGTTAAATTTGAGTTTTCTTCAGAAAAGAGAAAATCGTTGTAATGGGAAATGTAATACTTGCTTCACCCTTTTACTTTCATGTCCTTTCTTATCGATCCTATAGATGTATTCAGGGCGAAGATGTTGATGCAGAGAGACAAGCTCTTGAAGGCATATAGCTTGAAGTCTGAAATTTATTATTTTATTACATATCGCATTCCTTTGAAATTCTAATATTAATTAAAAAGTTCGGAAGAAACCAGTTATTTGTAGTGAATGTAAATTTATTGCATTCATTACTTGCATATCGTGCAATTTATCTCTATAAGCTTTGTTGACAGTGAATTATTTGTTTTCTTGCCTATCTTAAGCTATATCTACTGGCATCGCTGAAAATTTTGTGTTAATTAATTGCACGTCAAGATAATCATCTACATTGTTTTAACAACGTGCTTAGATTTCATCGGAGATATGGTTGGTTCACTAACCATTGAGCAATTCAATAAAGAGACATTTCTAATTTACAGCTTTTAAAGATATAAAAACGTGTTTGATATTATCATCATCATTTTTCAATATTTTGTGTCACATTAAGAATATTATCACTTATTATCAAATATTTGGTTTTCTTTCATTTGGATATTATTTCAAATTGATTACTTCTTTTTCTCTGTCTTGGACACTTTCATGGTCTAGGATTCAGAAGGAAGAGGCGGGGGTCTATAGAAGCTATTTCCTCCGCAGGCATCCGCCATTACCTTTGCACAGTTGACAGGCGATGAAAGGGGGGTCTTCGACCCTGGATGGGAAACTTCCGACTTTATTTGCCATTACTTGGACGTACACCCGGAAAGATGGGGATTTTAAAAGGTTCCATAAAAGTCCCCCTCCGGTCCTCGACAGACTGCTCCATTTTTACGATTTCCATCGCAAAAATATTACGCGAGCCGGACGAGGCGAAGCAACCGCCGGCGACAGCGACACAAACGTCCAACTCTCTACTCCCCCGCCATTAATTTAATGTGTAAACGAAAATGTGAGGGAGATGGATGAAATAGATTCTGTTTCTTTTTAAGCTACACAACATTTTCGATCGCTTAAATCTTAACAGCTAAGCAAGCACGATTAAACCAGGCGGTTTATGGCTCCCAGTTTATAGGACGGTTTTCTTTGGACGCGCTCCTTCTTTTTCTCAGGAAACGACCGAGCGCCATTTCGAGTAATAGAAAATTTTTGTATTTTCCAATTGGAGCCGTTGTTTGATATATTCCAAGTTTGTTTCGAGTGCGAGGGATTTTTATGGTTTTTATTTAAGTAGAGAGAAAAAAAAATTATTTACTACGAAGTCCGCCTCTTCAAGTTGAAAGCATAAAATAAGAATGGTAAATGCATTTGCAAAGCGGGTCTGTGGAAAATCTTATAAAATTTGAAATTGGCAAATAAAACGCAGAAGGAAGTCATTGCACATAATTTATTGATAGAAATAGCTAAAAAAAATCTTATTGCATCTTATTTTCTGGACCTATTTATTCCGAAAACTGAAATATTTGAATAATATTATCTGGCTTTTTTTTTCTTTAAAATTTAAGAGCTATTTTAGATATTTTCTAATCACTATGTCTTAATCAACTCTATTTAATATATACAGTTTCTAATTCACAGTTTTAACAATATATTAACGCATGAATAGATTGATGACATAAATCAGCATATTAATGTGCGCATATTACACATTTACTAAACTGGAAACATTCACTTCAGCTTAGAGGTACCGCTTAGTAGATGTTATAACTGATCATCAGTTTATCCATACGACAGAAAATAAAGCACAAGAGTTACAAACAAAATATAATTTATAAACAGACGGCAGGCAGGTTCTAACATTATTAACATTAATATCACGTATGAGCATGAAGATGACATTATCAGCTCTGACTGAAGTTCTTCGGGATGCTCCTCCACGAGACATCGATATTAAACTTTAAAAAACACTCTACAAAGATAACTCACAATACACTGAGACATAGATAAGGGATATCCAAAATAAATACAACAGGAAAACTGGGGAAATATTACATGCATATTTATATCTTACCACAGTATATTGAAAATAATTTGTCCTTAGAACACTTGCACCTTAGGACTTTAAGATCTTGCCTTAAAGATGAAAACTTCGAAAAATCAAGGTTGACTGAGATAAAGAAAAAAGATTGTGACCAGTGACCACATATTGCCCATAAGAAAACGTAAAATGCAAGTGTATGAATTCCACTCAGCCTCAATTTAGAAAATATTAATTCCGCTGTGAACAGGAATTCAACATTGCAAAGTATACTGAGCACATGAAGCCTGGAAACTAAGGAAGGCGATCATTATCCTCAAGACGATCATCCAAAAAAATATAAATACTTAATTGCTACCTCGATGGACTGTTTTATTCTAGGCATCTGTAGAATCGTCATAAGTACCATAGGAAAGGAGCCGCTCTTAGCAATAAGCTCATTCTTTGTTTTAAAACAACATTACCTTGTTTCTACCGAACTTTTTGTCAATAAGCTCTATTTAAATCAACGATCCAGTGAACGGGATCGGAGATTATTTGATAACAATTGAAACTATTCCTTTGAATGGAAGGCCATTGACTCTCCATTAGTAAAAGTAATAGTGCGTTATAACGTAGGCACTAAATTACTAGTTTATTAAAATTACCTTTCCTCTTTTTAGAATGAACGACGCATATGGTCGTGTGGTCACGTTTTTTCGTCCAGGAGACCGTTTATTAGGTGGAAATCTGTCAGATTATAAGTGTCAGAAGCCCCTCCATAAATTAATATTAGAGAACTGCAGCAGAAAAAGAAATGAACTAAATGTCTCTGAAGTACTTCAGAATCTACTTTTCTTTCAAGCTTGCAACGCACCAGAGTTTCGAAAGTTCGGCGATATAGTGCAACCTCTTTGAATACACGGTGTCTCACCTAAAATGAACCAAAGCTAACTTCTAAAATACAAATCTGATAGAGTACTTTCAATGGAAGAATTATTGTACTTTTATGTGAGGGGTTTTAAGTATTCCATTTCCAAATAAATAAATAAATAAATAAATAAATAAATAAAAAAATAATAAAAACACAAAGAGGACGCCAATTTCAAATTTGTATGTAACTTTGAAATGTGCAATGGAAATCCCTATTTTTAATGATATTTTCAGATTGTGCACAATATTTGAGAAATTGGTGTTTTTTCAATTGATCCAACCGTTTAGGGGATAGAGGCACTGAAAGTGAGAAACTTCTAAAGATTTGGACCCAATTTTATCGATGAAGACAAAGAGATAGAGGGATGGGTCTTAGAGACATTCCTATTTTACTTTTTGATGGTCTTTAAGATTCTGCGTATATATTAAAAATTTTGGATTTTTGAAATTCTGACTTCGGATTCTTAAAAGTACAATAATTCTTCCATTGAAAGTACTCGGTCAGATTTGTTTTTTTAGAAGTTAGCTATTGGTTCACTTTATGTGAGACACCCTATACAGGGTGAGGCATTTATCTTGAGACAACTGAATTTATCGGAAACTAAGCATTTTACGAAAAAATGTCCAAAATCAAAAGCGAATTATTTCACGGGAGAAATTCATTAGTTAAAAAATTACCCCCCCCCCTCTTGTGAGGAGGGCTGGGGGGGAGGGGGTAACTTTGAAATCTTAAATAGGAACCCCTATTTTTAATGGTATATTCAGATTGTGCACAATATTCGAGAAATGTTTTATTCTTAGTCTTTTTTTCAATTGATCCAACCGTTTAGGAGATAGAGGCCCTTAAAGTGTGGAACTTTTAAAGTTTTGAACCCAATTTTATCGATGAAGACAAAGATAGATAGTGGGTCTTACAGACATTCCTATTCTACTTTTTAATGGTCTTTAAGAATCCGAAGTCAGAATTTCAAAAATTCAAAATTTTTTAGTGCGCAAGTAAACTTTTGGGGGCAGCAGTCCTATGGAGACAGAGTCTATGCGTGTGCATTGAAAAGTATTGGATTTTTGAAATTTTGACTTCGGATTCTTAAAGAACATTAAAAAGTAGAATAGGAATGTCTGTAAGACCCACTCTCTATCTCGTTGTCTTCATCGATAAAATTGGGTTCAAAACTTTAAGAGTTCCACACTTTCAGGGCCTCTATCTCCTAAACGGTTGGATCAATTGAAAAAAACGCCAAGAATAAAACATTTTTCGAATATTGTGTGCAATCTGAACATACCATTAAAAATAGGCGTTCCTATTTAAGATTAAGATTTCACAAGGGGGGCGGTAATTTTTTAACTAATGAATTTCCCCCGCAAAGTAATTCACTTTGGATTTTGGACATTTTTTCGTACAATGCTTAGTTTCCGAGATATTCAGTTGTCTCAAGATAAATGCCTCACCCTGTATACTGAGACTGTAACTATGAATGACTATAACCAAGAATTAATGCGAAGAGAAGCAATTAAAAATAGAGATCCCCGCGTAATCAAGTAATATGTCGAGGAATAGATTGTTTGAGACAGTAGAATTGTTTTAATTATTGTTTTCCAATTGCACTGTCAGTATAAATAAACCTTTGAAAATATTTATTTGCTAATCTACCGTCATCAGAGTATAATCTTTGAAATAAATTTCTGAATATAAAAAAAGAAATAAAACTTCCAAGTAGAAAACTACATCCAGGTAGCGTAATTTATTTTATAACTGCCAGCACTAAAATAATTTAATTAAAAATTAATAATATTAAATTGACCCGTGTGCCCTAAACTTATTGATTTATTTATTCTGAACACTTTTATTTTCTCCATGAAATGGGAGAACGTCATCAATTGAATTGGCAAGCGGAGCAATAAAAAGAGGAATAGCTCTATCCCTTTCATTTTTACGAGTTCTTCATTCACTGCCTCAATGAATATTGGAGTAAAAATTGGCTGATATTGGTGGCGATAGGAAGAAGAAAAGGAGACCCTTGCGTTGGGGAATTAAATGAGTTTTTACTTGACTGACAACTAATGAGCCATTAATCTTGCATTAAAGCTTCGCTTTCATGAGAACTTCTTTTCTTTTTTTCACGAGACGAGCATGATTTAATTTTGTTTTATTTAAGAGAGCGAGCAAATCAGAGCTTAAATTTTCTTACGAGATTGTAATTAAATTGTAATAAATTTTTTGCGGCATCCCTGAGTTTATTCCTTTCAATTGCTCGGATCGTGTAAGAAGTTCGATTGAGAAAATGACGAAATTGAACACATTATGGGTAATAGTGTTCTTTTTCTTCACGAAATGGATGGGGGGGGGGGGTAAACTGAATAAATTTAATATTTCGTTTCTTATCTCTCTCATCATCAGCCGAGTATCACGTAGAAGAGCTTAAGCACGTCGGCCGAGGGGGAAATTTTTGCAACCTGTTTTTCCGAGCGCCTTTTTTTAGCCCCACCTTGGCCGCCACCCCCTGGGTCTTTGGGTGAAGGACTGAAATTTCAAAACTTGTCTTACGGAACCGTGATGTTTATAAATGATCTTTGAGTTGGATTAAAATATAAATAAATAAAAAAGAATGCAAAAAGGAGGAGGAAATAAAAATGCGCGCATGCGAATGTATGGTTTCAATTAAAAGAACAGAGGAGGTGGGGTCAGCCTTCAAAAACTTTTGTGACGGTGTTTCCTACATGACATGCAAGTAATAATTAACTTCTCCTTTCGAAAGTATCTGCTTACAAAAGAAGAATGTGGTTTTTATTTTTAGTGCTTGCGATAATCCTATTCGTGAGGATTTAAACGCCTTTCAGGATCTCTTCATTAGCGGAGAAAGTTCATTTTTGGATAAGCAATACATTTGCAGTTTGAAGCACGCCGTTATTAAAAAGAAACATTGAAGAGAAGCTTATTTTTTGACTCTCGTAGAACAATGACGTAATGTATCAATCTGGATGCCAGATGATGTGGCATTCTTTTGCAAGTTTGTTCAGTATGAAGAGGTAGCTTGCTGAGCATCGAGTTTTCGCTTTGAAACTTTTCAAGAGTAACGATTCTATATACAATATTAAACTTGGGACCTCATGAGAACGTGCCAGATGATCGAATGCGGACAATTTTGCAAATCATGTGTGATCTCCTTCGAGAAAATTCACACATGTTATACACCTTAATTATGTCTGACGAAGCAAACTTCGAATTATGTGGTTATGTGAATAAACAAAATTTGCGTTATTGGAGTGATGGAAACTCGCAACTACTGCCCAACTATGCACAGCTTCTACGTCACTACGTAGTGTGGACTTTAGAATTACTTTGGAAAGTTCTTTTTCAGGAAGGATGAGAGTATGGCCGTAACTGTTGCCAAATAGCAGTATCTAAGGTTGCTGCGAGACTTCTTTCTTCTTCAATTACGGGATACTGAACTGATTTATGTACCATTCTAACAATACGGTACGACTACGAACACAGTCAGAATATAAATTGTATTTTTGCTACAGAACTTTCCACAGTTATTAAATTCTCGTCATGGTAGACACCCCTTGGCCTCCCTGATACCCCGATCTGACATATGCTGGGGGGGGGGGGGGGCAACTCAAGCAAGAAGTCTTCCAACAACTTGCACCACCATATTGGAATTGAAGGGCCGCATATCCTTGGCGATATGTTAAGACAAGTTATAGACAGCTTTCAATTCGGTTTAGAGGAATGTGTGATACAGCAGGGAGATCATTATTAATAAACTATCAACATAGCCGCACTCTAGATTTTAATGTTGTGCCTTGTGCTTGATTAATGTGTGCTCTTCTTTGAATTCAGCAATGAAATAATTGTATATTTTTTTTAATGTAATGGTATCCAATACGTCCATCCAGGATCTGTATCGCCAGAGGCCGACGAGTTGGGGCCATGGATGAACCTGGATTGATGACTGCTGCATGATGGTCGCAGCAGCCGGCGGGGGGGGGGGGGTAAAGATCGTGTGTCATTGATGGTCGCCCATCCAGTGGCTAGCCGTGCCTGATGTTGCTTAATTTAGGCAAGGATATAAAGCAATTATATCTTCTAGGTCTGGATTTGAAGTTTCTAGCGAAATATTCTTGGAACGCGAACAGATGTCGTGGACAGACATTCTCTAAGCACTACCGCGAGGGAAGCGGCTATAGGAACAGGCTGAGTATTTCTCCACTGTTCGTGCAAGAAGGCTTATAATTCAAAGTTAAGCTTTTAGAAGAAATGCTGTAAAAGTACCTCGTGGCAACAACCATATGCATAGATATCTTCAAAAAAGCTAATAGTTTCAGATATTACTAATAACCAAAATCTTTCCTATACAGGGTGTCCCATTTAACTTGACAAATCAAAATAACTCGAAAAATACGCTGGGGAAGGGGCAACTTTGAAATCTTAAATAGGAACCTTTAATGTTATTTTCAGATTGTACACAACATTTGAGAAAAGTTTTATTCTTGGCGTTTTTTCAATTGATCCAACCGTTTAGGAGATAGAGGCACTGAAAGTATGGAACGTTTTGAACCCAGTTTTATCGATGAAGACAGACTCTGCTCGTGTATTAAAATTTTTTTAAATTTTTGAAATTCACACTTCGGATTCTTAAAGACCATACTTACTTACTTTATCCTCCCTGGTAATACCCAAGCGACTCGAACCCAGATTCTCCATGTAGTCTAGCCACCTGGTTCTAGACCGACCCCTTGGTCTCTTACCCACCGGCTTGGAAAATAACAACTGCCTAGGAAGGCCAGTTTGTGGCATCCGTATCATGTGGCCATACCAGCGCAAACTTTCAGCGCCCTTATCTCCAAAACGGTTGGATCAAGATAAAAACACCAAGAATAAAACATTTCTCGTGGGGATTGGGTGTTCAAGTTTGGTATCATTGGATAGTTTTTTTTTTAAATATTAAACACGTATTTTTTATTGTTTTGTATGATAGGCTACGTATTTTTCGAGGTATTTTGATTTGTCAGGCTAAATGGGATATCCTGTATACCAGTTTAAACTGTCAGATATTTCAGTTAATACTGTTTGCAGTTAGACAGAAAGTATTAATTGAAAGATTTTTAGTGAATAATAGAAATGGTAAAAAGATTTTATAGTTTGCATATTTTTTTTTGCAAAGCCCTTAACATCAAGAAATTAAGCTTCCCGATGAAGGCAGCGGAAGCCCTGAGTTCATCTATTTTTACCTCTTTATCTGAATTCAGCACTTTTTACCCCCCCCCCATTTTTTTTTTTTTTTAATCAAAAAATTGATTTTCTCGAACTTAAGGTTCATTTATATCTTCTAAATACTATCTTCTTTCCTTTCTCATCATTTTCGATCGAATGATATATCACACGCCATATGTTGTCATATTTCTATAAACAAGTGATTGCCACCCCCACAACTCCGACCTCACTGAGACAATTTGGCCCAAATTTCATAGGAATGTAGATTTTGCCGAGAGGAATATGCATATCGAATTTTACTCCTTTACATACCTAAATACCACATAGATCACTTGGTCCCCTCTAACTCCCACCCCCGTAATTCCGATCCCAGTGAGCCAATCAAAACCAAACTAAATAGTGAAGGTACTCATGCCCACCAGTAAGCTACATTCCGAATTTCAACCTTCTACCTCAAAAAATGCAGAAATTATGAAGGGGACAGACGGATATTGTGAAACCAAAAAGTAGCGGAAGAATGAAGTACTTAATAATAATATCACCATTCCCCTTCCCCAATACTTATTCACACCCACCGACGCCCCTCCTTACAACACCCGCACCGAAACCCCTTCCATACTCCACTTATAAGGCAAAAATATCAACTCAAAAGAGTTACCATCGCCGGCAATAGACTTTGGTCAACCATACCTCCAGATCTCCGCTCCTCTACAACAGTTTCCATTTTCAAATCTCGCCTAAAAATATTATCTCTCCTCACTCCTTCCCCTCCCCCTTCCTTAACAACTCTAACCCCATTAATTGTTTTAAAAGTTTATTAGTTTATTCCTTCTTCACCCAGGGACCTACCTCATCGGCTCAGCCATACTGGTCCTGGATATAGACTTAAATCATCTTTAAAATTATATTAAATTAATTTAATCAAATTTATAAACAACAAATTATAACATTGTAATATCAATTGTTTAATGATCGAGAAGAGTTATAAACGGATTAATAATAAAATAAAATAATAAATTTAATAAATAATACAAATGTTAGTCTTGACTTGTGAGATTGGGGTTTCAGGAATTTCATACATTAATTGTAACATATACAAACATATTGGACAAAAAATACAAGATTCAGGAACTACTATACTTTGAGGACTGAAGATAGCCCTTCATGTATTATAGGATATGTCTGTGTGGATAAAAGGACATTAAAGAACACTGCGTTGCAAACATTTCTAGACGATTCAAATAAAGGACTATCAAAGCCAAGCCCATATATGATATTGGCATGAATTGCTATGATAATGTTATCTCCAAAATGCTATTGCTCATCAAGTTAAAGCTAGCTACGAATCTATCTATTACTGTACTTTCCTCTGACATCAGTTAATCCGTATCGTAGCCAACGAGAAAGACAGGCCGGGGCACTAAGAAGTCACATGACCAAAGTAGATCTAGCAACAGTGTCGTTTCGTTTGTTGGAAACAATGAAGATTGGATTATTGTTAGATCTTCTTTGATCATGTGACTTTTTAGTGCCCCGGCCTGTCTTTCTAGTTGGCTTTGATCCGTATCCTTAGGATTTATACTGCCACCATATCCTTAGAGATCTGTATCTTCTTTTTTTTTCATTGCAAATGCATAAATGAGGTCCACAGTCAAAGTATTCATTAATTTACTGCTGGAGTCGCTCATCGTATGCTTGCGTTGGTTAAAAAAAACTGTAAACTTTGCTTAAAGTCGGTTGTGTGAAGGAAATATATGTTAAAAATGTTTCGTATTTAAATTTTTCCCAATAAAAATGTAAGACTTTTAAATGTAAGACGTTTAAAGTTAACATTAAAAACAAGTCCATAACCTTATATTAATTTATGAAGTCCTAAGGTATTAGAACCATGTTCTGAATGAGCGCATAGGAAAACTGAATGCCACGAATGTCAAACCAACGAGACTAAAAGCGGAATCGTCGGAGTTTCAAATCCATTGATTTTCTCCCATGAGTAAGCTAATGGTTTATTCTAAATAGGGCTACATTCAATTCAGACGTGTTTTCAATCTGTTTTCTAAACTTAAGGAATAAAACGAGAGAAAATTTTTTTGTCTTTAAAAAAAAAGAAAAAAAAAAAAAAAAAGAAAAAAGAAAAAAAAATTTTTCGAGCATACTGAAATCCGTAAAAAGTGCTCAAGAGAGTATTAAGTTGAAAGGCTCTAAGAATGGAGAACTTTTTCCTCTTTCTCTTTAGTCTCTCAATTTCGTTTTTATCTTGTATAGGAAAGCAAAGAGATTGTTAATCTGGAGTAGGCCTAACAGTCTGTGAACGCGACGATTGACTCTGAATTAAAAGGCGATGAGGAGCTGCAGCTCAGCCATTTGGAAAGTCATTGATGGAGGGAATTCAAGTGAGAACCGAAGATGGGCTCGGAGTCTTTTTCCCCCCTCCTTCACTCTTTCATTTCTTATGTCTGTATTTTCTCTTCTTTTTCTTAGCTTTCCTCTATTTCGAACTTTCTTAACTACTGGCAGGGGAATTTCCGTTTCCGTCCATCGCCTCTTTTCCAAATTCAAGCCGAGCGCACGACGATGCTATAAAATATCTTTGCAGTATGCAAATTGGAACATTAAAGGGTTTTTTCCCTAATTGACTCGAGACGCAGTTAATGAATTGAATGAAAATAACATTATTTGTAACATTTACATAAATTTGTGGTCGCATCGCTTTTGAAATGTTAATTGAATAACTGTGATTGATATCTTAATGAGATTGCTCGGCTGCATTTCATTGTATTGAATGAATTAACTCGTATTATATTCTTTGTTGTATTCACACGGAATGGCATAATCTAAAAATAACAAGTAGAATCGATCAAACCGAGCTTGTCTAAATCAATGGTCTAAACAGAACCCTTTTTAATAGAATTAGTAATATGAACTCTTCATTTTTAGTGGGCTTAGTCTTTGCCTGCAGTTTTCCTTGCAATCATAGTTTCTGTCAAGTGCCATTACTTGAAAGATGGATGATGAGACAACAGTAGGCTGGAGGACGACGAGTTTAACTTAAGAAAAATGCTCAACTCATATCAGATTACATTTCACATTGCTTCTGACGAGAAGGGAATGCTTTTGTTCTTTACAATGTCATCTGTGAATTTCTACTGCCAAGCGATATCGGACAGTAAGAGGAGCCAGGTTAAAAATCGCGAACGACGTTGATGGAGGAGGAACTTTAAGAGGTTCAAAGGCCTCAGGCTAGGATCGATGGATGGATGGATGGACGGGCTAAAGAATGAATACATTACTGGACATTTTGTAATGCGATAAGAAGAAAAGAAAATGCTCTCCTAAGATAAAAGAAATAGTGAAGCGCTCTTTGGTGAGAGGACTCCACTCGAAATCGAACCTAAACTTTGATAGAAAAGGACATTCTTTTTTTTATATTTTGGTCAAATGTTTATTCTTTTTAATTAGTAGAGTTTAATTTGATTAGGTACGAAGAAATATTTTGTTATGTTGTTTGCAAACTTAAAAATGCGATTTAATTCTTCGCTTCTGTTGCTGTCTAAAAGTAATCTGTCGTATAAAAAGAATCGAGGAATAGAACTAACATGAGCCTCGATTGAAACCGACTTTTTGATTCAACCATGAAGTGAAGATCAGGACTGCACTGGCCAGTTCAATTCCAAGCAGCCGTTGAGAATCATTCGAAAACGATACAGAATCTATTGTACAGTGCGGATATGTCGAGAGAAGGATAGTGTTATCCAAAATAATGAGTTTGCTTCTTTCCTACTACGCTTATCAAATGATTATATGTTTTTTGAAAAATAGTTACATAAATCATCAATTCCAGCCAATTATTGGTTTTTACAATTTAGTGTGGTAGCAGTTGTTTTTGAGATATATCGACGCCTTTTTTCAGCTACTGAAATAACAATTATCTGGCTTGGTTGATGGCTCCAGCGTATTTTCTTTAACTGCTGCGTGATGAAGTTTCTATCCTTGTATCACGCAAGACAACTTCATCGATTGTCCTCGTGCAACGAGGCGTACAAAGAACAGCTTTGTCATAAACATCAAGATAGCGAAGTCGATTCGTACAGTGTTCACAGTCGTTGCCATTTTCAATTCCTTTTTGATGATGGGCTTATTTGATATAGACTTGCTCTTTTTAGTCACTGGCTGAACCTGTCCTTTTTCCAGTTTTCTCATTCCAGCGATGACTGATTTGGGATATCCTACGAGATGACACTAGGTCATTCTTAAATCTCAAACGATATAGCGGTGGCATGACAGCGGACATTTGCTAACGCTAACTATTGTTATCTACAACTCTTTAGCTTAGTGATTATTCTTAGATTGCGGAAAATCCATTTACATGATAAATAAGTCGTTAAAAAATTTCCGGAATAAAAGTTTATTCTCTCCGGAGCGAACCTTCCTATTTTATTATTTACTTATTAAATTAAAGCAATACAAATTTATCACATAATATAAAACAAATAGTATTCCTTAACAAACCGGGGCCCCAATGGCCACAAGACCGACGAGCAGGGTCCCCAGTAAGAAGGAAAATTAAAGGAGAATAAAAACTAAAGAGTGATAATATAAGGGCTGATAATTATGATTATTAGTAAGACGGAAAGAATTTCAGCAATTTTTTGAACGCGTAGGTCGAAAGGACAGACTGAATAGTATCGGGAAGGTTAGACCACTATTTGACACCCACATAAAGAGATGCTGTAGTTGCTTCGGGCAAAAGGGAGCCTGATAGAACTTGTCGAGCGAGTAGGATAAGAATGGACATTGAATTGATAGATTTCCAGAGGAGAAGAGAGAGAGAAACTGTTAAAGATATCTAAAGATTTAAAATAATGGGAGACCGAATTAGGTGTACAAAGATCGCAAAAACCATTTTTGCAAGTGATAGAGCCGAAATAAGTTGGTATTTGTGGTGGCACCCCAGAATTGTATGCCATAACAAAGAGCAGAATGGATCATTGAGTTGTTGATCATATTATAGGTTTCTTATGTTATTCTTAGTATTGGGTAATTCTTTCTACTATCTTTCATTAACTTTAAAATTTAAGTGTAGAGTTGACGGCTGAACTCCCATAGAACCTTTGTAGTTGTTTGACATCTCTAAGCGTTTCGATTTCTGAAAGCGAAAGCTAAAATATTCGCTTTTTTAAAAAAAAAATTGCAGTTTTTCGATGAATTATGTTTTGAATTGTAATTTGTGTAGGAGATTAGTAATTGGATTAAAATCTGCAGGAGTCTTAAAAAAAATTTTTAGAAAATGCCATCACTAATCGAGCCCTTCATAAAAGGAGCATTCGCATGTGACATTAGATTCATGTTCAGTCTTAATAAAGATATCATGATACTCACATAGCTGGGTTTTTTTTCATATTTAGAATTAAAAAAAACCGTCAAGGTAAAGTGACCGTTCTCGTCCATCACGTTTTTTGAAGTTGTATAATAATCCTCCGGCGTTTACGAGAGTCCAAGAGGCGATATTGATTCTAATAACGGCGGTAACATCACCATTCGTCATGCTCTGGGATTAGAGTAAAGTGGGATCTACGGTGACAGAATGTGATATGAAGCTTAAACTCGAAGACTGATGGCTTTTAACATTGATTTTAACATTAAGAAGCGATGGTTTTAAGTCTCTGGATTTTTCTTGAAAAACCTGTAAGTGCCGTGATCTGAGTGTCTAAAGAGATGACGCTCTTTTGCCCACTTTGCCTTATTTTTTCTCCTCAGACTCCGAAGAATTTCTTCTTCACCCGCGGCAGGATTCGTTTGAATGGATTGAGAAAAAGGAGCCTGAAGGATGAGCTTAAAATTTGTGAGGTTTGAAAGTTTTTTTAAAAGATGAAAAGAACATTTTTCTCGAACTGAGAATATCTTTATATAATTTTTGAAAGCCTGGTTATATTTAAAGAAAGTTGAACTACATATCTTTCAAGACTTTTATGTGTATTAATAATTATTAAGAAGTGAACCACTTTAAGAAATATCCAAATTATCTTTTATTTTAACGTGAAAATAAAAACAATTTATATAAATAAATAAATGCCAAATGTGAAAGGTGAGATTCTTAAATTAAGCTTGATAAGAAAATTAACCTTCGACAAGAACCAAAGCCGCTTACAACCCACACGTGCGAACACTGCCATTTGGAACCACTATTTCCTCCAGACAACGTCTTATTCTTTCAATTATCTCTCTTCCTTTTTGGTGAATTGACAGAGAATGACAAGATTTTCTTTTTTAAGGGACATTTTATTTCGACACAATGGTGTCTGTCGGCTGTGGTGAGGGCGTCAGCTGGCAGCACCATCGATCAAAAATGATATCGGTTTAGAGCCCCATCAGTGATGATTGAAGTTATTTAAGGAAGAGGAGGGGAAAGGAGGATTAAAAAAAGATAAAAGAAAAAAAAAAAAAAGGAATGAACCCAACTGTTGTACAAACATGTCGATCGACATTTCTTAACAACGATGGCCATTCATCTTAAATGCCGATAGGCGAAAACCGACGCAGCTAGTTATCGATTGATTTGTTGTTTGTGTTCTGAGAAAGTCTATAATTACTTTGAGACTCATCTCTTTAAGGTGTATTTAAAATTAAAAGAGAAAAATAACAGTGTAAATAGATTTTATATTATATGATAGAAAATTCGCTGAATACACAAACCTACATGTGACGTCAAATGACGTATTGCTACGTAATGATTGTTAGAGCGATTGTGTTTATCATCCTGACCCTATTTATAAAATTTGAATAAACAATTTATAAGGGATTGCGTGTACCCTTTTATAATAAGAGGTCTAAATTTTAAATTATTCCCATAAAAAAAGAAATTTAAATAAAATTACCATCGACCAAAATTATTCAGCTACTCTAGAGTAACGACTTTTAATGCCTTCTACTTTAAATGCAAAGAGATCTGAATATTTAAAGTCTATTGATTCAGCCGGCTTTTGAATGCGCTATTAAAATTACATTGCCTTTAGGAATCTTTTGTTATAAACCCCGTCGATGTCACCATCATCTTTAAGCCTTAATGAGATTAAATATTGAGCCTTCTTATATACGCTTGGGGCCCCCACATTTTCTTCATTAAAAATGCTCTGAATTTCAACATTTCACCTTTATAATGACAGACTTTTGAGGAGAAAACGTTTTAAATATTTAGATTCGCCAGCATCCCATAGCTGAATTGCTTAAATGTATAATTAATTCTGTTTTGAATTCAGCCGAAAGTCTTTTTAGCTTGTTGACACCTTCATTAAAGAGCTTGAGTAAAAAATAATTAAAAGAAAAACTTTTGAAAATATTTTTCTTTTTTTAAACTATAATCAGTAAAGTGGCAATATAATTTCAACTGTTAAAAATATACGACGAAAATTTCACCGAAGCTTATCATCATTCAGGCTTTATCGTATTATTAATCTACGAAAGAAACTTAATATATATGCATTATAATGATATATACGTATACCATCTATGAAATCGTTGTCCTTTTTTTTCGCTTGAGAACCCAACCAATGATTTATATATGTAAAATATTCACTACAGCTATGATAATATATAATAATTAGCATGGAATATCTCGTTAGATAATATATTGTGCTTACAGTCTCCTCCTAAATTATAACTTCATACGACCTTGATTTAAGACTTGATTAACAGGTCCGATGTAGGATATGAGTTCCCCAAAGGTATTAATTATTTTTATGCCTTGTGCATTGTAATCACCATAAATAACACAATTCTTCAACTCCGTCAGGTTTTTCGTCTTTTTTTTAAAGTGCATAATAAGTAAGTTCAGTGAAATGGAAATGGATACATATGTAAAAAAGAAACTTGTTTTACATTAAGTGCATATTTGCACTGGGTTATTTTGTGTCATTGGTTAAGTTGAAGCATGTTTATAGATCTGTTATGAAAGTTATTTAGGTGTTTTTATCTATCATGTTGGTTTGTAGATGATTATATCTTGTGTACAATAAGTTGGCATCAACTAAAGAATTGATAGGTGCAGCAAGATGTCAGGACGTCATTAACTCAGTTCTTGAAATATTTATGGACATAGGGACAACCTGCAAGTCTTACTTTTTCTATAGTTATCTTTTTCTTTTACGATAAAGTGATTCAAAAGAACGGTGCTAAAGTAAAGTAGATTTATTTATTTCCAATAATTGCATGGTGATCGGTATTCTTGAACCATATAACGAGATGAAGAAACTGGTTCTGGAATTAGCATTACGAAGAGGTTTATTTTGCCGACGCGCTTCGGTACCATACCATCAACAGGGCATAACAAACAGTAGTGGAAGAACACTATTACATGAGAACAGAAGGAACTGTCCAACAATCAGCATAGTCGACGCTGAATGAAGATGATTTATTTTGTATCGTTATCGTTTAATTCGTTTATTACATCAAGAATTGTTTTTGTTGGGTTTTTTTTCAAAATAAATTTGAAGGTTATGATGAAAATAGAAAAGAAAATTACACATTCTGATTTTGAACCAGGAACCTTCAGCTAATCGTGAAGACGACCTAACCAATTGAGCCACTGTGGACATGGAAGCATTGCGCTATCTACCTGTCCTTTGGCCTGGTTATTAGATCGCAGGTCGGGACTATCTTTCCTAATGGCGTAATATTCATTAAAGAATACCCATAATATCCATGCTGTCCAATCTTGCTAAAAACAAAACAAAAAAACATAACACAGGTCCTGGTTAAGCAATAAGGTAGAGTATTTTAATTGCCGACGTTAAATCACAGGCTATACATGTACAAAGTTCTCTTGACCACTAGTATGGGAATTTATAATACATAGAAACGAACATCCACCAATCAGAAACTCTGACTGTGGACTACAAGCCAGACCGAATAGAGAGCTAGTCGTGACGTCATCCCCTATTTTTGTCTCTGTTCTTGAATCCGTTTATAATCTCCAGAATTAGAACTTTTTCGAAGGTGGCTTGATTGTTTAGCAAAAACTCCGGGTTTTCAAGGTAACATTTCCTTATCTCCAACGCTTCATAGATAAGGATCTTTTCTGGGTTTCTAGCCTTCTTCAGAATTGTCATCGTTTCGGCGATCGGCAACACCCGGTGCCTATATTTAACTATGTGGTCCGCAAAGGCGGACTTACGTCACTATTCGTCCATGAGCGTCTATGTTCTTTAGAGCGTTCAGCAAACGAGGATCTGGTGGAGCCCATATAATACAACCCACAATCCGGGTATGTAACTTACATACTCCGCATCATTTGAAGACATTCTCGTCATCCTCAGGCTTCTTAGCATTTATTAAAGAATAATTCAAGGATGTTCGACGAGGATTTATTACAGATGTTTAAATTACACTGTACAACATGAAAAATGTCCTTTAGATGAAAATGTGTTTTGTTTTTGGCTGAAAGTAACGAATCTGTGATTATTTTTTGTTTACCATGCACCATTTTCCAAAAATTCCACATTTTAGCTTTTTACGTATCTATATTGAAGCACATATAGAAGCGCTATGCGACCAGTTCCTCACTCTGAAGATCTTCCTATACCTACAGCTCCAGATAAATATTCTGTTGATTCACAGGAAGACATCTTCGATGACCCAAACCATCAACAGCCTGACTTTCAGCCATGTACATCTAATGACATGTTCATATGAAATCACACAGGCAGAGCTTAACGATGGAATGGAAGTATGCTAGCTGATTATTGCTGGTCTGTTATCAGGAACACACCAACAGATGTCTACAAGAGGAAATGGCCAAAAAATCATTTTAGTGTTTGTGTTTTCTTTAATGAAACCTCTGTTACATTTATCTGAGTAGTGGGTCTCCTACAAAAACGGTTCGTGATGGACCATTTTGGTTTAGATATATGAATTAAGCACCTTTTGTTTATACAGAATCACATAGTTTCATCTAAAGGGCAGAAAAAAGTTCAAATAGAAAAGAACCACAGCCTGGATCCATGCTTTCATGTTCAAGTGGCTTAATTCGAATCCAGAACTTATACCACTTCCTGGGTAAACCCCACTTCGCCCTGATTGAACAAGAAATTCTAAACCGTTCCAAGAAAACTTCTCACATACGAAACCTTAGAAATTCGTAAATATTTATAAATGATTCTGACAATATTCTAAATAATCAAATTAATTAAAATAATAATTTTTGACATAAATAATGAAGTAGTCGATGACCCCAAAAAATGAGTCGTCTTCATTCCTAACTTTGCAAGTCTACTAATCAGCTGGCTTGTTATCGTTTTCGATGCAACCCAGTTCTTCTTATCACGTCATTCCTTTGAAATTGGTGTATTGAAGATGAGTGGATACTCTCGAAAAGTTTGCATGCCTTCTTAAGTTTTACATCTTCATTTGACAATGAAGCTAGCATACAACGATGTTGGTGTTTTGAGATAACCGGAGTGATTCCAGTCCAGAACATTTAAGTCATTGTCGGCGGTTGCAAGTGTTTTGCAGAAAAGAGTTGTATTAAAAAATTCATTTAAACATTTAACCACTAATCTGCGTTGTCCATGCTAATTGGTGGACACATCTTTCTGTTACTCTGTAAAATGTGTTCCTCCACTGCTGTTTATAGTTTTATGCCCTGTTGAAGATACTGTTACCGAAATGCATTAAGTACCTATGTTTTACCTGTACATTGCAAATGTTCAATATGGGCGCTCTTTATGAGACGACAGATGTCAAGACGATAATTCAAATTGCTCAGATTGTCCCAGAAATCCTGAGATATTGAATCCACTGCTTCGGAGATGAGTGTTTCAGGTCAGCAGAAATGGGGGCCGATGCAGATAATCACTTGCAACCTTTCTTCTTCTTTTTTCACTGAAACAATGAATTTCCGAAGCAGTGAAGTCTATATCCCAGAATATGCTAAAAAATGTAGTTGCTTAACGTGTATTCTCATCTAATTGCAGTTATTAGATTCGATCATTAATGAATAAATCGACATTACTTTTTAACCATTCCTTTTGAATCCGCCTGTGTTAATTGTAAAGATAAAGATCGGCTGTTCTTTATCCAATAAACACAGACAAACTTGGCCTGTCCATTTAAACAGCTAATTTCAATAGCATTAACTGTCACATAATGTTTAATTTACTTTAACATTTATTGTTGCTAGTTTTCTTTCATTGGAGAGACTATTGTTTGAGAAGAATCATTTTATAAAAGAATTTTATTTCACCAAAGAATTGAGCTGCCATTCTTGCAACCCTTATCAACAATCCTTTATCAATTGTATTAAGTGATAATCCGTAAATTGATACCAAGTGTATATTAAGTTTATGTTCAGTGACTTTTGTATCAAACACAAGCTTCTATTCTATAACCAGTAAATATTCATAGGAGTTAGGAGCTCGACTCCAAACGAGAGTTAATAGCAGTGGCGGCTCGTAAGAATTTGTAAGCTCGCATAGCACACGGACTATTGCAAAATAGAGCTATAGTTACAAAATTTGCTTTCGAATAGTATTTTCTCACAAACAAGAAAATAATGATTTTTAGAGAAATATATAAAAAAAATTAAGAATAGCAATAATAAAATGTAACTTTCATTTTGAGTTGGAGGGGCTGCAGCCTTGCAGCCCCTATGGAAGAGCCGCCACTGGTTAATAGTATAGCTGCGTCAGTAATAGCAGGACTGTTGCTAAAATCCATTCCTATGATTATTTTTATACATTTGCAAATTAAATGTGAAATTACCTTTCTTTTTCGATTTTAATTAGATGGCACATGCAAGCTATTAGCATGATTTCGAAATTTATAGTCATTTGTTCGGAACGTTTAAAGCACGATGCATTATTAATATTCTATAAATTACAGTGAACGTATCGCCCAACTAATTGGATTCATGATCTCTAGTTCGTTGTGACACGTATATTTATTATTATTCATAACATTTTGAGAATGCACCGTCTCAACGTATTGAATTCGAATGGATTAGTTTCCAGTTCATTAAAACTGACATATGTGCATCGGAGCGTAGAAAATCAGTTACGTTCTTGAAGGAGAGTAAAAAAATAAATAAACAAAACCTGTTTATTACGATTACTCTCAAGCTCTCTCAGGAATATATTACCAACGAAACAGCGGTGATAACTATTCCGTGAACGCCATTCTGATCGGTTTACGACGGGTTGCGGACTAATGAGAAGGGAAAACGTCTGTCCAGTTGCCGGATGTTTATGGAGCATGAAAAGAACCTCTCTATTAAAAGGAAGGTCATTAAAGTTTTCATTTTCCAAGCCAGTTTTGGGCCCGTTTTCGACATTTGGTTCCGTCAAATAAATCATTTGCCCTTTCAATCGAAAGTAATTTCCTTGCGATGCTTCGTTTGTTGTTGCGAAGTTTGGACGCAACACGGAAGATTTTGTTCGATTTTGATGGCAAGTCTGTTGCTATATTGACTTGTTCCTTTGATATTTTTTATTTGAATGAGGAACCATCTGTGAATCTACAGAAGGTAAAAAAAAATAAATAAGAAGAAAAAAGTTTCTCGTATGGAATAAATGAAAGGAAGAGGGAAAAAATAAAGCGAAAACGTAAAAACAAACGCGAACAGATTTTTAAGAGACGCATTCTCTAATTGGATATAAATCAAGACGAACATGTAGTAAAAGAAAGAATGGGGTTCTTTTCTAACATTATAGCAGTAGAAGGGAAAACAAACGAGGTTAAAAAAAGCAATAAACAACAGAAGTTTAATTTGAAGTCGGTTTGTTAGAAAAGAGTTTGAAAGGAATCAATAAAAACTTCCAATAACGAAAAAGTAAGCTAGAGTTGATCATTTAAACGCTTGTGCAAAATTAGCTTATTGATTGGCGAACCTCAAAATTCAAATAAGGTATCTCAAGAAAAACGTTTTGATTGATTAAACTGTTATTAACTTTATTTCTTAAAACTATTGGGATAGTTAAAAAGTCTCGGCGGCTTCTGCTGTTTGAAATATAAGTCTACTATATAGACCATTCGATTCAAAACACTGTTTTCCATGGTATTACACAAACAGATACAATTGACATAAGATAAGAACCCTTAACTCACCAAGTTTGCATCGTGATAATCATTTGGCAGTATGAATGCAGTGCCTTTACAACATGGAAACAAAGCAGGAAAAGAGTTTTGTGTGTTGCAAGATGTACATCTGTTATTGGAGTGCAGTTTACATTCAGAGGAGAGTACAGAAAATAACCACTATGTAACAGCATTTTGCGATGGTATCGGCAGTTTAAGGACGCTAGTTGAGTTTGTAAAAGGAAAAGCACGGTCGACCAAGCGCGTCAGCTGAAATAATGAAGAGACTGAGGGATTATTGGACATGTGCGACCAGAAGATCACACATGGAACATTTGTAGAGTGTGAGGATAACCTGAACCAGTATACGATTCTTTTCATTAGCAATTATATCTGTAAATGTAATACTGGAAAATAGTGTTGTGAATTTGAATGGGTCATTAATAGTAACCCTAAGTTACTTCTATAATAGCAAACAGACGAACCAACTGAAGCCACTTCTTGTTTACTTTCCTACCATAACAATAAAAATTTGTGCGAGTGAAAACGTATCAATTCAAAAGTCTTTGAAATCGCCGTCAGAAATCTTAACGTATACGGTGACGTGACATACAGTTGCAAGTTTATGAATGGCATATCGTTTCTGTGTTGATGATGACTTAAGTGAAGAAGCAATGAAGGAGATTTCGAAGAATGTTACCAAACACTTTATGGAACATTTAGCAAAAAAATGCATACGTACTGAAGGGAATATAAAACCTTAAATTGTTTCTGTAAAAAAAAATATATTCCAGAAACTTTTTTGAAGCTTCTTCTGCGAGCATTATCCCTACGGGGATATAGCAATTAAAACGCGAGGCTCTTCAAAAAATATCACTTTATAATTTGCTTTTAGAAGTCACTTTCCATATACTTTTACGTTATTTCATTCGTAACTGTTTACTCATTCATATTTTATTATACGAAATGAGCCAGCATTTGACCCCCGGAAACGTGTCTATGAGTGGCTCTCGTATATCGCAACAAAAAAATAACGCCACATGAAGTTAACTGAGCTCAATAAACCCTGACGTCGTGACAAATGGACGAAAGATGGAAGAAGGGGAGATGAAGGGAACCTTGGAAACCTCGTCGACAGATTTCTCATCTCCTGATGATTACAAATGCAAAAGAAGAAGACGATTAGTCTTGAGTGAAGACGACTCGACGCTGTCAGGCAAAAAGTCGCTGGAGGACAAGCACTGAAGAAAAAAATTTACATAAAATTTAAAAAAAAACCCTTTTGAAGACCCAAAGAGAGTGTCATTTAGGTTTTTGTAAAATAATTCTAAAGAAACCGATGTTGGTAGGGGGGAGATTTAAATAAGGAAGAAGATTTTTATTTTCCTTTCCCACCAGAAACATTGCTTCGTCTTTTAAAGTGCGTAACAGATTAGAAAGACTTCCGATTTTTTGTATGCTTCTGAGGGAGCTCAAAGTTGTATGTACTTACTATTTTTATACGTTTTAAAGTGAAGAATAGGTTAGGGGAAGGGGAATACTTCCTGAGTTCATTAAAAGACTTCTGATTTATTTCTGGCTCTATTCTCTCATTTTTTACCTTGCAAATTAGAACGCGATAACAATTATTTTTGTTCCTAAATTTGTATGATATTGCTACAGCTTTATCACATTTTACATCATCTCGATCTTTAAATTTAAACTTTCTGCATTTCAACCGAGAAATACCTTTATTTTGAAAAGAATCAACTTTTTTTTTTCAACATAATCCGATGGGTTCATTTCCTTTAAAAGTGAAAAGGTTCTGAGGCAGATTGCATGAATTGCTCCTAATTATATGACTCGGCCTGTGAAATTGGTTAGAGAGTCGTTCTAAAATTGGAATAAAAAAAATGCATTAAAATAAATTAAGAAGGAATCTTTTTTTATATGAATGACATTTTCGATTTTCTTTCATATACAATTAAATTATGTGATGAAAATCCATTTTATATACTTTAAATTATTTTTTACAAGATTGGGTATCGTGGCTAATTTGGAATCTTATGATTGTATAATTTTATCGGTTTTTGATTTCCGAGATATATTTGTTAGCTAAATTTGTACAATCAAATACAGAAGATTTTTGTGATAAAGAATCGCAATATTTTACTTTTATTTTACTAAACCATCCGGTATAAAATTAAAATTTATTTATAAAATATTGACGGAGTTAAATAGAATGGTTCAAAGACTGGAATCTATTCTTTTCTAAGCTTTTTTGAGCATTTTGATGTGCAATTCTAACAATTTTTCAGGTCGATGGTAAAAAGCCTTCTGATATAATTACAAAACATTAGTTTCCTATCTAATTTTAACGATTTCTTAGATTTTTTTTTTAACTTCGATAAATTAAGGAGATTTACAAATTATAAATCGTCATCGATTACTGTGTGCAAGAAGATTTCTCACAGTTTTTTAATCTTGACCTTTTTTTTTTTTAAATATTTTACTGTTAGACATTTAAATGCGGAATGACAAATCAAAATTTTGTTTTTTAAATTTTATAGGTAACCATTCAAAAAATTTTTAATAAAGCTTTTTTGTCCATCACCATCCTTAGATTCTCTGGTCTTATTTATAAAGGTTTAATAAAAATTAATTGTTTGATACTAATAGTTATCTCGTTGTTCATTGAGAAACGCCTCTTTTTGTTAATAAGCGTGAAAAGACCTAACGGATATTTTCAAACTCAGGCCTTTTTCATCATCAATTATGTTAGATATTATTCGATTGTTAAATTGGTAGATATTTGAGACCTTACAGAAGGTCACCAAGAAACGAAAAAACACTGACTGTTAAATCCAAGATGGAAACATTGTTGCTGGACCTATTTTGATCAGGTGACTTTTCAATGTTGGGGCTTGCTTTTTCGTAGGCTACGCCAGTAAACTCAATGATTTTATGCATAAGTGAAACATCAGGGTGAGAGACAGGGCCTGGCACTCAAAAGTCGCCTGACCATCCGGGTCCGAGCAACAATCCAACCGCCTATCTCGTAGACCTCGTCTTGATCTGATGATTGAGCATTGTTGGCTGTAAGCTTTAAGCATTATCGCCGATGGTGATGAATAGGTAAGTGACATCATAACACACAAATCCGTAGCCAACGAGAAAGACAGGCCCCGTCGCGGAATAGTCACCTGATCATAGTAGTCCGGCCAACAATCCAACCTTCATTGTTTTCAACAAACGAAAAAATATTGATTGTTAAAATCCAAGATGGAAACAATGAAAGTTACATTGTTATTCGGGCTAGTGTGGTCAGATCAGTGACGTATATTTAAGATAGACTCCGAATCCTATTGTTAACAGCGGCAAAAAGTGAAGCAAATTGAGCCATGATAGTTCTGGGCAGGAGTGAGCCGTGAAGTAATTAGTTGTCTGGCTGCTTGTGTTTTTGAAGATTTTGGGCCTGAGGAATAATTAATTCAAAACCATTCCTCAAAGTTAAACTGCGTACAACTGTACAAACAAACAAAACAAAAGGATCAGGAATCATTTTCCACAAAAATAAATCAAAAATACGTAACTAAAATGAAAATACGTAACTGAAAGACAATCGAAACGAAATTGAAATTGAAACCATGATCGAAAAATTGTTTATAAAATATTAAATTCTTCAAATATAAAGTAAACGAAAAGATAAACTTATCAGTCCGTGATCGGCGTGTGAAAGAATTAATAATCAGTTACTCTTCTGTTTAGCCATGTGTTTTGCATCATCTTCACTCACTTTCGGCCATGACAGTTCTGGGCATGGAGCTTCCCAATTTGCTTCAAGTTACAACAATAGGAATTCGGAGTCTATCTTTAATATACGTCATTGGGTCAGATGATCTTTCCGCGCCAGGGCCTGTCTTTCTCGTTGGCTACGACACAAATCGTAGCCGACGAAAAAGACAGGCCTGGGGACTCAAAAGTCATCTGACCATAGTAGTCTGAACAATAATCCAACTTTCATTGTCTTCATCTTGGATTTTAACAGTTACTGTTTTTACATTTGTTGGAAACAATGAAGCTTGGAATGTTGCTCAGACTATTGTGATCAGGTGATTTTTAGTTCCCTTTCTCGTTGGCCTCGACACAAATGATGGGCCCCTTTAACGAATCATAATTCGTGCCACGTTGGACTGTGGATACTTTGTCTACGCTACATCTTCAAAAAGCAGCCTGAAATTACTGAAGCCAGTCCATAATATGGTGATCAGCTGCCCCAGCGAATACCTAAGGTCTGGGCACTAAAAATCACCTGATCATAGTAGCCCGGCCAACAATCCAACCTTCATTGTTTCAAACAAAGGAAAAAATATTGATTGTTAAAATCCAAGATGGAAACAATGAAAGTTACTTTGTTACTCGGACTAGTGTGGTCAGGTGACCTTTCCGCGCCGGGGACTGTCTTTCTCATTGGCTACAACCTATATTCTGTCCAACGAAAGTTGGAATGGGCGTGTCCAGTTAAACTTGCTATTTCAATTGTATAGTCATAATTTAGGGCGTATTTTTACTTATGACGTTTTAACAAAGTATGCAGTTTCCGTGCGCAAGCTTTCTGTCTATACCCTGTCTCAGCTTCAGTTGCGAGGCCTGCGAGAAAGACAGGCTCCGACACTGAAAGTCACCTGATCAAGATAGGTCTAGCAACAACGTAACCTTCATTGTTTCCTTCTTGAATTTTAACAATCATTGTTTTTTTTGTTTGTTGGAAACAATGCAGGTTGGATTGTTGCTAGACCTATCTTGATCAGGTGACTTTTCAGTGCCGGACCCTGTCTTTCTCGTTAATCTCGCTTCAGTTGAAAGTGACGTCACCGAAAAACATCGCTTGTCAGACTTAGTGCCGTCACCGAAAAACGTTGCTTAGAGCACTAGATAGAGCGTCTCTATCGAGGCCAACGAGAGACAGGCCTGGGCACTCAAAGATCATATGATCATCGGGGTCCGGGCAACAATCCATCTTTCATTGTTTCCAACAAACGAAAAAATCCTGATTGTTAAAATCCAAGATGGAGACAATGAAGGATGAATTGTTGGCCGGACCCCGATGATCATGTGACTTTTGAGTGCCCTGGCCTGTCTCTCGTTGGCCTCGGTCTCTATCTAGTGCTCTAATCAGACTTAGTGCACAACATCGTATCCTTCCGCCGTTATTTTTTTTTTTTTTTTTATTTCGTCAAATGACTTTTCTATCTGCCAATTTTTTTATTATATCGAGGAGAAAAAATATGAAATATTTGTAGACGGAAATTTGGAACTTTTTATACAGAAATTTAATCAAACTATTTCTTCATGTGGACAAATTGTAACCGCTTCACTCGTGATTCACTGTCAACTAAACCAAAGCCAACTATAATCTATCCAACGAAAGTTGGAGTGGGCGTGTCCAGTTAAACTTCTTACAGTGGAACCTCGGTTCACGAATACTTCGATTCACGAACAACAATTTTGTTTCGGCTTACGAACCAATATTTCGGTTCACGAACAGGCGACGTCACTAATTTTTTATTCTAGGCATGCGCAGATAGATGGTGTCAGTTCATACTAGTTGTATTCACTTTGTAATTTGTATTCGTGTGAATATCGCTCGCAATTTAGGATTTATATCTTCAATTTGTTGTACTTTACCCATATTAACTTAATGGGGGAAAATCTCCGCTTTTGATCGCTGGAACGGATTAACTGTATTAACATTGATTTGAATGGGGAAAGTTGCCTCGGTTCACGAACAACCTCGGTTCGCGAACATTTCATGGAACGGATTAAGTTCGTAAACCGAGGTTCCATTGTATTTCCATTGAAATAGACAAAGTAGAATGGGTTAGACACTGTCGCCAAAGTAGAATCAACAATGTTTAACAATTGAAATAGGAAGTTTAACTGGACACGCCCACTCCAACTTTCATTGGACAGAGTATAGATGAACAGGCGCTGACGCGGAAAAGTCACCTCACCAACTTAGTCCGAGTAACAATGTAACCTTCATTTTTTCCATCTTAGATTTTAACAATCAGTATTTTTTCGTTTGTTGAAAACAATGAAGGTTACATTGTTGTTTAGATAAAGATGATCAGATGACTTTTTCGCTTCCGGGCCTCTTTATCTAGCTGGCTTTGCAACTAAACTTAGGACAGGATATAGACAACACCTCTTGAAAAGTAAGCCTGAAAATCCATATTGTTACATGATCATTACATGATCCATATTGTTATATGAAAAGGGCATTGTTAATCGTATTTCTACCAATAATAAGCCCTAAATTATCACTTCTATGATCATGTATATAACAATGTATGAATTTTCAGTGCACAACCTTTTTTTTTTTTAGGTGGTGCTGACTGGGGCCCGTTATTTCATTGGCCCCGTGAACAGGGAAGTGACATAACACTCAGAAATATGCCGTACAGTTTTCTTATGATATCAAATTTAAAAATTTAAAAAAATAATTTTCGAAGAAACGAATTAATATTCCTTGATATTGATAACGAATACTATAGAAAATAATTTTAAATTTTCATTCATGATTCCCATTGTTCCTAAGTGAGAGTTCATTTATGTGCGCGAAAATTTGATTTTTTTTTCCTTGAAGCGAACTATACTCTATCCAAATGAAAGAAAAACTGGCCGCATCCAATTAAATTTCTAATTTCCGTTGTTATATATTGTTAATTTGACTTCGCAACAATGTCTGACAGTGAAATCGGAAATTTAACTGGACAAGACTACTTCATCTTCGATTAAGCAGAGTATAAGAAGTTTCGATTGGACATCCCGCTGATAGTTTGGAGTTTGAAACTGAATACACCAAAGAAATTATATGGTTGATTGTTTTCGGTTGTTGAATGGGCATTATGGGTTCTTGTTGTTTAATTCTGCGAAGAATTTGACAGAAGATGTTGTCTCAGAAAGAAAGAGGTCCTTTTTTTTTAAGATTTGGAAGGATGCGGATAAATTCAGAATGACTGAAGATATCCGTTAGCGTTAGGAAGTTGTCTGTTTTTGTTTAGTTTTTTTTCATTAGATATATCATGGATATTCATTAGCATATTTAAGTGTCTGTCGATCTTGTGTCTGAATGCGGTGGTTTTATAGGAAAAGCAGTTATGTATCAAATTGAATGACATGTTTGATTTACATATCTGAACTGTTGATTTGTTACTAACTTAGGGTTTTTCCCTTTTTTTTCGAGTTTGAAGGTAAATTGGATTTTGGGGCATAATAAATTGAATACTTGGAGTATGGTGGTTGGATCTGATTTATGATTACCGAATATGATAAGAATGTTGGTTGAAATCGAGAGATAAACCCGAAACAGGTCTGTCTACTCTTTATTCTAGTAGACAGTACAGTACAATGAATAACCAACTCTAAAAAAAAAAAAATATGAAATTTTTGTATATTCTCATATAATGAAATTTATGTTATTTAGTTTTTAAACATAATTTAATTTTTTAAACTGCTTACTTCAACAAAAAAAACTGCTATTTGTGAAGAAAAGCTGAAAAGAAGTCATCGTATATAAATAAAACTATATATCTTAAAACTTTCTTTTTTATTTAATTTTTCTTATCTTCTATAGTAATGCTCTCACTATTTATTTATCGCTCGAAGGCGTCACGTGGATGGAAGAAGAATTTTCCCCTTTTTTTTTAGTGAGAAGTCGATAAAGATAGTCTCCAATATCGACAGTAACAGAAGCCTCGAAGCAACTTTGTCCATTGGTTTCGTCACAGATAAGCGATCTGGTCGAGGGCACTTTTCCCCACCCACCATTCTCTCTTTTCTTCGCATTTAATCCTTTCTCGGCTTGTGAGGTATCAGTTGACCCCAGACCTGTTTATTCGCATAAAGATCCTCAGTAGTCTTTCTTTTATCCCTTCGCCACGAGTTTCTGTCACGCAACACACACACAGTCTCTAAGTTTGTAGGTGGCCAGAAAGGAAAAGAAAAGAGATAGATAAAGTTAAAAAAAATCCCCCTTTCAAAAAGTTCCATTTATATTTGTCACGAGACGACGTCCCCCTCCTCCTTTTTCATCCTCTCCATTTTTCCAGGAATTTCCAAGCGCTTCCTATCTCATAAAATTCCCGAACGGAGCGTACTATTTCAGTGAGCCGTTTATGATCCCCGAGCCCTTCCACCCACGCCCTCTGGCAATCGGAAAACAATACCCAACAAGACGACGGCAATCCGTCTCTCTTGAGCGCCCGACTGAGCTCCTCATAAATGCCGGCGAACGTCTCTGCCAGCATCCCGTCACCTAGGAGACGACAACGAACGGAGAGAGCAACAACGGCCGCCCCACACCCCCATACCCACTTCATCATTATCTCTTGATACAAGTATGTTAAAGACAGCTTTAACCACACTTTTAATAAAATTCAACGAAACAGGTTTTTATCCCGGTTAAACTTGAATGGCAATTTGATAAATTTCAAACATGCTAGTTAGTCTAAAAATTAACACTCATACAATTTTAGAAGCCATTCATATTTCTTAAGTGAAATAATTGCGAGGATTATATTTTTCGATTTGCTGTTTCTCTGTATATGGGAAGAAATTCCGAATAAATTAATATTGAACATTTATAGAACTAGTCCACTAGGAATAATTAACACAAAGAAAAGGTTCTCAAATGGTGTGTTTTTTTACTTTCTACATAGGAAAAATGAAAGTAAAAATTGTTTTGTTTGAAATCTAACATTTATTGTGCATTGACATTCAAAGTTTCATAATAATTATTTCTTCAGTCGTCAACAGGGAGGAGGTAGTGTCATGGTTTGGGGAGGTTTTGGCTATAATGGAGTCAAAAGTTTAGCGATTATTTCTGGTCATCAAAAATCTGAAGACTATGAAGACACCTTGGAACATCACCTACTTCCTTTTGTCAACATTCTTTGTCCAGAATTTATTTTTCACATGACAATGCACCCATTCACTTATCCAAGATTACATCTGCCTGGTTAAAATAAATACATACCAGTAATGAAGTGCCCAGCATGAAGTCCTGCTTAATGAATTACGTATGTATAGACAAGAATATGCCAGTCAGAAACAATATCCGTGTGTAGAAGGCTTGAAAACTGCCATTGAAGTTTGCTTGTATAGTTTAGAGCCACAGATTATGTAGAACTTTTCACAACAATGTCTAATTTGATGTTATTAAATGTCAAGGAAAGCAAATCAAACGCCAAAATTGTTTTTCTCATGCTCTTGTTGCACAATTTGTTATTAAAACAAAATTTACCTAAACTTTTGAGACAGAACCATTTTTGATTTTTTGTTTAAAAATTAGAAATAATTGTTATTAATCAATGATTTTTTTCACACATGAATATTAATGCACAATAAATGTTAATTTTTAGCCAAAACAGTTTTTACTTTTATTTTTTATGTAGTAAGTTAAAAAAAAAAATTACCAAAACTTTTGAGACAGACCTTAAGTATGCGATGAAACCTGTTTTATATAAACTTGTATTTGAAAAAATATATTCCACCTCCTAAGGGATTTAAAAACATTAATATAAGGGATTAATATACATTAATTAGCAAAATATTTTTCTTAGCGAAACCGAAATCTTAAAGTTGTGGTAAAAATTAAATTATAAGGTAACTTATGACGAAAAATGACTAGTAGTGAAGGCAGTGATGACATAATACAACGGATAACTACCAAAACGTTGAAACCAAAAAAGTTAATTCTTTGTGTAATCGTAAAATGTAAAAGAAAAGGTAAATTAATCACTGTTATACGAACTATGTCTAATATATGAAGGGCTCATCCCATTGGATTACACTTATTTCGTATACATAAAAAAAGTTACAACTTGGTAGAATTTGGACGACTTCATTGTTATTTTTTTGGAAGAGAAACACCCACATTCTCAATATAGTCCCCATTCAGCACTTGTATCAATGGTGTAGGCAGCCTTGTACAATCACTTTTTCGGAATGCGTCACACCCCACCACCTAGATTACATCTGATGTAATCTAGGTGGTATTGGTCAAAAGCTATGATTACTTCTTGCAGTTTTTCAAAATCTCCGTTCACCGTGGGTGTTGGACTCCGCCAAGGGTGCGTACTGTCGCCCATCTTGTTCATTATCTTTATGGACTGGATAGACAGGGGCAGCCGAGGCGATGAGCGTGTTTGTGTGGGCGACTGCCTGGTGGAGAGGTTGCTCTTTGCGTACGACCTTGTCCTGCTTGGGTCTTCTCGCGCGAACCTTCAGCATGCACTAGACCGGTTTGCAGCCAAATGTGAAGAAGCTGGGATGAAGATCAGTGTGGCTAAAACCGAAGTTCTGGTTCTTTCAAGACAGCCTGCTCAGTGCGCTCTCCATGTTAGGGGAGCCTCATTGAGACAGGTGGAGAAGTTCAAGTATCTCGGGATTGCATTCACGAGTGATGGACGGCAGGAGAAAGAATTGGATGCTCGGATCGGTGCAGCAAGCTGTGT
>JAHWFO010011683.1:1903855-1958432 GCA_023313115.1 Rhysida immarginata | reverse complement strand
GTCTTCCTAGGCAGTTGTTATTTTCCAAGCCGGTGGGTAAGAGACCAAGGGGTCGGCCTAGAACCAGGTGGCTAGACTACATGGAGAATCTGGGTTCGAGTCGCTTGGATATTACCAGGGAGGACATGCGCCTGATGGCGGAAGATCGCGATCGCTGGAGATCCTCCATAAGGCTGCTGCCCCCGCGACCCTAACGGATAAGCGGGTTTGAAAAGTAAGTAAGTATTTTTAAATACGAGTATTTATGATTATCCTATTAGAAATAATTAATGTGGACTAAAGTTTAAATGCTGGGTGGAGGAAAAATATTGTAAAATATTGCAGCAAAATCAGAATATCCCGTAATCAGTTACCAATTAACCTATGGAGAATTTTGAGATGAGAAACTGGAAAGGACTGTGGATAACGACATGACCAACTGAAAACAACCTCTTGTCCACAAAAGAATTTTTATTAAGCATATACGTATTTCGAACTCATTGAGTTCATTATTCAATGCTAATACAGAGTTTGGTTGAATTACAGAGAATATATAAAAGCCGGAAAATTTGACATTGGGATACAGCTATGAATGCCCGGAGGTCTTACAGCTTTATTTATGAGTGACGTTCACTAAGACTGGCGTTCTTTTCTTGTTTCCTTATTTCTTAGCTTAGTCTTACAAAAGATAGTCCTTCTCAAAACACTTCTCCTACAGCAATCTCGGAAGATGTAGAGGTACAGGCCAACTTCTGAGATACATTGTAAAATCGTGAAATCGCTTCCACCTCAAACGAGAAAAAAAGAAGTCACAAAACGCTAAATCGGGGATTTATGTGAAGTGGATGAATCATATCGAGATATAAAACGGGATATGTGCTGGCAGTGGACATCTGCCAAATCGATACAGTATGACGATCTTTATGCGCCGTAACTGTCGCTGTGTTATTAGTCTCTGCAATAGAGGCGACTGTGCCGTCTTCTTTAGACTTTGACTGTGTACTTTCCGTAAATACTTAAAACGACCGAAAACATGCGAAACTTGGAAGTGCATCCAAGTTTCTTAAGCTTATTTTTGTTTTTGTTCTTTATTTTTGTTTACCTTGCTATAGCTGATTTCTTAAGGAGAAACAAAATTTTACGGCTGCTACAGCTCATCACGCATTACGACAGTCTTGCTATATAGGTGGCAAACGACTTTCCTTCACTTTAAAGAGCCCTCCAGCTGGATACTTACTACTATATCGTGGTCTTAATCAATGAAAAATGTTTATTTATTTTAATACTAAATGTTCGTTTCATCAAAGGTTGTTTATAAAAACAAAATGTGTCAGTCTTTATTGAATCCTGCGTTTAAGAATTTTGGTTAAGAATTTGTGATTGACAAATTGGAACCATTAGGCAAATTTGGAAGATCACCTCCGGTCTTGGCTTGTCACTTCCAGTCTTGGGCAGGATAACTTCAATTTGCGTACCCCGTTCCTGCCAAATTTTCTTCTTGTGTGATGAAAATAAACAAGGTAAACAAAATAAAGAGATTAATGAAAAATATGAGGTGTAGCATAGAATTATATCCTTCATTAACCATTCTTGGGCCATTCTTTGGAAAATAGAGATATAAACATTACTACCAGTACATAATGAGGACGAAGCATCTCGGAAACTGGCAGGTTGCATTCGACTCGAACCGATGTCTCTTCACTTATTTGACTATCCTTCCAGTTCTTCAGTGCATAAGAATTTAAAATATGTGCGTGGTCACGCGAAAAGGGACCTGAAGGGATTAAAGTCTAAACAGAACATTATTATAGTGAACAATTTTTTATATTCCTAAGTTGCAATTGACTCTTATACAGCGGACACACTGAATTAACGTTTTTGTTTGCATGAATGTATAGTGTGTCCTGGTTGTTTATATCGCCCACAGGTTGTAGCTTTTCTTGGTTTACATAGTCACTTACAAAGCTGCATACCATGCTCGTATACGTCTTTAAACTTTAAACGCGTTTTTCATGGAATCTATTATTTTCTCTTCAGGTCCCTTTTCACGTGACCATTCACATATTGATAACTTGAATTTTGTTAACGGTAGATTACTACAACAGACATGTATGAGTAATTTCACTTCATTCTGAGTGTTTTGTTGAAATCTACGATAGCCCTTCACTATTTACGTCTATCTCGTTATTTTTTTTCGAAAATATATTTTTCTTCATATTCCATTCATTATGTTCAGAAAATTTGTTACAGTATTTTATAATAAGGTTTATCTCTTATGGTACACAGTTCTTCTAAGTTCTGCCTCAAGAAAAGGCAATGAATTATATTTTTTCAGTCGATTTATTTGCGGATGGACTACGTATGGAAGTCGTTCGACGCTTGTAAGTTAATTGTCCACGCAGCCATTGAGGCGGAAAATTCAAATTAGAACGCGAGAAATGGAAAAGCGATAACACGAGTATTTACAATCCAATTTCTGCGCGAAATGAAAGGAGCTTAGGGGGCCGCCATCCCATCTTTTGTGTGTTATCTCACGTTTTCCCAGAATCCCTCGATGTAGTTCGGAAATATCGACACGTCGGAGGGTGAAACTTTCTCCGAAGGGGCCTAATTATAAGTCACGCTCAAGAGGGAGTCCTCCTCGATCGACCGAATCGACAACTATGGTTCTAGCTATTTTGAATTTTTTTTTCCTTCCTGTATAACTCCTTAATTTTTATTCCCTCCTTTGCTCCACTGTTAATGTCCAAACCAATTGCTTAAAAAGGGGCGGGCTAAAATGATCAGGATGTTGCCGTCTGATTTCTCCTTGGAGGTGAGTGGCCATTAAATGTCCAAACGGGAGAAGCCTTTGCAGACGAGTCAACAACCCTTGTTTGGTGGTAGACTTCAGCACAAATCCTTTATGTCCAATTGAATTCAAACAAAAGGAAAATGTGGAGAGGGGAAAAAAAGTTTTTCAAGCAGAAAACGGTTTTTTTATCCTCTTTTCTTTTTTTAAAGATACTTCAACACAAAAGAGACATGGAATTGAAATATCGTCTACCATTCAAACGGAGACGACGAGGGAATGTTGAAGAGAAGTGGAGGAGGGAGAAACAAAATTTTGGGCGTATTTTTAATTCATAGGAGTGCAACGCGAAAGCAAAGGACTACATTTCATTATAATTGACAGTAATCTCTTTAAAGTATTCCATTATAATGTTGACTCGATTTTTTTTTTCCTCCCTGCCTTTCACCAATGTCTGAACAGACACTCAGCGTAAGTAACAAGAGCGATGGAGACGACAAGAAGGAAACACGGAGCGATCGCAGCCGCCACAAAACGATTTCACAGCCGACCACCAATGTCGTAGACCGGGGTTCCTTAGTTCTGTTTGTAAGGAGTGATGGATGATGAGATTAGTTGATGGTCCTCTTCGACGGAGGTGAGGCTGCCTTCAGGGGGCTCCAGGATCAAGAAGCAGTTTTATTTTGTTGCTTGTGGAACTTTTTATTCGTCATTATTTTTCTTATGATTTTTGCAGCACGCTCTTAAACAAAGCCACTACTTTTGTTAATATTTTAATAGAAGCCTTTTATCCTCGTGGCTAAATATTCAATGCTTCCCATTTATGTTGTGATAATAGAAAATGAAAATGCATATTCCAAATTCTGCATTTCTCTTTGAGATACAATTTTTATAAATGTAAAATACTGATCTAAAATACAACAAATACATGAGAAACTATAACAATTTGTTGTTTTAGTTTCTTTCTTTTAGTTTCAAATAGCTGGATTATTTAACAAGCTCTAGGTTTCATTTACCTTAAACTCTTATAAAAAAAAATTAGTTCAAATTAAATTACAAAATCTATGTTATCTATATTATTTAATAAATTGTTATTCGCCATTAAGGTATTAAAATTCTATTTTATATCAATAAAAGATTCCCTAGTCCCATAATTAGTAGTCTGATTGTTGTTTGGTAACCACTGAGCAGCATGACTCTAAACTGTATTCGATTTGTATTGTTATGCGGGCTGTAGTTTGATTTTATTATGTGGTTTAATAGCTCTCGAAGCAGACGCAGTTCCTTGTTAACACAGTCGTAAAATTGGTTATTACCCCCTCTTAATATGTTCACATGCTATTAATAAAGTGTTAATTACTATCAAGTATTTGAAATCGTTAATCAATTGATAAAGGCATTCGGGTCTCCTTGTCCAATTATAATTCCAAAGCGAAGTAATGCGATTGTTCAATGTGCGTAAACGATTCTGCGGTTGAATTTGGAGGGTTGATATGTAGGGAATAGGAGTTTGTAATTACGTTCTCAGATAGCTTGAATTAATTATAAATTAAGTAATGATACATTAAACGGTCTTAATATTTTGAAATTTTTCTTAAGTCTTAATATATAAGAAATGAAATGTCCGTTCACAATAAAAATAATTGTAAAGGTTTTATGGAATTTTTTTAGAGCCTACTTAGATTAATATACAGGATTATTCTAAATCCCTTCAATCTATATTTTTCTGTTATGTCTCCCATAAATAAAAAGATACCATTTTGAAGTTCTTAAATTTTGCAGTAGTAAAACTTTATTTTATGCATGATAATGGCGTTGTTAGTGAGGGACCAATCCAGCTTGCAGTTTAGAGCGCAGCAAAATTGTAGAATGTAATTTGAAGACTAATTCCTTCAAAGTGTTAGGACACCGTTTCGTTAACAGCTTGCAACCTAAGATGTGTCAAATAAGTCAACAATACACCATTTAGTTCAGAAATTCTGGTAAAGCCACCTCGATCACTTGAATTAACAATAGTAGATTTATTTTTCTAGTCTTATTTCAAAATCCAATCCGAAGACTATCAACATATTAAAAATCAACATCGGCAACATCATTACATTAATCTATTGGAAAGTATTGTTGTAATTAACCGTCATCGAATAGATTGCACTTGGCACACAAGGTTTTTCAGTTTCAACATTTACTGTACATGTATTATTGCATACAGGACGTATAATATATACAGCTCTAACTTTGTGTTGATGTCTTTCTTTCTTCAAGATAACAGGAAATATGGATTGCAGAACTATAGAATCATTTCTTATATCCTTAGTTCTTTGGCTCCTCCCGCGCTGCTGAGCTCATTGGATATAAAGAAATACACGTATGTAAGGTCCTGGAAGAAAGTATAAGGTCGCTTGAAAAAACAATGCTGTGTCTAAACCGTTTATTTCTAAGATCTGTTCTTTCAGAATATTGTTTAATAACACAAAATAAACAAGTATGTGTAAAATGAATCCATTCTAAACAAAAATAATAAAATTACAACAGAAAACGTCATATTTCAGGAAATAAGTTTAAGGTCGGGATGTATTTTGTTTTAATAGCCAATGAAATCGCCCTTTTTTCAATAACCTTAATCATTCGGTTAGTCATGGAGTCTGTGAGTTGTTTTAATACTTCAGGAAGCATTTCTCCCCATGCCTTTTTCACTTCTGCAGCAAGTGCTTCCTTGGTGTTGTATTGGCGACGATTCTGATACACGGTACGCACCAAGATACCCCATAAGTTCTCAGCTGGGTTCAAATCAGAGCTACGGCTTGGCCAGTCTAATACAGTTACTTGGTTGGCTGAAAACCATTCTTTTGTAGACGCTGAGCTGTGGATCGGTGCGTTATCCTGCTGAAAAATCCAGTCGCCTGAAGTGATGAGAGGGGCATGCGATAGTAAATTGTCTGTCAGCATATCCTGGTACTTTAAGGAATTCATCCTTGTGTTTATGAACACAATAGGAGTTTTCCCACCTCGCGCAAATCCACCCCACATCATCACCGAACCCCCACCAGCTTGCCTCTTGGAAAAATATTCTTGATTCCCACGGATATCATGCCAATATCGAGTGAAACTATCAGGCCCGTCTAGGTTAAATTTTTTCTCGTCAGAGAAGACGACATTTTCCCATTTTTCCCCAAAGGATACACATTTCTTGGCAAAGGCAAGTCTTGCATCTTTGCGAGCTTGTGTCAGTGGTGGTCTTGCCATCATCTTGGAGAACGACGGATGAGGATCCGACGAGAGTACACGTCTCACAGTTCTGCTTGTGCATTTTAAGTTCAACTGTTCTTTAATAACAGCCGAGGAATGATGTTTGGTGCGGGCTAATCGCAAAGCCCTCAGTTTCTCTCGGCGAGTCATTGTTGGTGGTCTCCCTGATCTTGTCTTGACGCCATAATTGTCTGCCGGCCAGGTGGCCGAGAGGACTAGGGCGTAGGCTTTCTAGTTCTCGAGCCCGCCTGGCCGCGGGTTCGAATCCCGCCGTGGGCATGGATGTTTGTGTTTGTCCTGGGCTGCGTACTGTTATAACTTGTGTAAAAGGCGCAAAATGACCTTTGTAGTCGACGCCAAAAATTTCTAGAAACCCCCCCCCCCCATAATTGTCTTGATCTTTTAAGAAATTATTTACAATACTTTTTGATCTTCCAATTTTTGCAGCTATTTGGATCCAGTTAGGCCAGACTGCTTGAATGCCACAATTTGACCTTTTTCAAACTCAGAAAGATGCTTTCCTTTCGGCATTGTGAAAGTCACAAGATAAAAGAAAAGTGTGTCAATAATTTTACTTTATCTAACTCAAGAACACCTATTTAGCATGTATTTGTATAATTATGAGTCAGTGGTCGGCATGTCTCATTAAATTTAGGGGAAATAGGAAGCGACCTTATACTTTCGTCCAAGCAGAATTGCTGAAATATCACATTTATTACTACAATTTTATTTTTTATCTTTACTATGGACTCTTTATGGTTTATAAATATTCTTTACGTGTTGTTGAACAATATTCCGAAAGAACAGATCGTAAAACTAAACGGTTTCGACACAGCATTGTTTTTTCAAGCGACCTTATACTTTCTTCCAGGACCTTAAATGTATAGGAAATTAGCGAAACCCTGAGTTTGTCAATTTTTTCCCTTTTTATCCGCACTTTTAACCCTTAGTTTTTTTTTTCAAAAATTTCTTATGTTTCTCATTACCAATCGAATGACGGATCACATGCCATATGTGGCCGATTGTAAATATTAATAGTGGTAAGGACTACGCGACTGCTACCCCTCACTACTTAGTAATTGGGCCCAAACTACATAGTAATTTAGTTGTTGTGGTGAAAGAGTTTTTATTTCTTTTATTTTTATAGTAATTTAGATTGTGTCTAGAAGAATCTGCATACCGAATTTCACTCCTTTACATACTTATACGTATAATATATAGACCAGAAATTTCCCTCTAAGTCCCATCCCCGTAACTCCAATTTCAGCGGGCTAATCAAAACCAAATTGAATAGTGAAAGTAAGACATACCTATGATTAGCTACATTCCGAATTTCAACCTTCTACGTCAAAAATGTAGAATTATGAAGAGGACAGACAGATGAAAGACAGACATTGTAAAACCAATAAGCAGCTTCATTCTTCCGCTACTAAAAGAGTTGTCCAGTGGGTCCGATCAGCTGCAGTGATTTCAATCTCATGGAATCCCGATGACTTTTAGGTCTACTTTGAACATTATCCACCAGGCCATTGGCTGCCTACAGTGTTTCCGCTTTTCTTTGGGGGGTCATTTTTCCTTCGTTTTGGATATACTTTGGTCTGGAGGGCGCAGAATTTGTCCAGCCAGGGGCATCCTGTGTTCAGTGAAAACTTGTCCGAAGGCATCCTTGAGCTTTCGAACTATTCTTTATGTGATTTTCCAGGTTTCGCTTGCATATATAGCAGTTAAGACGAGAGTGATAGCGTACAGTCGAATCTTTACAGCCATGGTAATCGATGAAGTAGACCAAATTAGACACGCCTGCCCCCGCATTGAATATCTTTCAGCCTATCCGTTGCCGAGATAGGTGAATCCATCGATGGCTTTTTTCCATTAGTTAATTGTCAGGCGATCCAGATACCTAGAAATAATGATGACAATAAAATGAAACTTCATAACTCTTTGCCGTTTCCAAAATCAACAAAACCAATGACGCCAAACCAAATGGTCCTAATTACATTATCTGCATAATAACTCAATTTTTATGTGCAAGATACGTGTCCTTGAGAGTAGTGTACATTACATTCATCTGACCAGAGAAGATTAATTATACTTAACGATTAAAAATTACTTTTTCTCTCCGTCTGACTTTGATTAACTTGCATATATATTGTTACGCCAAAAGACACAGAATTGGTAAAAGAAAAAAAAAATTTGGATCTTTCAAATGACTAATACCGTCTGTTCTACTGATTAATAGTCGGACGAACGTTGGATTGACTACCGTAATATTTTCTCACCCTTTTGTGATTAATAACCTTTGGTGGTGAGCATTTAATGTCTGGAACTGCGACGCGAATTGTTCGTTTCCGTTCGTCGCCGTTTCGGTTGAGCGTTGCTCACAAAGCGAAATGTTTCCTCAATTAGTTTTGGTTATTCTATCCTTTATTATCTTTCCTTACATTTACAGCGTTCGTTTGAAATTAATGGTTGAAAATGAGCTCCTCTGACCTAATGAAGGGAGCCATGAATAAATGGTCTGCAGACATCACCTTGGATTCGTTTGTAGATTAATAACTTGTCTGACTTCTATAATCATGCACCTGTTGGAACTTAGGACCTTTGTGGTTTCTTTCTTTGGAAACAGATGGAACTCGAATCATCATCTTTTATAAGCAAAAGAAATAGAGCGAGCAATTAAAATCTGAATGAGAAACTCTGCACGAAAAGATCTGATTTGCTTCTGAGAACAATCTGAGTGTGTATTTAATCAAGTTTTTGGTATCTAATCATTTCTGAAAATAAATCATACGCTTAAATGCATCAAAAGTATTTTCAATAATATAACGGTGAGATTAATCTATGAATATATCGGGGGCTGCTAATAAATGCTTTAGAGGAAAATTGGTAATATTCATTGCCAGTTGATGACTTGAAAATCGTTCGATTTGCTAATAATCAATACCTGGAGATTGCTAAATGCAAACACCTGTAATTGGTTTTGTTGCATTAAATGCAATGAGACTTTTGTCTGTATTTGTGTGAATTCTATGTAAACGATATCCTGTTTAAATGATTACGGAATAACCTGTTTGCGTAATTAATTTTTAATGACTTGTGTCTAATATGATAAATGAAATTATCAATTTTATTAATTTAACATACTTTTAAAATACTGGTGGAACTCGATTTGCTTTTACCATAATCTATATAAATATTGCATCCGTAAATTGCATATTCTTCTTGATCGTTTAAATTTTTTTCGGAAAAAAAATTATACTTAAAGAAAAAATAAAGTAATATAAAAATAACCACTTCCAGAGTCACATCTGTTGCTAAAGGTGGACATCGTTTCGAAATGACCATTTTGATTGGTCCAGAATGGGGAGGAATCTAGAGTGTGCATCGTCTCACGAATTTCAAGGTTGACGAAGGAGAAGGTTTCGGGTTCGCCCCAGGGCGGAATCACTGGCTCGGGCCACGTTCTCTTAATACGTTGTTGGTCTGTATTTCAAAATTAAAAAAGAAAAAAAAAAAGTGGAAAAAGATTTCGACCGGTTGTTAGGGCCGCAGAGCACGCGGTCGCCGTTTCAATGAATTACGACGACAGCACTAGAATTTATGGAAAAGTAATAATGGTGCGCATGGCTCTAGCCACGTGAGGCTCATGGGTGCATGCAGCGGCCTCTTGTCATATAAAGGATGATGATAGAAGAAGAAGGGAAAAAAAAAAGAAGATATATCCTCCTTGTATAACGATATAATTGTCCTAATCCGATATAAAATACGTGTTTCTCCTTTTGGTATTGGTTTCTTCAAATGGCACCGGATCAATCCTGCTATTAGCGCTACTTACCTTGAACGGGATGTAATTATGATAGTAGCGTTGACGGAAGGGTGGATTTGAAAGAGGGCTAGAATTCGAATGACACACTCGAAATAGGATTACATTTTGAATAAGCAAAACAATCATGAGTTGGAATAAATTAATGGAATTATGTCGATATAGTGAGGGAAATAATTTAAGCGTAACAACTCAATTAAATGAATGTCCAATTGTGTAAAAGAAAATTATTGTAATTCAAAATATTCTGAAGGAACCATTATTGTAAAGGCACTTAATAGTAAGCTGTAAAAACAGGGCGGGCCAAAAATCTTGACCCCTAGGCTTTTTAAATACAGAAACTAAAATACAAATGCCGAGAATCTTGGTATTACACGTACAGGCAGAGACAATTTCGGTAGATTACATGCTTCAAATGACTCCACTAAAACTTTGAACAGTGTATACGTATATTTAGAGTGAGATATGCAGGTATGTTAGAATGAACCTCGTTCGTTCTTGCATACATGAACCTCGTATATGTGATATGGGCCCATAACCTAGAGCAAAATTATCATCTAGCGTAATTTTAAATAAGAAAAGTATAAAATTAAAAATAACTACTTAGATCTGTGTACCTTTTGGTTTTTTCCTTGTTTATAAAATTGTACTGAAGTGTTTTCCACTCGCTCGCTTAGAAAGTATTTATTTCTTAATATGTAATCAGTTTGCTTTCTCCCTCTACCGGCTCATAGCTAAGTTTTATATCAGAATAATTTAAAAAATATGTTCTCTGCTAAAGGCGCAAATAAACAGATAATAAACCGAGGTAATACTTTTCATCATATCTGACATGAAAATAGTCATATGCGTTCCTTGTACCATCCTGATTTCATTGATAAAAGCTGTTCGTTGTTAGCTTACGTTCTTGTATAAGCAATGGATGCAGAAAGATCTACAGAGTGCCGGAAAAGTCGTGCACCATAGGCTAAAATCACAATATTTAAGAGTTGCATAATGGTCAAGGAGTCGCGCTTCTGATCGCCACTTTCGCCAATGGCCCCAAAAATAAATCGAAATGGCATTTTTTTTTAAAAAATGGCGAAAGTCGGCGACGAAAAAAAAATCATGGTGACACCACAATCTTTCTAATCGCCATTCTCAGCTGGGGCTAATCTGAATTACTCCTAGGGAGCTTAAAATTTTTTGGATCATTTTAATGTGAGCATGATATGTCGAATTATCTTTTGGAAATCACTTACAAGTAATTTTATAAGCCGTACACAACCTTTTCCTATTGGGCAAATGTCACATTTGGCATAATGGTTAGGTTTTGTCGTTTTCAGACGTTTCACAATCGACACGAATGGTCAATACCCTAGGCGCTTATTCCATCAGTGTTGTCAATTTAGTGGATATTCCGCTAAATTTATTGAATTTTACACAAACTTATCCAAATTATCCACTGAATTTACTGGATTTAATTTGATTAGTACAACTGAATTCAGCGGATTTTTGCTTGGCTTTATGGGAAAAAGTTTTATGCTGGCAACATCGGTGGCTAAAAAAATATGAAAGTGGCTAACAGTAGCTATAAAAAAGATAATTCCAGATCCATCCCTGGGTTAGGATTGCTGTGTAAAACAATCACAGTAGTTGTTCAATATGTCTTCCATCGAATTTCAGATTGTTTAACATCCTGGGGCCGTAATGATTGCCAGGCCGTAAAATCACGAACCTTCACATTGTACACCGGACTTCAGAGATCCCCAGAATGGTCCATACATCAGGTCACTGCGACCAACCTAGTGTTCAGGAAAGGTTTCATCCAGCCAAAACAAATATTAGAATTTCGTCTATGGTCCGGAACTTTTCGCACACACTGTTTTATACTAAACCACATAAATCATGACGCTATGGCAAAATACCAATTCCATTAGTTTAGAAGGCTCACCAGTGGACGGTTGAGTCTTAATCAGAAATTGTTTTGATCTCTAAGCATTAATAAATAAATAATGAAAAATTAACTTTTGTATAACCAATTCAGCTGCCTAGTTTTCAAACTGAGCTAACCCAACCCCAGGCTATTTTCTATCTTTTGATACTTCAGTTTCCATACTGTACTGGTTAACATCTGCTCTTTGGAGGAATCGAAAAAGCGAAAAGTAATTTAAATTTCTTTCTGTAAAATTTTAAAATGCACTTCTTTACAAAAAATTTTTACTAATATAATTTTTTACGAATGTTGGAAATTCTTTGCTTTCCAACCTCCTATTAGCCTACTTCTTGTTTTCTATTATATTTATTATGTCCAATAAAATTGGCATTCAGTAAATTTTCGCGTTTTTCTTTAGCTTAAAATGTTAAGCTGCTGCCTTTTTAGAATAGAATTCGCTGCAGAGCAGTGTCTTCTACACTCTCAACTTTTAAGTATAATTAACAATAAAATTATGAGAAAAAAAATATTTCTCGTTTTCTCTTTAATATTCCGGAAAGAAATTCCTATCGTAAATTCAAAAAAAGGATTCGGTTAGTAAGATATTTCTAGTAATAGGTGTGAAATAAATCATGCATAATTAATGTCACAACTAAAGCACAGATCAGGTGCTGCCATTAAGTTTTCTTATTTATTTTATTTTATTTAAAAAAGGCGATATTTTTCTCGCAATTATATTCAGACTCGTAAATGATTCTTTAAGAAGCGTTGGATATTTGTATGCAAGTGTTGCTATTTATATACAAATAAAACGTGGTTTACATATTCATTCTCTTTATCAGGTTTCATTTTTTTTCCTTTTAATTATTCCCCATGCATACAAGATAAATAAACGTTGTTTAATAAATTAAAAGAAAGGTTAAGAGGTAGAAAAATAAGAGCATTAATTTTATGATTATATTAAATTCAGGTGCTTTTTATGTGCTTCTGCCGTGAAGTTAAATTCGATGCGCTACCATATATGTTAGAAAGGAAGGAAAGGCAATAGCACCATATTATAAAAAATGACACCTATAAGAGTTAAAAAAATTTTTGCTGTGGAAGGGATTAAAGTTGGTATATTAAATTTTTTTAAAATATATAAGTTTTTTAATAAATATAAGCAGGATGAGCCTATAAATGGCTTGGTAATTTTAGAGTAAATGAAGAGCAGTCGCTCCTTTTTAAATTATTAGCTCTTATCTGTAGATCATAGTTTTTAAATTTGGAATCTTAAATTGGATAAGATAGGGAGACCCAAGTGAAATTTTAAAATGGTTGATTTTTTTTTCTAAATAATTCCAGACTGTAGATAAAGCAGTGCCCTCTTCGATAAGATGAAACAATTTTCTTTTCTTTTTTTTTTTAAAGCCTTTCAACATATTTGCAACAAAAGTCAAGTAAAGCAAACGCAAAAACTGATTACTTTATATCAAATTAAGTAATTTAATCCAATGTCAGAATGGCTTCTTTAAAACTATGATTTCAGATGAATTTTTTTTTATTTGTTATTTGCAAAAGAGCACGATTCTTAAAGTTAACTAAGGTCAGCAACCTTTTGTGTACATTCTCTTTTAAACGCATAAAGCATTTAACTTGATCGTCGAGGGGTTTTTCTTTTTCACACGTGCAGAGAAATTCCACGGCACATTTATGCTAAAATAATTTTCTTTTGTTGAACAACGAAGAACGTAAACGTTTTCAATGGAAGAACTCTCCGTTGGTGGCCCGTTTGTTGTCCGACGGAGGCATGAAATGCGTTTAAAGGAACTCGTTTGTTATGTCCAAATATAATTTGTTTCGCTTCCAAAAACTTTTTTTTTGTAGATAAAACGTCTATTTTGATCTTAAACGCAAATAGCTGAAGTAGAGATGTTGGTATATGAATATAGTTGGGTTATCTAATACAAAAAATATTGATCTAGAAGGTGAGATTCAATATTTACATGACGAGAACCTCCATCTGTATCTTGTCAACCAATTAAAAAAAAATTGGTTATATAGATTTTCGTTTTCCCGCCTTTGTTCTTGTTTGTATTTCCTTTCTCAATAGGCTTTTTGTGGGAAATAAAGAAGACTAGAATATTTAGATAAAGGCCCAAAATACAAAGGCATTATCACTGGTAATGAAGAGATTTTTGAGCGTCCAAAGCAAACAGTCATTATTTCAACTTGTCTCCCTCTTTGTGTTGCCGAGGCTGATGAGTTTGCTTGCCTCATGTATATTCATGCCTCAAGACAGCCGAGACAGTTTTAGAAGTTTAAAGAAGGGAAGAGGGGGGGTGGGCATTCCTACATGATTAAAACTGAAGAACAAGGACCATTTTAAGAATGGCTTGTGTACAAATTTAAGGCCACATTTAAAGTGAGTAATTCCACCCGGAGCACGAAATTACAACTTGAGCGATTGGGATAATTATATTTTTAATTTAGACAAATTTCTTTTTAAATATAGGCTTTTGTGTTTTTAGCGTTTAATGTAAACGTTGGAAACGAATTTTTTTGGCCTAAAATTTGTCGATTTTTTAAAGTATTTTGTTTTTCAGCAGTTGTTTTCTCCTCCGTTTTCCAAAGAATTTTGCTTCCTCCAAGATATCTCAGTGCCTTGCCCGAAAAGGAAAAGTCAAATAAAGGAGGAAAATTCCGCTAAATAAGCAAAAAAAAAAATCTGCTTTTACTGCCAAACACTGGAATATTCATTACATTTTTATTACATTTCACTTTATTTCTATATATGTGGTTTACATTCTTATACACGATTTATCCAGATTTGACAAACTTCTGCATTCAAAGTATGTTTTGGGATGGGGAGGAGCAATGCCGCTTATTGTAGCAGTTTATAGGCTTTAACTTCTACTATGAACAAACATTGATTTAGACTCAAGTTTCGTTTTTAATATTAAATTTTCTCATTTCAAATCTTCATTAAATCAATTGAAGTAGCTTTGTCTGTGGAGGGATTGCTTTTTTTGAAACGAGTGGGTTATGGATATAATATTGAATATCTACTTACATAGAACTGTTGTCTATATGAGAAGATGATTTCCATAGCACTGTGTCTACCTTATCTAAATTGGCGAAAACAGTTTTGGAAAGGTACATTTTATCTGAATATAGGTTTCCATTAAAATTTGAATTTTTGAAGTATTTTTTCAGAAAGGAAAGCGAAGTTTTGTTAAGTGTTCAACTTTACAACTCTTGATATCAAGAAATTATTAACGTCATGATTTTCGTTGGGTCTAGTATCACTGAGTAAATAATAATAAAAAGTAAGGTCCAAAAGTAATACGGAAGCTATTTAGTGTTAATACTTAATAGTTTCCATATCACTTTTGGACCTTTCTTTATATTACTAAATTATTAACTTATTCGACGGCAGTCCACATTTCAGATTTTAGCTACGCGTTTAATATTCAATTATTAGCACTTATTGATCAATCCATTAGCTACAAATTTTATCATTTGCTAAATGATTGGATGTTAATTACTTTAAAATGATTTCATCGAGCATTTTGTTGAACACTCTTACAGATGACTAAATAGAACTCATTGCTTATGCACAGCAATTAATTGAAGCCATCGTTGTAATCGTAAGCATTTAAATAATTTAATAATAATTAACTTTTTATATGAGTGGACATTTCAATTAAAAAACGCGATTAAAGCGAATTCGGTTTTTATAAAAGAAAACTTAAAAAGCAATAAAATGCTTCTTGGGTGATTGGTGTGTGCGATTCGCCTTAATTAAAAGCGTTCAAATAGCTTTACTGCATTTCCCCCTTATATTTTAAATGTCGTAAGGAAGAATTATAGCATATAATTTTTTCTTCTTAGTAATATTGTAAACTGATCCATCATATTTTTTCTCTTCTTTCGTGATAACGATGGCTCAGTGGCGAGAGGTAAATAAATCGCAATTCCATTCGTTATTGCCTCTTTTTTTTTCTTTAAGCTTCACATCTCCATTCCACGGTGTTGGAATGAGAATGGAGTAAATCTAGTATCCTGATTGGAGTGAGTTGGAAGAATCCAAGCAATTCCATTTTGCAACCGAAAACTCATTAAAACTGACACATCCACTGTTTTTGGAATGATGGCGTCCTCTAAGGAATTCGTCACACCCCTCTCGTCGCAGACCGGTTTACGAGCCACCAAAGAAAAGCATTTAGATTATAAAAAATTAAAATATAAAAAATTGTATTCTTTTAAAAACAATATTCGTTAGAGTGATCAAATCGTAATAATCAGTTTTTGTATTCTGTTTTTTTCTTGCCACTGCACTATTAATCGAGTGTCACCTCCGCTCAACCACAATGGTAATAAAAATAATTTACGTGTATTATTTATTAGCATATCTCCCTCCACCTTGATACATTTCTAAATCCTATTAAATTTTCGTGATATTCTTTTTCGATTTTCTGTTTGTAATGAAACAAATCTCTATCTTCATACAATAACATTCGTTCTCATTTCCATTTCGTAATTTATTTATCAATAGCATTAATTAATCGAATGAATGAATACAAGACAGGTTCGTTAAAAGCGTAGCAATTAACAGTGAAAATTAATAGAAATCTCTGTCTCATAAATTATGATCAAAGTAATCTTATTTTCATTACATGTTGGCCACCGGTCAAGTAATCTTATTTTCATTTAAGCAAATAATTCTAATAGATGTTAAATGTATATAAGGAGTTTTAAACTTTGAAACTAGAAATTCTTAGATAAGCTGACTTATTTTAATATTTCACCATTTGTACATTTATTTCAATCTAAACTGCTCAATTCGTTTTTGACATTGCCACCCTTCCCATTTTAGAAGGAAAATACAATCTGATCTTCTGGCAAATGCAGTTGGCTTATACTCAGTCAATGCAAATAAAAGTCATTCCCTTCAAATGTTTCGTGTCGTGTGTGTTTAGGGCGGTGGGATTCTCAATTTTTTTTTAAATCCAACTTTTCCTGATCTTTATCTATTTGACAGACAGGTTGGAAAGTAGACCGTGTTGGGAGAAGAGTCGATATTAAATTGGATGCCACTAAAACCCGCCTTTCCCTCCTCCATAAAGAGAGACAGGAAAAAATTAAATCTGAAAAAGCCTTGCGTGTTTCTATCAGTCTCACTCTTTCCTTATTTAAAGAGATCTATACGAATAAAAAATTAAATGATTTTGGCGATTGAAGTGATATTTTAAAATGAAGATATTTATACCTTTTGAGAAAAAGATTTAACAATTTAATCGTCCTGAGATTTAAATTTTTTTTAATTTATTAATTATTCATTTATTATCATTTCTCCCGAATCTTCATTATCATTATTCATTTCACGTTGGGTTCTAAATTACCCATTTAATAGAAACGTTCTCTTTTGTTTCGCAATGAGAATTCTGCTTTATCAATTTCCTTTGCATAAATCTTCATTTTAATCTATTGTCTCTCTTCGCTTCTCTGGGATTTTGCAATAGAGCCTCTCTTTTTCCCTCTTTTTTATTATTTACTTCAATATGGGAAAGATTGATTACCATAAATTAAGCAGCGAGGAGTATTTGGGCTCATAAAGAACTGTGTCTGACCCAACCCCGACTGCAATTTATCACATTAATGGCAGAGTTCATAAATGCCTCTTTTCATCACCTTTTTTTTTGCCGTATGTGGGCCGTCATTTTTCCACAGTATATTTGCAAGGGAAAAAGGCAAAAACCGTAAACCTCTTTGTTGGGGTTGAAGGGAAATAAAAACATTTTTCATGTTTTTTAGACTCAGCAAGACAGGAATATTCCTATAATTTATCTTATAATTATTACTGGAAGTTTTTCAGGATCTAAATTGATTATAATTGAGTTACAGCAATATTTAGGCGTACCATCTTTTTTAGGAGGCTCTAAACTTTAAGAACAATAATATCTGTTGATTTATTTTTAATTTAATTCCAGTCTTTTTATAGCAAAACTTTTAGAAATCTTTGTGCAAGCTTTAAATTTTGTTATTATTTTAAATATGCATTCCCTTTAAGTTTTTATATTAATTATATCCATAAATTTAATTATATGACAATGTTCTCTTCTCTTCAAGTATAATTTTTCATCGTGTATTCTTATTCGAAACCACGTACATTTTAATTTATTTAATATTAATCTTTTCTTAGTAAATCAAGATAAAATGCTTAACATTTGAGTGATTTATAACTACAAATAGAAAGCGTTTTTTGTGACGAAAAACTTCAACAAAAAATGAAAGCTCAGATTCATCGAGGGAGGGAGAAGCCTAAAGCTCGAATGAATTTGGCGGTATCATTAACCAGGATCTTCTCTAGTTGTTTTAACACTAAAAGGCGCTGATTCTTATGCAAATCACGAACTTTTCTGTTTTACAACCATTCTAATGTCACGCCAAACAAGGTGAAAGGTCAACGCCTTCGTCCGCCGATCTCCCTCCCCGACTACAATCGCTCAATCACCAAAGGCCGCTGTCAGCTTCCTGAAGAAGAAAACACCGAAAAAGGGAGAGAGAAGTGTTGAATCCCCATCCCCATCAAATATCCCCACTGTACATCGTTTGCCTGTGCCATCCAACGACTTTTGTATTCCTTTTTGAATACCTTTTGATTCCATTAGTGTGTGACGCCGTTTCCGTCAATGGTGTCTTCAGCACTATTTCTGTTCATTTGAATTCAATTAAGTTTCGTCATTAGGGCCCTATAGTTGGAAATGAATTGGGTAACTTCAGATCGTGGAAAGTTGCAGTTTGCTTCCTTTTTTTTTAATTTTTCATTATTTTTTTAAAGAGGAACTCGTAGAAAATTGGCCACTTTTAAACTTTTAAGATGAAGCGCATATTGATTGGAAGTAAAATTATTGTAGAAAAGCGGAACTGGAATTGTTCATTTAACGTGAAGAGTTTAGCTTCAAGAAAGACGTCATTCGGAATTTCTATCTAAATTCTGAAGACGAAGAAATTTTGTAATTACTGCTTTTTTTAGGTAAAGAAAAGCCTTCAAATTGTATCTAATTATTGCGAAAAGAGCAAGATATCAGTGAATTATAAAATTTGTGATTGTAGTATATAATATGTGACCAACTCTGTTAAAGGGTTTAAAAAAAAAAAAGATAGACAGCATGAATCATAGAAAATATTAAAATTTTGTTGGGTTTTTTTTTAATTTTATTTTTTTAATTACATTATAAAAGATCTTTAAATGCTTGCAAAAAAGGAATGTTAATAATAATCTTCCCGAAAGAGCATCCATTTATCTTGTCTGAAACTCATCCAAAGACTTGTTTCTCAAATTTAATTACAGCACGAAGGAGAAGGTGATTGAGCGCATCTTGTGATTCCAACGAGCGTCCTGATTCAAGAAAAATTCAAACAAAAATCAACAATCCCATTGATTTTCCCACCTGAGGCCAGTCGGAGGAGGGAAAAAGAGCCGAATGACCGTGAAATGTAATAACATTTCAACGACGAGTCGAATTAATTGCGAAGAAACATTCAGCGACACCTTAGTGTTTAGTCGATCTAAATAGAATTCAGCTCTCGCTCTTTTGTTCAGTGCTTCAGGTCACTCCAATTACTTTCGAGAACTAAAGGCGATATTAAAGAAAAGTGAGGAGAGGAGAAAGATCGATAAAAGAACGTACAAAGAGTTGCAAGTCATGAAAGAACAAACGGCGGCTCGAAACCACGAGAATAATAATCCTCTACCCTTCCTCAACCTGGTTCCTTTTACTGCATTCATTTGGTACTGTGTTAGGTAATGCCACGTGATCGAATAGTAAACGACTGTTTATGGAATTCATAGTTTTTCCACCAAAACCCAAAAATAGAATTTTTACAGGGATTTTCAGTGAGTAATGCTGTTTGTATGTTGCTCGTGAGCTTTTAGACGTTTTTGGATGTCGACGTTGCATGAGCCAAAAATGCACATAAAGTTCTGGGGAATAGTTATGAGCATATAAAATCTGTTATGGAGATGAATTCAGGAAAAGCAGTGAAAGGCTTTTTTGTTTTAATGCCGCCTTTCAAAAGCTATTTTTCGAATCTGCCTCCATCTTTACTTAACGTGAACACGAAAAATTTTAAGAACGCTAAATGCGTGTAATCCTTGCAACTTTTTAGATTTGCTTATTGATTTTTGAAGTTTAATGCAGAAATTTGAAAGGAGCAAATAACATTAGCGGAAAATATTATAAGGTTTAGTTTTGTTGAAGGTTTGGCGTTTAGAAACGGTAAAGCCTAAGAAGAAACTTGCTTTAATGCTCCATTTCAATCAACCGTAATATTAAGTCCTTAAAAAAGACAATCAATGATATTAGATATTACCAATATCATCCTACCTTTAACGAACCGTAGCTTTTAAGATGAATGTAATTTCTCAAAATACTTGTAGAATTATATCCCTTTTCATAAAAATCAAGCCTTTCCAGTATGAATGCTTCAAATGTAGTGCATCTGACTAAACTCACTTTAGTAAACATTCTGCGCGCATAATTTTAAGCCAACAGCATTTTTTTAAAGATCGATAAACATTTTTTGAAATAATTCATTTTTTTAAACTTAAAAATTATTTTTATCAAAGCGAAATCGTTAACTTTTTCCCCCACTCATCTTATTGATAACATTACGGATATGCAAAATTGAATTCCGATAAAGGCATCTAATCACTAATAAACTTAAAAAAAAAAAATCTTGCAAAAAAATTAGCAATTTTAACCTTCAAGTATTGATTTTAGGAGGTTAGATCTTCTTTCCGGAACCAAATTATTTTTTTCTCGCTCTGAATTCCCTATTTTATAGAGGAATGAAAACGATATTGTAGCGACGGCTGATAAACTTGGGGCGCTTCATCTTGATAAACTGTCTGAAGCTACGACTGGTAATTAAAAGAGACGAAAATAGGTAACATAAGATAAATGACTGCCGTTCACAATTAATAAATAAATTTGCCTGGATTAACATAATAGGAGGGCATTGAAATTAATAGATTTTATCAGGAATGGATTGTGCAAGTAAGGTTTTAAATATATTATTTCTACTTTTGCCATGCCCTTTTGTATCAAAAGAATATTTTCTTGAAAAGGGTGTGACTCGATATTTTGACAGTGTTAAAAATATTAAATTATATTTTGTCTGTTTTGTGTTTCCTTGTGAATCGATTTTTATCACTGTAAATTTTGTAAATTATTTTGTGAATATTTTTTGATCTGGTGTAAGTATTAGTAATTTTATTGATGAAAAATAGGATAGAATATCTGACATGTGGCGTAGGATAAAACCCTCAATGAACATTAGTAACTTTTATTGAATAGTAATGCAGATAGTGTTTTAACTAATGAAAAATTTTGGATAATTCTTAGAGTATTCATAAAATTGAGGCATTCCCTATCCTATATTGAGTAGTTAAAAATGCTACAACTAATCAATAAATACCAATGCGGAAAACACTATTGAAGGAAGATTAATTTTTGTTTAGTCTGCAGTTGAAAAATCCATTTTGACGGGCTAAGTTATGATAAAAATTATTTGTGCTTGTGAAGTAAGAATGAAACGAGTATTATGATTATTATAGTTATTATAATATTAATTATAGTATTATTGTTTGAAGTGAAATTCTATCAGATATTACGTAATGTATAATTTGACATGAGAGTTCAGTCAACCTTTTCTGAATGATGCGCATTTGATAACTTGGTTTTCATTGGATTTGCATATGTTTCATAATAAATGCCTGAATTCTGAAGAATAGAGACCAAATGAAGCGGTGGAGATATATAGGATGGATACAAAAATGAGCCCCCCTTTTATTTTCGTAACCGAAACAGTTATATCAATTTTGATGAATCCAATGAATAGGAAGTTGTGAAGTTGTGGGTGACCTATCCCATGGTGCACTTTTCATCATCCCAAATATGCAAATTAGGACACATTCAAATCCTATCTTAAAAACCGAAACCTATACACGAAAAATTCCAATTGAAAACTTGTTCAGCATGGAATTCCGAACAAAAAAAAAAATCCAAAATACGATGAACGGATCACCAGCAATCCAAAGTAGAAGATCTTGTTGACCATTTCAGGAACAGTGCAGCTTGCCATTCTGTCTTCTGTATACTGACACATGCCTTTTATTTGCTTTTCCTCATGAAAGAGAATGTTATTATGGTAATTTTTGGTAATTTATTGATTTTCATGTTTAACATTCAAATGTCTTTTTGAAGTGCATAAGGAAATAACTAATAAATTCAACATTGTTGGTGATCCGTTCATCGGATTTTAGATATTTTTTTTTTGTAAAGAAAAAAATAAAATAATAAACAATTAATTATCTAAAGTCACCAATGTGGAGTAAAGCAGGTAAATGAAGGTGATAGTCTTGTGGAAGTCTGGTGGAAGTAGAAGAAAAAGACAGGTGAATGCAGGGTAAAGTAGATGAAATGCATACTTTCCCCTGCATCACCTGTGTTTTTCTTCTACTTCCACCAGATCTCCACAAGATTCTTACCTTCATTAACCTGTTTTATTCCACATTGAGTAACTTTAGATAATTAATTGTTTATTATTTATTTTTCTTTTCATTTCTTTTCATAAAAGGACTTCATGTATTTAATTATTTGTTTACAATAACTAAGTTTGACTATTTTGTCAATTTAATTAACTGTACAAAGTTTAATTCACCTATGATTTCTCCAGAGAAATATCCGTTGCATGAAGAATGTGTAATTTTTCTCTCATAAAACCTGCATAGCCCGCTGCAAGTCATTAAAACCCGATAAAAATCCTATTCACCCTTTTAAGATTATGTATTTAGCTCGGGTTGGTTGAATAAGGGATAAATATGTTTAGGTAAATTTTTGAATAATTGAAATAAGGCTTTTTTACATTGGGCTTAATTATTGAAAATACAAAATGTGTATGTATTATCGATATACAGTTAAAAAGCTAATATGCAGTGTTATCTTCGAAGACTTTTTTGTAGACAATTTTAGGCTTATCCACCAAGAACATAGATGAAAAAGTATTTTGGAGAACCAACTCGTGAGTATGCTACAGTTGCCCATGTGAAAAGCACCGACTCCACATTGACTACGCTACTTTTAATTGCCCTTGCGCCTTGTGGGTCGTCGTTTTGTTTGTTTGTTTGTTTGTTGTTGTTTTTTTAATTGTATAAAATTTAGCGTAAGAGTGGATTGCTGGTTATTATTGTTGTCTTGTCATGTGTTGTAGATAGTATTATTCTTGAATTTATAAATTTAAATAATATTATTGTACGAAAAACGGGTAGTTTATCACTCATTAAATCCATGCAACCCGCGGAAATTCATGGCAAAGTAGTGAAAAACCTTTCCGGACTATATCAAAACATCATGAAAAATTTGACCCCTGTTGGTTTCGCATTGTAGATATTATCGCGAATATACAGGGTGTTTCATAATTAGTGTCCCGTCTTTAGGTCCAAATAACGACTCAAGGGGAACAGATTGGGGGAAAATGAATATTGATTATTTGGTTTTAATGTCCCCTAATTAATTCAGAATAAAAATATTTCGCGTCCCTGGGGATGAAGGGGTAAATTTTGTAGGGGTAGGGGTTAGACCCCATGTGTTATTTAGAAAGTTGTAGAGCATCATGTAAAATGTGGGTTTAGCAAAAACCCGGTGCAAAATCTCATCCCCTGCCCTTTATCGAGTGGGTAAAGTGAAAGGTATGGCTAGCTAATGTAGACAAAAACAGAAAAACTCATTAGAAACTCACATTTAACATTTTTTACATTTCCCATTTCCCATGTACAGTTTTCAAATTTCATAATGTTTTTCATGGGGGGGAAAGCCCGGTCGAGTTGATTAGCTTTTCAGAGTAACGACTCATTCATTCTCATTAATTTTCCAAATGTAGGCCCTACTGTTTTCTCATAAGTATGGTTTTTGTCCACATCGGCTAGCCATACCTTTCACTTTACCCACTCGATAAAGGGCAGGGGATGAGATTCTTTTCACCGGGTTTTTTGCTAAACCCACAGTTTACATGATGCTCTACAACTTTCTAAATAACACATGGGGTCTAGCCCCCTACCCCTACAAAATTAAAATTTTCAAAATTTACCCCTTCACCCCTAGGGACCCGAAATGTTTTTATTCGAATTAGGGGACATTAAAACCAAATAATCAATATTCATTTTCCCCCAATCTGTTCCCCTTGAGCCGTTATTTGGACCTAAAGACGGGACACCAATTGTGAAACACCCTGTATACACAGACAGACACACACACATACACACACATACACACACACACACACACACACACACACACACACACACTCGCATTGACTTTTTATTAATTTAGATACTTATATTATGGGGGATCCATCTATTCACCATATTACTTATCTTAAGAAAAGGAAGTGCTGAGGTAAAGGAAAGTAGAAATAAAGACATCAACAAGTACATATATAATCGGCATTATTTACATTAGGAGAGGTCCTTGAGCAAAATCTTCGGTAAAGTGTGGAAGTTGGTGGTGGCGATTTCCAACATGTACTAGGTTGACACGCTTCGTTAAATTAGTGTTTCGTTAGAGTTCCACTAGTGCATTTACTTGGGAAGTAAGGATCGAAATTCAAAAATGAAAATACATCGGACTCTCAAATAGTAGATAGCTTTAGAGTAAATTATCCCTCTTTGAAGGGTTGAAGTTAAATGAACGGAAATAATAGATCTCTTTGCAAATAAAGTTAACGTGTCGGGGCGTTTTCCAACCAAATCGGATTAAATGCAAAAAGTTGAGTCTGTTTCACTTTTGATTAGATACCCTATATAAATAAACATTGAAAATATATTTTAAAATATAGTAAATAGAAAATAAAATGATATCCTTTCCTATAAACAATTAGATATGTGTCTTTCCAATTCTTATCAGTTTGATATACCATACCTTTTCAACTGAAAATTAAAAACTTCCGTAATCGAAGAGACAAAATTGTTTATGGTAACGTTGATATTAGCCGGAACACGTTTTAGCCGTTTCTTGAACAAATAAACAGTGACCGTCTGTGAAAGGAAAGCCATTGAGCTCTAGACTTCAACCCATTGAGTTTGAAGGGAACTCGGCGAGAGTAGAAAGGGTTGTGTTATCAGTTTCGGCAGAAGATGAATGGATTGCTTGATTCACTCCACCCTCGACTGTCCCGCCTTCATCAAAAAAGCTTCTGCAGAAAATGGTCGGAAAATTTTCAAAACATTTTAGGAGGACCCTTATCCGTCGACTAAGCATTGTAGATCACTTGTAAGGGAAGAAAATTCAGTTTGCATGTGAAATTGATTTGTTTTTGGTAATCGGTTGCCCATTATAAATTATTCCCATAAAAAAAAAAGATAAATGTTGACGTTTTTACTCTTCAAAGTAGTCATCATTTATTTCATAAAATATCTCTTGTTGTCATAGGAAGATAGAGTGAACAAGCAGTTATTCTGAGATCAACAACGGCTACCCGGGTTTGAGTTAACAAAAACAGATGATAAAAAATAATTTTTTTTAAATTATTAAAATTCCTTTCCCATTCTCAGTTTACCGAACGAAAAGAAATCATGGTAATAATAAAAAATTTTCTATATTTTTTTAAGAATATATCTTCGGACTACAGTGAAGGTTTTGGAAACTGTAGCTATTAGATTGACGTAATTTATAGACGGAGCGAAGAAGGTTCCTTGGCATGGGCTTCTGGGAAACGATGGCCGATCGAAGCGATGAATGTCTTCGGGACAGAAATTAATCTTTTGACAGTGACACGGGGCACTTTTGACTCCGGCGATTTGCGAAAGCAACAACGATAAATAAGCATTTGGAGGCTGGGAAACGCTGGAGCCGAGTTTTACGATTGGATGAAAAGAATCGACTTTCAGTTGTGATTCTAATTTTATTTATTTCTGTCGATCGAATTCAAACCCATTTCCACCTACGTGTGAAACTTTAAACGCCGAGAAAATAATAGTAATTTTCAATGAAAATATATGAGGCTCAATAGCTGAATGACAGATCCTTAAGAGTGCCTATCAGGCTTTATAGAGTAATACATTATATAAAACTGATAACACACTGAAAAATGTTTGAGTGCATACTTAGGCATATATAAGATCTGTATTTAACTCTTCTTATAGGGCTTGCTACCTCTGAATATAAAAGATACGACACGATTGAAATCGGGTTTCAAAGGGGCATAGTGACTTACTGAGATCTGAAGTGACACAAATCCAATAAATGAAAAATCCTAAGAAATATTGAAGATTTTATTTTAATATATTCTTCTGATGATTTAGGACTGTAATTTCGTCGAGATACTTTACGCAAAAGTATTGATTTATAGAATGATATTTGGAAAGTTCTTGCAACCATGAGTCACATTCTATCAGGCAAATGGCAATCGAAGAATATTATAAGTTAAATTATTTAATAAGTAATCAGTGCATTTAAAAAGGTAATTTTAAATACTTTTGTAATTTACTAATATACTCTTATACAATCTTTTTATTATATGTATAAAGGTGAAGCCAAATCGCGCAACATGGAATCCAAACTCGGAAAGCATTTACAGGCTGAAGTACATGCCTAAATAGGTTTGTTCAGTACAACAGTATTAGTATTATTGCCTTAAAACAATTCAATTGATTGAGAAAACATATCAACTTTAGCCTTTTTCAAAACACATCCTCCAAACCAAAATGTATCCTTATGGTAAGCGACTTTTGCCTTTTGCTGTGAATGAAATAGCGCAATGATCATTTTTGCTAGATAGTACATTGCTAGATAGTACATCAAATTAGGTCAGTACATAAGTTAGAAGCAGTAAGAATTTTGCGTTTTCGTCTTATGTATTTTCTTTTATCAGTACGTTTTCGTGAAACATTTAAGTTTTCAGCTGTTATCAAATCTTATCCGAACTCCATAAGGGTCAATTAATGTTAATTTATAATGTCAATTAATTCAAGTTTGAAGCTATAGAGACAACTTATTTTCACAACCGTAGGGATAATAGTTATATCTTTATTTGCTTAAAAGAAATAGAAACCTTTAAGGCTTTTTATGCAAATTGGGCATCACTCCCAAAAAGCACATCTCCATTCCCATCTTTCGGAAAGAGACGATGGAGAAAGGGACGGGTTGAAGAAGAGGGGTGAAATTGGGTTTAATGGGGATAAATTAACGAGGTGTTTTTTACCATACAAACTATCGTCTAGAAAATTAAAATGAATTCACGTTATTCTCCTCGGACGGTTTTTATAGGGTTTTTCGCAGACATTAACGATGCCTTCGACCCCGTTGCCTCTCTTAGAACATGTCTCGGAGGCAATTCGCGACAAAGACGGACAGTTCGGTTCAAAGAAAGTGACATGGCAAACATGGTAAGAATTCCGAGAAAGCTCATCAGCACGCAAACGTCCGATTAACACCAACGAACTCCCCCTTAACATAACGAATTGCTTGTCTTGCTTTACCACAGCGGATGCCATAAGCGCTTGATGATCTCGGTTTTTAGGAAATCGCGTAAGTAAAAAAGAACAAACGCCTCGAAAATACCAAAGTGCATCATATGATAATCCCACGAACGACACTTAAGGCATTTACGAGGGGAAAATAAAAATATGTAATAAACATAAGGATTAAAAGGCTCTTTGTTGAATTAACGCGAAACGATCAACCTCTTTCCTCTTTCTGTAAGTTTAAATAATGTCAGTAAGAGCTCAACATTACTTTTCTAGTATTCAAATAAAACTTGAAAATTTGAATAAAATTGACGTAAAATCGTAAATTACTGCATCGGAAATTTTGTTTTTATAGCCTTCAAACGTTTTTATCTGGTTAATATTCTTTTGAAAATAATTGATGCTTAATAAGCATAATTTCATCATTATCTCGTCATAAATTATAAGCGTTCACAACGAAACTGAGCTTATGGTTAAAGTCTGTGACCATTTCCCTGTCATTTAAACGGCTGATTTTAAATTTGGGAAAGATAAAAATACGAAGTAACAAAATTAGTTTGTAAAGTTTTAAGTTGCTATATTAAATTAAATTTTCCTTGTCTAGAGCATTCTTTCACTTCTGGCTCATTCTTTTTTCAAATACTTGGTAAATCAATAATGAAAAAAAAGAGGCTAAGATTAGAGTTAGAAAATGGCAAGTGGTTTTAAATTAAAAGTTTTTGGAAGCCCATCTGATAATGTCTTATTTATTGAATTATCAAATAAGAAAATAAACCGCAAAGCCAAAGTTGGACAAAAAATATATAGTTACCATCACTTACTTCTTTCCATAAAATTGACATTGAAACACCCACCCGAAGCCGATTAATAAGAGCGATAAAGAAGCCCTGGAACTGGGATCGGGTTTTGGTGGTCAACAATTTCGAGCTGATTCATGCAAGACTAAAGATAAAAGTCTGCAAAATACGGCCCTTCAAGCACGTTCATGCTATTCCACTTGAACGGCTGCCAAGAACTCTGAAGTCGGTCGGCGTCGGTTGTGCTTTCCATTCACCGCCTTTTGTCTGTGGAGTGGAACGGCGTTTACGACCTCCGCTAAAAACTTCACACAAACACCCGTCCATTGGTCACAAGTTTTAAATAACCGTGTAAAATACACACTTGTGGCCTCCACTTTATATTTTAATGAACTCCTTCTTACGGCCACCCAGGGATTTTATTATGAGTCCCACTTTCAGTGAAGGCTCATTTAATATGTAAAATTTATTTACCTTTATATTCAACACTTTGGTGCAAGGAGAAACGTTAAATGTATAAACATTTCCGTATTTTACTGCTTACCATCGAAGAAATTTTTTGAAGAAGACATTAAGGCAATATTGAATACAGGTAGTATATTTGAAGCAACAGACGTGCCGTTTCAAATCAACAATGGATTTGAAACAGCACATCAATTTGCATTCTTCTCGGATACCTGATACTGTATACCAATAGATATATAATAAACGAATATATTTTGATAGAGTGATTAAGTAGGCAGTGAATCCAAGTATAGAATAAATTTCCCGATAGATTACTCTAATTTTATTCAATTTACCTTAATTCGCATGAAAATGGCGTGTTTTAGAATAAAAATTGGAAGTGTTGCTGGCCTACTGTGCATTAATTCACATATGCTATCTTTTATTAAGTATCTCTTAATCATCATCATTTTCACCATAATTTCATGATAGTTCATCACCTCGAGCACAAATTAATTTTAATTTTAATTGTATTTAATTACTTTTCCATTAAATTAAGGAAGTTATGTATTAATATTCCATATTTAATCTTTTTACTTAAACTAGACTTGAGACTTTTCTTTTTTGATTATACCCTTGCAATTGATAATTAAAAACAACCAAAAGCCCGAGATTAGGAGGCGGGAACCTTTGGCAAGTCTTTAGTGTGAATAAAAAAAAAAAAATATGGTGAAAATTTGTTTGTAGCCCAAGAGGACTTGTTTTTAGAAGTGGCAAAATGCGGCCCTAGAAGGCTGCAGAATTGCCTTAATAGTAAAAGGTTGGCGACCCTTGACTTACGTTAAACATTAATAATTTGTAAATTCTTAGTCTAAATTGGTTTCTTTGTCTAAATGCCTAGAAATTGCAAGTTCCACTAGAATTTTCTACAGTAATAATCATTGCGCTCGTTTTGTATTTCCTGTCTGAGTATCATAATTGATATCCTTAAAATTCCGCCTATCCCTTATCACTTCCTTGTATCCGTGAGATAAATCTGGTTATCTTATAATCACAGAATCGTACGAGGAGAAAAAGGAAAGCAAAAGAGCGGACCGGGAAAAGCGAGTGCGGAGGAATTATCACGAGCCAATTAGCATCGTGTTAATGGGCAGAGAAGGCATCGGATGGGAGCATCGGCGAAAAAGGCAAAAGCTGCTTTGCTCAACTCGGAACGATTAACACCGACACTCAACATAGACATAATGGAGGCTCGAAAACCTTGTGATAAGGGGTCCTCCTCCTCTCTTCTACATTTTACATCGAGAAATGTTCATGTTCGCCAGGGGATTAACGGTGAAGTTAAACGATGTCTGTGAGTCTGCAAATATAGACATTTATTAAGTGAAAAATTCTTTTCATCCTCGGTTAACGGTTAGTGTTTGTTTGCAAAAGGTTATTATTATTAAATTAAGGGTAATGTGTATTAAATCACGGAGTTTATAATTTTGTTCTTAAATTACAAAGAAAAGTCGAAGCAAAGCATTTTTTGGCAAGACCTCTAAATAATTACTTATCTTGGCTGCATGGCTATTATTGGGTTGGTGTTTACTAAATGTTTTTGATTCGCAGTCCCTTCAATCAAGACTGAGTGAAATAAAAATTTAAATATTAAAACAAAATCTGTGTTAAAAATTTATTTATTTAATACATGACATCGGTCTTCGAAGAGACCTTCTTGCTAGACATCAAACTTGACATATCTTTTGTCAGCAAACTTTTATTTATTATTTTAAAACCCTTAAGGATATCCGAGTTCAAATGTATTGGAATGGTCAACAATAACAGTGGCAGTATTAATAGTTAAATTTTTTTTATTCTGGATGGCTATTTTTAAATTCAGTTATTGTTTAAAATATTAAAAGATAGAGAAAAAAGGTTCACTATCATTAACTTTAAATCGTCGCAATTCTAAGTGTTACTTGAGCGGTTGTTCTATTTTAAAGTTGGATTCCCTTCTCGGCACATTGGCCGTTTACTTTTCTTATAACGTCTTGCTTTTGATTTTCAGGGATTATCTTTAGAAATAGGTCTTCATTTCCATAGAATATATAGCAAGAAAGCTAAATCGTCGTGGTATTCCAAAACCATTTGTAGGATTAAATAAATTTTCAGCGCTTTTTCTGTGTTCACCACTGCTTTCTTCTTCCGAAATGTTTTCTCTCGCTTAATGATATTACTTTCCATTTAATCACATTAAAGCACCATTTTCCAAAAGAAAAAAAAGAAATTTATGAATTTTTCTAGAAAATAAAAAATATTGAAGAAAATTCAAAATCTGGTTACTCTCAATTTGAGATTCAGCAGACAGTGATAAAGGCCTCCAAATGTCATTAAAGGATTTCTCCCGGTAGCAATTATGTGCAGATATAGGGAGAAGGGACTTATAAATTTTTAATGCTACTTTTTCATTCGATTTTTTTTAATAAAAATAGAAAAATTTATGAAACGGAATTATTAGTTAAATATATAAAATGACATGAAATGCAGCTTACTTTAGCGTATTAATTGTAAACTTATTCTGTTAGCGTAAATGAAGACATTTTGAAAGCATTGTGTTGCTGACGTTTAGCTAATTGATTTGAACCTCCGTGGGTTTTTTGTTGATTTGAATCTCCAAATTGTTTTTGCTGGTACAATTAAGGATCGAGTCGTAGATAATTAAGGAATGTGAAAGAAATATTAAAAAAAGGAGAAAAAGGGTTCCGATATGGCATTGGATGACTTCGTTGCCTTTGTTAAAATCGTCCATTTTGGTTCAGATCACGTTTACACATTTCCTCCAATCAAGAGCCGACTTTTTTTTTAATGACCAAGTATATTAATGGGTAGTCAAGGTGTTTTCTTTATTCTCTCAGTACGTTTCCATTCGTTCAACGTCATTATGTTTCTCTATCTCATTATGTCACTATTTTTACTTTTATTGAGATTATATTCCTGATTGCAAGTGAACCGTTAAATTAGATGGAATCAAACGATTCTGAAATGAAATTACGTGATCCTGTTCTTTATAAAAATAAAAATAAAAAAAAAAATCTGGAAAGATTGAATCTCTCGATGACTTGTAATGAGAAAGCGTGAAGTGTGTTTAAATACGCTAGAAAATCGAATTTTTATTTTTTAAAAAAAGTAAAAAGTAACTAGATTTTGAAAAAATTAATTACAGCTTACAAGCAATTATGAGGGAGAGGGGGAGCAGGGTTACCAATATCGACGTGAAAAAAATGTTTGAATCAAAATTTCCACTTCTCCTTCTGGAACACTGTAATTAAGATTTCGGTTGTTTAGGTCATAAAAAATTTGGGCGCTCTTTATAAATGAGCAACTTAAATGAAAAAAAAAGTTAACATATTTAAATTAAAATTTCAATACATGTTGTTAACACAACGACTTAGGAATTGTATTATTATTTTTTTATAAAATCAATTAAGTTACGCGGTTCAATTGTAAATGCAATGATGATTTGCTGCTTACAATTTTCGTATTTGATCTTTAAGTTAAAAGTTTTTCTTATTATTATTGATCTGAAGATCTTTTATTGCGATAAGTTTTGATTATAACGAATAGATTTGTAGAATAAACAAATTTAATATCTTGAAGGTGTACAAAATGTAATGACATCAGGATTTTCTTGATTAACTTCCATTTAAGTGGCAGAAGCAGTCTTTACATTTTCGAGTCCCCACATTTCACCGCATTTATAATATTTACGACAAGCCCCGCAATAATTTAATCCTCCAGTTTAAAAAATATAAAATATAAAGTTCTCTGATAACGTTCGAATCTTACTGATGGTATATATTCGAAATGTAGCTTCGAAAATTAACCACAGAAATAATTTTGAAGCTATTTTATTGACGATAATGCATCAGTGAATCGAATCTCCGATCTACTTAGGAACAAGCCATTATAAAATATGGAGTCCGCCTAAATATGTATACACATTTCAGCAAAAGAAAAATTAGTATACACATCTTAATAAAAAAAACTTACTTAGATATCACGTGGTGAATACAAGTTACCTTTGACCTCCAATTACAAGAGGTGCTCAAAGTGGTTGCCGTTAGTTTCCAGATATTGATTAATACGAAAATGTCCAGTCGGAATGCTGCACAGGCTACTCTTCATTTCTTCCCGAATGGCCGCTCGTATAGCAGTTTTATTCGAAATACATAATCCTTTAGGGTACCACATAGGTACAAGTCAAAAGTGTTAAATCAAGAGAACGTGCGAAAACTCATTTGTACCTCTTCGTCTTATTCTCATCCAGGTAAGCTCGCACGTCTTGATGAATGTGTGGTGGTGCGCCAACTTGATGAAAGAAAATATCACAGCACACATGGTGGTCGTAATTCGATCCAACTTCGAGAAAAGCCCATAGATGGCATCTTTTAAAGTGTGTACACCTTTTTTGTCGGGCTCTGTATATGTGTTAAAAAAAAGTGCAAGTTTCTTCGGACATTAAAATATATCCCTTCTTTATAAGAAACGCGCATTCTGAATTGCAATATTGTCGCGTCTTTGACCAGAAAATAATAGTTGCTATCAATTCCATAATTATCTCCGTAGATTTCACTAAAAGAGACTTTATAATTGAACCGATAAAGTCTTAGATGTTGTATATGGTTAAGCATTTTCTAAATTAGCGCGTCACCAAAAATATTATAAGAAAATCAAAATCGTCTGATATTCAATTTTCTTTCTATAAATCGAAATTAATGACATGTTCCTAAGAGGATAAGTAATAATCTGATTTTAAGGAACATTTTCATATTACTTTACAAGCTACGTATTATAAATCACGATTGCGCAAATCAAACCGCTCTTTTCATACATAACAGCTCCTGAATTCGCAACGAAAAATAAGAAACCCTGTTGCATACATATTATATGCGTTTCTAAAATGCGTTAGAGTTCTTAGAATATATCTCATATACCTACGACTTGGAAAGCGAGAGAAGAGGGAAAATTTCCAAACAGGTTTGGCAATGACGAAGACGAGGATCCTTTAAGGGAAAGACAATTCACGCTCTCTTCCATTTTGTCCCTCGTTCTAAAAGCCTCATAAAAACGTAATCGTTGAATTCCTTGCCACAACTTTTGCACTCTTTTCAAAAAAATCTCTTTTAAACCGACCCTTTAAGGACTTTTTCTCACTTTTTGTTTTACTTTTTCAAAAAAGTGTTTTTCCCTTTGTAATAAAACAAACACAATGAAAGTATACGAAGAGCCTTGGTTGATGGATATTAAAAAGAGCCGAACGCTTACACCCCCTTTTGAAAAAGTTCTATTAGAAACAGCCAGCGGAGCTTATCTGCTAGAAACACAGCCTATGGTTAATTGAAGGCGGAAAAGAAGAAAGTCCACAAAGAACATGTCAGCCAGAAAAAGCATTTTCTTATATCTTCTCTAATTACTTGGAACATCAAAAGATTCATTGAAGGAAAAAAAAATAGAAAAATTTTGTTTGGAAACGGGTTCGAAACAATAGGTGAAGTTTTTTTTTAATCGTTCTATGAACCCGAATGCGACTGTTGTAGGCGAGATTTTTCTATTCAATTATTTTTCTTTGCAAGCAATTCTGTATGATGACTTGGAATGCGTCCCAATGTTATACAAATTAATAAGCACTTCATTCCCAAAACATCACAGAAAGTTTTTTCACCAAGCTTGAACTGTCGAACCACTTTTTGTTCCCCTCTATAGTATCATCAGTCTAAATTTTTTAAACTGGTTGTATGAAGTTCCCTATTAAAAGGTACGCTGTTAGAAACGTGCTGATAGAAAGGTTCATAAATGATATTTGAAGTCTGCATTGTAAACTAAAGATATAAATATATAGGAAAAACGTTGAGATTATAATAAGCATTAATTGATAAAATTTAATACCTCAACAACAAGAAAAAACCCCCCCCCCCCCCCCAGAATGGATAAAAAAAGAGCGGAAGTCTTGAATTCATCTAATTTTTTTTTACCCTTTTATCCACGCTTTTTAATCCTCATTTTTTTTTTTTAATCAACAAATTCTTTTTCTCGGACCTACTATTTAAAAAATGGAAGGAATTATTTTCTTTCGCTTCTCATATCACATATCACATGCCATATATTGCCATTTAAAAACGTTAAGCTTAATAGTCCAAAAGACCACATGACTACTTCCCCCACAACAATTTGGCTCAAATTTCATAGTTATGTAGACATTGTCTAGAGGAATCCACATACCGAAATTCGATAAGTGGACACCCTCCGGACTAGGAGGAAATTTTCCACTTATCCAGTTACTATTATATGTGGCTGTTACAGACCGCACTCTACACTCATTATCCATTTACTATATATCCATTTAGCGAGGTTCGACTATACTACAAATGTATTTACTACTAGTTTAATTCACACATTAATATATTATACATGTATACTATATATATTAATCCAAAAAAAAATTTGTAAATCTTCTCTAACTTAAGATTTATAAAAATAATTTTAAAAAAGATCTAAATGATAATCCATTTTGATACGGAAGCGTATTAATTTGCCTTAACATGCCTTATAATCCATCGGTTAGCCACAAGGTTCAGAAAAAAAGGCTTGAGTATATTTCAAATTATAACAGTAAAGACTCGATTATCCAAGACTATATTTCGGCGGTATTTTAAGTCTTTAGAATAAATTGCATATCTTTTAAACATATCCAGGAAAAACTGAATTTATTTATTTATTTATTAAAGAGGAAGAAATATGAGGAGTACAAGAGTTATTCGTCCAAGTCCGGTATGGCCAATGACCGACATGTTAGGTCCCTGGGCGAATATAGAATTAAGAAAAAATTATAATATTGAGCATAAGATTGTAGGTGGTGTTAGCTGATGGAGTTAGTAAGAAAAGTTTTCATTTTGAATTTAAAGGTAGTTAAGGTAGGGGTAGAGCGTATATATCATATATGACTGCAATTTTTGTTTTACCATTTAGCAATTTTTATTCGGAATAGACAAATTGCTTAATTATCCCTCAAGAATAAGAACAAATTAATTTTATAAGCCACGCTCACTCTGTTTTTCAAAATGTATAACTTAAATACACCAAAATTGGTTACGTGATTGAAGAGCGCTAAGCGTTTGCTAAAGCAGTTCGTTGTAGGTACGAGATTTCTATTGAAAATTCAAATATCATAAACCGATTTTGAACCTGTCAAATGACAAATTCTTCGTTAAAAAATCGCGAATTTCTTTCTTAGAATGTTTTTAATGGGTAGCCTCCTATGTTTTTTGGCATCAAGTTTATCTTTGAATAGAAGTAAATTAATATGGCCGAGTGTCGAAAGACGATAGTGCCTTTGTAAAGTGTACAAAAATATTCAGACATCACCTAAAAATTCGAATTCCAATTACATCTTTGTAAATAGAAAAGTAAAATATAGGTACGTTTACATTCATATCTGTCGAAATACGAATGTTTTAAAATCGTCGTCTCATGTTAAAGAATGAGAAAGTCACGCTCGGCATTCGGGAAGGTATAATTTCCAAATACTGAATCTTCCGAAATTAGCATATGAAATACTATTATCCAATAGTTCACTATAATTTCCAATGAAATGAATTAATTCCTCATCGTGCAATGATTATAAATTATTTAGCCAATCACTTAGGCATTCATTTATAATCGCATAATAGTTTTATACAAATTATATGTGGTTTCTAAAGAGACATGCAAAAAAAAAAAAAAAAAAAAAAAAAAACCTTATGTGTACTACCTATTGATGTTGAATAGGAAATAATAAGCGATGACTGACGCAGGATGAACAATGGAGGGGGAAAAAATGAAAACAACTCTGAAAAGGTATTGTCAGAAGTTTCTGAATGAATTATTAAAAAATTCGACTGTTTAAATTATTACTTGAGGATGTTTAACTGGCTCAATTCAAAGATGAGCTTAATTGATGAAGTTCTTAAACAGATTCAAAGAGATAAAAATGCCATTTGAATTTCAGATAAGAAGCGAATACTGCTTAATAACAAACAATATTTATATGTGCCGTATAAAACCAAAAACAACGTTTAACATAGAAAGCTTCATAATATGTTTACACATGGTTTAACGCAATGTATTTTTAAGTAAAAACAACTTACAGTCGAAGAAATCTTCAATTTGTATCTTTCTTTTACGAAAAAAGTTAATTATTAAGTCATTTATTAAAATTATGACACTAGTATCATTATTAGTTTGATTTATTTTTTTCCAATTTTATACTTCATCGGGCTTTGGATTGCCAGAGTTTACGGATTTTCCGAGAAACACGAATAATCAAAAATCTGTTGTGTGATGAGTCAAATTTTTTTTACTCTTAATATTAACAAAATACAAATACTATCAGATGAACGAATAATTTGAGAAATTAATATATTTATTTAGTATATTTTTAATTATTCGTCTAAGATCATATCCTTTTAAATATTTTTATTGATTCAAATCTGCTCATCTGTAAATACTTTTCACTTATAATTGCTTTTACCCGTTTTCCTCTGTCGAGTTTGAAACCATTACGAAATTTTACCGCCACTTTTAATTTGTCTCCTAGGATTTTATGGAATTGAATCACGGTGAACAATCTCCTAATACCTGACCCATTAGGGAATGAATTACATTCGAGAGCACGATCTAAATGAGTCCGTATTGATTGCGATACACTTAAAGGTTTCCCAGCTTGTGTGGCTCCATTGATGAATATCCGCAATGAGTTTCTCTTAGAGCCATTCACAATGAAATTGCAGGCGCAAGTGCCAAATGTCTTTTTCTTTTTTCTTTTTTTTTTTTTTTTTTTTTTTTTTGTAATTGATCCAAAAACGAAAGCAGCATCAGTCCATTGTATATTGCTTAAAATTCAATTTTCGTGTTGTTTTTGAAGAAGAAATTTTAGCTGCTTCACAGTTTCTCTTTGCGATTAGATATAGTGAGAATGGTCGTCTCCTGCATATTAATTCAACGTAAAGACAATAAAAGAATAAAATAAATCACCGCAGCTTGAATTTTGAATAAGCGTCGCTTTCCTTCCTCCAAGTTTTTACCTTTTTCTTCCGGCATCATCATCATCGCCAGTTTATTTTAATAGATAGGGAACTGGAGGGCACATTAAATGGTAGAGAATGGTTGAAAATAGAATTTTAACGCTTTACGTGCCGGAATGACCGCCATCACGTCCGCATCGAGCTCACGGTGGGAGAGAGATTTCATAAAAGGAGTCAATGGAGTTGCACGGCTGGTTATTTCGAAAGATATAAATAATAAAAAGTTGGCATTATTAGATTTGGTGGAAATGTTAAAGTTTAAACGAATTGGTTCGCGATGTGCCTACTTAGCGTTTACTTTTAGACAAGTGGGTTGATAGAAACTAAAGGATTTTGGTTTCACCGTTGTAGAAGTCGTATTTGCATTGTTTTCTGATACTGGTTTACAATATATTTCCAAAGCTTAATTATTAATAGATCATCAGTAACCCTTTTGGTCTTAGTTTAATTATTCGGGTGTACATTTCGATATCAGTGAATGAGTAACAGTTGCTGATGAAGGTGGCTTTGCTATCGAAATGTACATCCGAATCATTAAAATAATTCTTTGTGGATTTTTAGTTATTGGTTTGTTGTTTGTTGTTTTTTTTCCTTTTTATAAATTTAATCTTATCTATTGAAAACATTGTTTTCTTGCATGATTTTATTATATTTTTGACTGATTTTATTAAATTTAAACAAATATAAGATTAGTAATTAAGCTTAAAACAGTCCATACTACTACCTAGCTATGTTAATGTCATAACTCTCGGATGCTTAGTCAGTACTACTGAAAGATGAAATTTAAGAGTCTACAGATTGGATTCTGTCATTGAATAATCATTCAAGTTTGTCAGGAATTTTGATTAAGTGATCAAACTGAAATTGAAGTTAGTCTGGAGAAGCTACCAACTAAAAAATAGTGAATAAAATCATGATTATTTTTTTTTTAAATCCTAATATGTTTAAACCAATTATGTCACAACAATGATAAATAGTGCCAATCGTATATTCTAGATGGAATATTTCTTAAAAGCCAGCATTTTGCCAATCACAAAAATATTGATTTTCCAAAAAAAAAAAAAAAAGACAATTTAATAAAGAATAAAAAATAATTTTACGCATGCTAACTTATCAAAAAGAAAGATTTCAAGGAAATAAATGAAGAAACTGATCCTTTTCATCTGTTATCGGTGAAACAAGCAACAGACAGGCAGGCGGACGGACTCAGCATGGGTCATATTAACGGTTCACCGCATGAAACTCGACAATTTTCGAGGTGGTCAGCAGGTGGTGACAGAAGCAGAAATATGAAGTATCCCAAGACATGGGACTATACACATTCACCCAGCGAGATCACTGACACTTTGGCTGAGGCTTATCAGTTAAATGACTGGGAAATTGTGCTCTTTGCAGACACCGGCATCGATATTTCGCACTCGTGGGTTCAGTTCAGCCAAATTGATCGAGAGATATACCTAATGAAAAGAATACTGATGCTTGTTGGAGAAGAAGACTATCAAAAGAAAGGATAAATTAAGTCTGTAATGTATAAAAATAATTTTTTTTGCGCATTTTAAGGGATTATTGGTGTAAAGTGTTTTTTCGTTAAAGATAAGAACACTCATTCTCAGCTTAGCCAAATATTTATTTAATTTCTAATAATACGAGTTGGAATTTAAGTTTTAACTACATCATTTTGCGAATCTAATATAAAGCTGCATTTCACAGCCTAGTGCATATAACTTTCATAGAAATGTTCAATATTCAGAGTAATAAATGTGAAATTTTATTTCTTATTTTATTTGTCCATTATATTAAACAAAATTAAGTCTTTTTTTTTTATATATATAAAGATGCCTATTACAGAAATAAACATGAATTTGGACTAGATGAAACGTTAGCTTGAGTTTGAAAATAAACTAAACTTAATACAGAGTTTAAAATTAAGCTTAAATTTGATTTGATACTTGGCACTTAAATTGTAGAAATCAATACCTAGTAATCATCTATATATTCTCTCTATTCTGCATTACCCCTCATTGCAGCATAGGTTGTCTGCATCTTTAATTAAGTAATTGTGACATTATCAAATTGTTTTTCCTTTTCATCATTATCTAGCAATTGGAATGCCAATATTGATTGATTCGCCTTTATTTTTTTTTCCTTACATTTATGCATAAGATGTAATCAATTGGATCTAAAACGTATTATATGGTTGTGCGATGAGTATATTTGCCATCTGCATCCTACGTAACAGCCGCGTCCAATCACATTCGATATCCGATAACGAACCGTTTCCGATCGGTTCGATAACCTTTAGTATATATAAAAAAAACATCAGATTAGCTTCCAAACACATAACACGATGTTAACCATCAAAAAACCTTTCCATTTCAGATCCCACAAATCAGTCGGAACATTTATTTGATCTGCGTTTCACACTTATCCGCTTTTAATTATATTATTAAAAAGGATATATTGAGGAAAAATTAAACGCTTATTCTTTTAGGATTTAAATTTTGTTATGGAATGGAATAACCTTGCGTGCTCATGCGTTTAAAGAGAGAGACTCCGGTCTAGACTGTTCATTAAAAGGATATTGGACTCTTAGAGAGCAGAATCATTTTGACACCTGTAAAAGTAATTAAATCCATTTTGTGGTAGGCAGAGGAACGCCCACACAAAACTTACAAAGCGCTAGGCCAGATGGTGTATATAAGTTCCCCCAGCTGTTTTTCAGGTAACAGTAAATCCTCCTATCGTTTTTTGGTTTCGTAATAAATTCATATTTTGGATAGAAATATGTATTCCTCATTTGCCTTTCTTAAGATTGCAGAGACAAAAAATAAATTTTTATCCTGCGGGGGTTGAATTTTTCTCTTTATTAGAAGAAAGCGGTTCGGAAATGGATTTGATTAAGAAGATCTACAGGTGAGCAGGGGAGAATGAAAGAGATAGAATGATACTAATATTTCGAGCGATAGGTGTGTTTAGCATTATGAAAAGTTCGTTGACTCGAAAATGATGGATTTCCATATTTATGATTGAAATAAATGTCATCTATTAAAACGCCTTTCCTCTTTTCACCAACGGGGTTTAGCGTTTTTCTTTGAGGAATTGAGTCGCATTGTATGAGTTACGACCCGTTAATGCCAACGAGGATGATCGGTGCCTTGGTGAAATAGTCTACGGTTTTTATAACTTATGGGTTGTTCAGGGAAAAAAATAAACATAGAACTTGATTTTATTTCTGGTTTTCTAGAAGAAAAGGAGGTTCCCCTGTTGAAATTTAAATATATTTATGTATTACCTGTTATACTAGGCCAGTTTATTTTCTAAATATTTAAATGATATTTCTTTAAGTGTTTTTATCCGCTATGCACGTTATGTAGAATAAAACACACACAACAGATGTTAACCGTGTACAAATTGGAAAATTCTGTTAACCTAGACATGTAATTGGTGTCAATTGATTCGAACTTTCGAAAGAACAGAATTTCACCTCTCTTTATTTAACTTGTCTTGTATTCAGAGGAAAAAAATCTTTTCTTATTGGCAAAATGATACTTTTTGTTACAAGAACGATTGAATTAATTGAAAATTCTGATTGGTTTTAATAATTAATTTTTGTATTCAGGATTAAATTAATTCTTTTTTTTTTGAGTTATTTCAGATGGTTCCCTCCTCTTGATTAATTATTTTATAATATTTGATTTTAATGCAAATATTCTTAATTCCATGTTTCAATACGGTAGAGATTAAGCAAAAAATGTATTCTGCTTAAAATGAAGTTAGTGTTGATTAATGATGTTCATAATGCTTCAAAGCATTGCCGATGATCTTATCAACTAAAGTAGAGGAATGCACAAACTCGGTTATGAGTCAGAGTTTTAAAATATGAGGGAAGAGTTTTCCGTAAGTTTTGGGCCTACCTGCTTCGAGATGTTTATCCCTGCCGTATTTAAGGAGGATTTCCATGTAGAGAATCCCGTAAGCCATGTGCAGGCCGTGACAGATGACTTGTACGAAGAGTGCACACGTGCCGATGACCCAGCCCCAACCGCCCTCGGGGTAGTAGTGCTGGCGTATGGTGGCGTTCTTGGGGTCGTCCCGTTTGGAGTCGGCGGCTCCTTTGCCGGCCGCCCCGTTCTGCTGCCGGCTGTCTGTTGCCGAAGCGGCCGGGGTGGTCGGCGGCTCGGGTTCGGAACCGCTGTCCCTGGTGGTGCCGTTGCTCTGGTTGCTGTCGTGGCGAGTGAAGAGGAGCCGGCGTTCGAGTTCAGGTGCGGGCAGCGATTTGGATCGAAGGAGGAGCACACGTTTGGAAGTTGCACTCGCCGGATGAGGACAGTCGGTAGAAGCGACGGGCGTCTCCATAGGCCGCTAATATGACAGCGGGGCACGAGGTTCGGAGCGCGGCACCACCGAGGGTCCCGCCTCCGTAGGCGCAGTTTGCAGTCGCGACTGCTGCTGGCACTTCCTCATTGCGAGACGATCGAAGTTGTGACAGCGGCGTAGGTGGTGGTGGCGACGACGGTGGTGACGACGAATTCCCCTACCCTCGCAGGAGACGTAGAACGAGAGTGCCGCGTGGAGCCTGTCATCGTGTTACAACGGAAACAATGCGAGCGGAGACTCATCTTGTATTATTGTTAGTCGCCGTCGTCGTGTGTTCTCCATCGGTCGATCCTTCCGCACATGCGCACTCGAGTGCTTACTAGTTCTTGGAGGAGAATTCAGCACGTAAAAGGAAAAGAGAGTGAGAAGAAAAAAAGACGCACACACAACCACCGAGAGAGTGCCTGCGATCTCATTCACTCTCCTCTCACACGCCACGTCACTGAGTAGAGCTTATCGATTCACTTACAACACGAAACCACTTTGAAAGAAGAGGAAGAAAGAAAAAAAACAGACTTCAGACTTCTTCGCAATAAAACACAGTAACAAGAAGAGTGACAATAACAACCACAACAAACGGGCTGGCAATGTTTGCTTGGCACAATCTAGAACGCACCGTGGCCCAATTGCGAGGCAAAAGCGCAACAGAGAAGCAACGCGGCAGGCGTGGCTGCCCTCCTCGTGGGCAGCCGTTGCCAGCCACAATCGAAACCAATGACGTCAAGTAATGGAACAGTCAACGTCACATCCTTTCCACAATGATGATGATGATGATGATGATGATGACATTTAACGAAGTTTTTTTTAACTTGACCGCCGTTAAACAGGTGCGCAAACGCAGCCTTTCACTTAACAGAGGGCGAGTTGCGTCGGGAGAGAAAAGAAAACCGAACGAAAACACGGAGTGAAAATATCCCGGAATTGCCGTAGGACATAATAACGAGTTGCTTTGCAACGGAGTCCTCCTCAACATTGGGTCGAATTGTGCACATTCTATGACATTAATAGTATGAAGCGTGAAAAAGAAAACTTATTATAAAGTATTAATAAAAACCCCGAGGCTATAATCAAGGAGAAAGTATATAACGTTAATAAAAGCTTGGTTATATTTGGTATATGTTCCACTTATGTTAACGTCGAATACGTATAAATAAAGAAAATTTTGTTTTTATATACAATTTACGTAGTTAATTTTGTCTTTTTATTACTAAGTATATCATATAGAACCAAATTTGAAGCCCTCGAAAAAGTTTCAAAAGCTCGAACTTTGCTGTTCTCCGATCAGCACTCTTCGATCTAGCTTAGTGTCCCGATAGCTAAATAGGCTGTCCAATTGGAAATATTAAATATAAACAAACGCTATAAGAATTCAGATACATCCAGTAATCCAGCCCCTGAAATCTCGGTTTTCATTTTTAAAACATGCAGTAAGCTTCTAGAATATGCTCAAAGAGAAGTGAAGAAAAACACGCTTCAAACATTTCATGATTACAGTGTAGAAAAAGAAAGGAAAAATTCCGCGATCTAGAATCGAACCACGACTTTCATTGTCGATGCTCTAACCAATTGAACTATCGCTGAAAGTTAGAGCATCTGTTACTATGTTTCCGAGCTGTTACTATGTGTCCGAATGGACTTTCATGAAGCCACGTGTCACCTCAACTGGCAAAGCCATACTTGGTTATAAAAAGTTGGCGATTCACTGTACGCGATAGCTCAATTGGTTATACAGCGACAGATGCAAGTTGTGGTCCCTGGTTATGATAGAATAAGTTTAATGACTTAAAAATAGGGAATTAAATAAGTTAGTAGCAAAAAATAGGACATAGAGATTTTAAGTGACAGACGTTGATGACACTCTTCCATAATAATTTTTTTAACTTCCCACACTGTCGATGACAGCAGAAATTTATCGTGGAAGAGCGTCATCAGCGTCTTTTACTTACTAAGATCCACAGTTTTTCAGGTTATTTATTCTCACAAGAAGGAATTTTATTTGCTCATTTATGGACCTAAACATAAATTGAATTGTAATAAAACTCATTAAACTAAAAGACAATTCCAACGTCATTCTGATTTTGAGAACATTTTTTGCGAAGAAAATTGTCTAAAGCCAAAAAAAATACCCTGTTGGAGAAATGTCTGATGAGCATCGCAGAAGTGGCAAAGTTTCATATCCTAACTCCTCCGATTTATTTTGGTTAATTTTGCTGTATGAAGGCGAACATGTCAGGAAGGAAAACAGGCCTTTTCTTGTTTACTTGTACAACCCCAGGCTAAATGTTGTTTGCGAAGTTTCTGGTGAAAAACAACAAATAACTGACATTACAGTAATGGTTTGGCCAGTTTAAGAATCGCGGTGAACTATTAGCATAATCTTCTTGCGATGGAGCTTACGTTTGGCGTTTTTGTTTGGAGGAGAATCACCGTCTACCCATTGCTCTGAACATTGGGAACTGTCATACAGGATCCACTTCCCGTCACATGTCGCAATTCAATGTAGGAAAGAGTCCGTTTTATTATGCAAAAAGAGTGAAGAACAAAACATTTGTTCTTTGTGTCTTCGTCCAACTTACGTGGTATCCATTTTTCCAGCTTGTGCACTTTACCGAATCGTTTTAACTGTTCAATAACAATTTCTGATCAATTCCAATCCTGGATGTAAGTTCTTGTGATGTCAGCCGAGAATTTGATTCCACTAATGATTTTAAAATGTCATTATCAACTTCCGATGGGATCCGGAGCGAGGCTTATCTTTAAGTTTTATATCTCCGGATGTAAATTTTTTTTTGAACAATCTTTGGGCTTCACGCTCAGATATTGAGTTCTTGTCCAATGCTTTGTTTACATTTCTTGTAGTGTAAGCTGCACATTAGCCGAGTTTGAACTCGTACAACAAACATATGCAAATCTGATCAGTCTCATGACAGCTTTGATCAATAATAGACCAAAAAGCAATTAACAGTATTGAGCAAACTGTGTCCAAACATAATGGTTAATTATCTGCATTAACGTCAGCACCAATGCATGCCTACAAACTTTGTATGTTCAAATTTCTCAATTAAATTAATTTTTCACCAACTTTTCTTGCGTAAAACATTAACTTCATGTTTTTTCCAGTAATCGGGAAAACTCCATAATTCGATAATGCGCGAGTCCCAGATTTGAGGGTTTACTGAGATCGGCCATTAAATTCATTTTTATTTACTTACTTACTTTTCAAACCCGCTTATCCGTTAGGGTCGCAGGAGCAGCAGCCCTATGGAGGATCTCCAGCGATCGCGGTCTTCCGCCATTAGGCGCATCTCCTCCCTGGTAATACCCAAGCGACTCGAACCCAAATTCTCCATGTAGTCTAACCACTTGGTTCTAGGCCGATCCCTTGGTCTCTTACTCACCGGCTTGAAAAATAACTCCTTAGGAAGGCCAGTTTGCGGCATACAAGCGCAACTGAGATCTCTCAATGCGTAGAAGTAGCGGCTCAACACCTAAATCTCTCTTTGCCTTGACAGCTTCTTGGACTTTGCCATTCCACCATGCAGTCCATTTCTCACCGCCCTGCGCCACACTCAGCCGCTTACGACCACAGCACATTGCAGCCGAAGTAATCACAGCAGTTTTAAACAACTGCCACTTCTCTTCAACAGTACCACGATCACTGGGTAGTTCTTTGAAACTTGAAGATATGTTATCTGCAAAGGTCTTCCTCACAGCTCTATCCTCCAATGCCTCCCATTTGATGCGCTAAGTCTGTCTGGACCTAGTATTTCGCTTAGTTGGCGTGGATTCAGAGAACCGCAAAGTGCAGACAACAGGGCGGTGATCAGTTCATAGTTCTATCTCACACGAGTATCCAACACTGATCAGAATAAGTCAGCTGATACGATTACAAAATCAATCAGTGACTTCTGGTCCATTGCATCCCTGTACCAGGTATACTTATGGACATCCCTGTGCTGGAAGAAGGTGTTTGTGATGGAAAGTCCATTGTTGCAACAGAGATCCAACAAGCACCTCCCATTCGCATTTAAATCGGGGTCATCATTTCTCCCAATCACGCCTTTCCACGTTTGGTCATCAGCCCCTATGTGTGCATTGAAGTCGCCCACCAGGATGACAGAATCTGCACTCCCTCTCCTGCTAAGAGTAGCATCAACTTCATCTAGAAAGAGTGAGTACTCTGTGACTGCACTTGGAGCATATGCAATGAATAGAGAGAGAGAGAGAGAGACCGTTTCTCTATCTGAAGCCTCAGGAGACACAGTCTTCCACCTAAGGGAGTCCAATCTGCAACATAATCTGTCAGCCGGGACTTGTGAGTATCCCCACTCCCGCCTGGGCAATCATATTAGGGTCGACACCCGAGTAGAAGCGCTTCCACCCTCCTTCTAAATCCACAGTTCCAGAACCCGGACCTATGATATCCAGTCGATATCGTTTGGCTTCTTCCTCTAACTCGGATTCCTTTCCTGTCATGGAGAATACGTTCCAAGTACCGATTGACAGCACCCGATCCTGTTGTCGCTTTACCCGTTTCTCCTCCTGGGTAAAGGCTGCACTGCCCCCGACCGTTTCCCCAAGCGCATAGCGAGTGCACTAGTGGGGCTTCTCGGAGGCATTGTTCCAAGATAACAGCCGGGAGACTGTGGACTATTTTTCGAACGAGAGCCTCTGCCTAACTCCCGAACGCGGATGACTTGAACCTGCGTCACACACGATGGAGTATGAATTCTCTCTTCGTCGACATCATGAGATACGTTTGTTTGGATACTCTTCGTCTCACTTCTCAACCATGACCTTCCTGGTAAGGGTGACCCTAAAGTAGAAGTGCTACAACCAGCAGAGCTCACAGAATCCCTGAAGCAACCAAACCCCTGACCAACGGTAAGGTTAGGTTAGGTTAGGTTAGAGGATTGTAAGATTTATATCATTAATGGTATTTAAGCAACGACTTCATGAAATAGGAATCTTTTTATCATTATGTTCACCAGCCGTAATTTGATTTCCAAGTAAGCAATAGCTAAAACAGCCCTGTTAAATTTAGTGAAATGACTTTCAGTGATATCACAACCATCTTTTCTGGTATCTAGAGGAGTTCATCGGCAGCCTGCGTTTCAGCGACGATGAAGAAGTGAAAACTGCGTTGCTTTCCTCACCGGCGGCAACTTCTAAGAAGTGGGCATGTAGCAGTTCATTGAGGCTATGACAAGTGTATAAATAGGAAGGTATATAAAGGTATATAAAAACTGGTAAAGAAAAAAATTTGAATATATATACCTTACTTAGATAAAAGGATCCGGATACCCCTCTGAAACATGGGATATTCCTAATAACATCACAAACAGTGTTCGAACACAGATAATATCTAGTGTCTAATATTCATTTGTGAGTGATCTACCAAGTTGGAAGGTTCGGAGAAACTCAATTTGTTCAAACGTGGTATGATAATAAGATGCCTTAGATGTAACAAATCCGGTGGACAAATTTCTCTCTTGTTGGAAGTGCCTCGCGCAACGGTAAATGACGTCATCTTGAAATGAAAACTTACTGGAGCGGAAGGAGTTCAATATTGACCAGACAGACCGCGTAAACTGACGGAAAGGGATCAGCGAGCTCTGAAGCGCGCTATAAAAAGTAATCGCTTTTCTTCAGCCTAAAAAATCACTACTAAGTTTCAAAATTCATCTGGGGCCGTTGTTAGTACTAAAACTCTTCGCAGGGAATTGACCAAGATGGGATTCAACGGTCGTGCTAAATAAGCCAAACATCACTAAGGTGAATGTCCAACTTCGTTTGGCGTGGTATAAAGCTCACCACAGCTGGACTCTGGAATGACGAATCACGGTACAACATCTGGAAATCCGACGCAAGGGAGTAAGTTCGGCGATTGCAGTCAGATTGTGTTATTCCAACTGTCAAATTCAGTGAAGGCGGTGTCACCGTGTGGGGGTACTTTACATGGTTTGGACCAGGATCCTAACGAGCCAGTGAAGGGGACGCTCAACAGTGAGGAATATAGAGACATCCTAGATAATTCGGCACTCCCTACGTTGTGGCAACAATTCGGCGGTGGCCTTTTCTGTTTCAACACGGTAATGCTCCTGTTCACAAAGCAAGGGTCTTACTGGGATGCTTCCATGAAATGGACGTTGAACAAATGGACTGGCCTGTCCAGAGCCCGAATTTAAATCTATATAAGCACTTGGAGATGAATTGGAACGACGATTACAGAACAAAACGACTCGCCCAACATTCGCCACCGACCTCGCCAAACGTACTGGTTGCAGAATGGAATGAATTTCCACCAGCTACTAGTGGAAAGCCTTTCCAGAAGAGTGGAGACTATTATTGTTGCGAAAGGCGAACCCACCGGATACTAATTTATGAAATATATGTTTTTTTGCTTTTGTTCGAGCAGGAGAGTAGTTTTGTTTTTATTATAAAACGGTACTTACTTAAAAAACACGCCTCGTAGGTCAGAAAACTGAATGTATGGGCAGCAAATATTAGGATTTCATCTTTGCAACGGTGTTTCTGGAAGATTAAATTCGAATATACATGATAGTGGCGTTTGACACGATCATTCTCTTTAACGAAAACGAAACACCAAAAATGCACGCGGTCATGCATTATAGACGTTCTAAGAAAAAAGGTCAATTTCAACGGGAAAATTGTCATCCCACAGATTCAAAATCGCTACTGAGTTTTCTATACTTGAATTTCTACAAAACAGTTGCGACTGCAGAGCGATGTCTAATTAAGCAAATGATTTTATAAATTACTTCTTATTCATGTAATTAAGTTTTTATATTTATTAGATTTTGACAAGCACCAGGAGCACATTGTTTTATTTTCAATTTCTATTTGAACTCTTCAATTGAGAAATTTGTCTATTATGAAAAAAAGCGCTAAATATACGTAAAAGAAAAAAATGGCAGTTGAGAACAATTGAAGAACGATTGAAGCAAAACCGGAATTTTTTTGGGTATATATAAATTGACTAATTAGGATTTAAATTTCACGCCTGTTGTAAAAATGTTATATTTGACAGGCTATCCAAAATATAAGCCGAGGCCAAGCTCGTAGATGGCTAATCGGTTGAATATCCCTAATCCTACTCTTAGGACCAAGCTTATTTCGAACTTCGGATCTTTGCAGTTTTTGTAATGTCAAGGAATCTGGAGAAGTGGCAACCTTTACTTTTACAAAGTTTTGCTTTATCTGATACAAAAACTTTTGCACGAGACGACCTCTTTTAATAATTCTTGTAATGCCATTTTTTTCGTTTTTAAAGATACGTTGTTTATTAAAAAATTCTTTTATTATATTTCTTATTTAGAAATGAACTCGTTCTGTCCCAATCCCCAAATTATTCATCACTTATTTTTATCACGGTAAAATTCCATGTTTTTATCACAGGTTTAACAGTTTTTAACCTGGTGATTGGCTTTTGATATACTGAATTCCTATGTATTAAGCAGTAAACATCGCTACGTCATTTTGACTCATCGCCTCATCCAAAGTGGTGTTCTAACTAACGACCTTATTGTGCGGCGAACCGCTGCTTAGGTAACATTGGTCCAAGTGTCAGTGGGATTGCTGCATATGCCATGTCAATTTCTTCCCAAAGGACCATCAAGGTAGAGGGTTTTTTTTTCTATACACAGCATCCTTTCGGATTCATATACGTAAAGTCTACAACTGTTAAATCAGGAGAACGAGCGGGGAACTCCATTGCATCTCTTCGTTATATCCTGTATCCTTGCAAATTCTCATCTAGGTAGGTTTCACGTCTCAGTGTTTGTGTGGTGGTGCGCTGTCTTATTAAAAAAAACAACTCATTATTTCCATAAAAACCATGTATAGCAGTTTTAAAGATGGCCTATTAAAGATTAAGTGACACGGAATTTTCACTTGTTGATTTTATGGTGTTATTAGATGCAGAATGACTTTATATATTTTATTCAATAATTCGTTTCCCTAAAATTAGCAATTTGACGGATTTTGTATATTTGTATTTTATTTATTAATTAACAAATGCTAAAAATAAAAAAATAAATAAATAAACTTTTAAATTATTTCTCATAACGTTATAATTTTTGTTACTTTGTGATAACAAAATGAAGGCATATAAACTTGTCGGCGTAATAATGTAATAACTCAAAATTTTCTAATACGAAATATATATAAAAAAACTGGATAAAACAAGTTTTAAGTAGATCTTATCATTAACCATTAAAACTGGTATTCTTGAACTAATGAATTTGTAAAAATAACCTGTTACGTACGCTAAAATTTTAAATTCCTTTATCTCAAAAGTATCAATTTTAAGTTATTGTTTTATCGATAAGGCGATATTTAAAACTATATTTCCATTGTGAATTGCAAGGCCACGAGTTGCGGATTTCGAAATATCGGATTATCCCTGCTCAACTTGTAATTTACTATAAGTTATTAGTCTCTTCTTTGTCTACAAGTAATTAATCGGCATTTTTTAAAATTTAAATGAGTTCAGTCTCCTATTTAATGGGGAAAAATCGTAAAATTAATAAAAACAAAAAAATTAATAATACATAAAGTCACCAATCTTGAAAAACGATGAAGGAACTTGTGAGATGGAAGAAAACTCAAAGGATGTAGTCTATTGCACATGTTGTTGATAGTAGAAATAAAACCAGTCTATTGAGGATGTAGATGAAGTCTTGTGAAGATAAATAGGAGACTGATTTCATTTAAATTAAAATTAATCATTTAAACTCCTTAAATCAATAATTTATCGGCATGTTTATTATTAATCCGACATTTTGTTGGAGGAATCAGATTGAGCAAAAAATATCACATAAACATACAATGGCGCTGAAACATTTGTCATAGTGTACCTGTAAGAGATTTGCTGTTTCCCGTATGAGTCATTGACATATTTTCCACGCGAATCCATTCCAGAATGCGGGGACCAAAAGTTGTCATATTCTGTGTCCTGATGTTAATATCGCGCTGTTTTCGACATGTGGCATATTTTACTGACCTCGTGATGGTTTTCAGTATTCATAAGTCATTTATGAGCCCAACATGGTCTAAACTGGAGTAATTTATTTAAGGAAATTCCTTGCCGCATTGTGGAATCTGTGAAGGTGGAAAAGCACAAAAGAATAACGCAGAACAATTTCATTGCTCCCATAATGCGGTATCACGTATCATGAAGTATCACAACCGTGCATGATTGGCGGATAAAAAAACGAACTGCATTGATTGGATAATCAGACGATAAACAGTTAGGGACATCAAAATAATTCAGCAGAAATTTCCCATGAATTGAATGTTATTTGGCTGACTGTTGGACGTCGTCTCTGCTCTGTTGGACTCCATGGTCTTATCCCTTTGAAGACGGGGTCTTCATGGCCTGGTTGTCTAGCCGATCGGTTAAGCAACTTCAGGCACGGCCAGACACTGATTAGGTGACAGCCAGTGGACATCATCTCGTCCCCCCCCCCACCCCTCCCCATGCTTCGGAGGGCACGTTAAGCCGTCTGTCCGGGTTGCTATTGTCATATTGTAAGCAGTCGTTAGCTGGGATGGCGCAAAATTCCCTAGCTGGAATAGATACCCAGATCATCTCTGGCGGGAGGGGGGGGGGGAGGGCACTTGGCGATGATCTACCCTCTGTACCAGAAGAAGAATCCCTTTGAAGAAAACATCAGGGGATAACTAGGGGGCTAAGGGGGGTGGGTTGGACGAATCCCCCTTTATTTCCATGACCTGTTTAAGTTTATTTGTTTTTCTTTGTTTCTACTAAAAAACTATTTTACATTTTATCCCCCCCCCCCACCGAACCCCAGCCCCCTTGTAAAATCCTGGTTACGCCCATGAACATGGATCAGCGCCAAAAAAAACAGAAAGGCAGGAATGGAATTTGCTGAGGTACATCTTTCCTGGAGTGTTCAAAGTTGGGCCAAGGTGCTCTGGTCGGATGAATCAAAGTTTTTATTATTTGGGAATGATGGCAGGTGATACATCCAACGCCCTCCTAGTGGACGATACAATCAGCGTTACCAACTATCTATAATAAAACACGGGTGGTGGTTTGTTATGGTTTGGCGCTGTTTATTCGTATCGGTGTCTGGAATAAGACCATTACACCTGATTAATGGAACAATGGATGCACAAGTGTATAAGCAGACTTAGATGATGTTATGCTCCCCTGCGCTCGCCAGAATAGGGGTCATGGTTGGTCGTTTCAACAGGATAACGACCCTAAGCAAACTTCACGTTTTGTAAGAGTGGTTTTCTTTTCACCGTAAGCTGGCTTTTCAGTGATCAAGTCAAGAAAACTCCATCAAACATCTCTGCGAAGAGTTGGGCAATCGTGTGGGTCAGCACAATTACTCAAACAAGACTCGACTTTTTAAGATAAGTTCTTTCTAATCTCTTTCAATCAAATCCTTACCGATGTGCTGCTGTAATACAAGCGAAGACGTATGTGATTAAATACTAGTTCTAATATTTTGATGTTCATTTAGATGCTTATTCATAAATGAGTTAAGTATGCCAAACTTATGGTCAGTTTTTAAGATATTATAGGATACCTAAGTAACAAGCAGCTTTTGTAGTTCCACATGTTAGTGGTTTGTTGTTGATTTTTTGATAACATGGTTTATAGAAAAAGGCGTCAAAAGAAGATGCTGCCTATATTAGAATATGAAAAATTTTTAAGCATCACTGTAGGTAGTATTCTAATTAGGTACAGAATTGCAACAGATCAAAGTGTAATAGTAAATTGGTAAACGGAACACATGCTATGAACTTATAATTAATATTTAATTTAAAAGGATAACAGAGTATGCGATTTAATATAGCAAGTGCTCAAGAGGAGGTCACTTTAAGTAATAATTGGTTTATGTCCCTGCAAATTTGAAAGTGTAATAGTAAATCCATACACATAGTTGCCATTAAAAATTCAGTACATTAATGCCAATCACTGATTTATTAACATCATTTGTAATTGAACAGGGGCATAGCCAAGGGGATGGAGATAAGGAGCTGCAGTAAACCCCACCTTTAGGGATCGAAAATTGCAACGAAGAAATTGTGTGAGATTCGTAAGGATATATTATTTTATTTTGGCTGACCAAATTTTGTACGGAGTACAATATTTTATCTGAAGCTTTCCTAGGGATGTGAGCAGAAAAAAGGTTGAAAAATATTGCATGCTTCTTCATTACACCCCCCCCCCTCCCCTCCAGAGGATATCTGTCTATGCTACTGCTCATGAACAATAATCCAACAGAAAATTGATGTAGCCAATAACGATGCAATAGTTCGTGTTTATGATTCGAGAATTCGTAGGCGTCTTTCTTGTATTCAGGCTAAAAGAGCACATTTTGAGAGCTTATTACATTAAATCGTATACTTTCTTATGCTTTGAAATTAAATTGTATACTTTCTTATTATAAATTCATATGTTTACCTATTTTGCTATGACACTAATAATTGTTGAACTTGTCATAATTATTTATAATAGTAAATAAAGGGTCGAGAAAAAGCAATATGGTAGCGTTTATTGGTATAGTCAACGCGTTTCGAGATATAATATTATCAGAACTAGGAAACTACTACCTTTAAAGCTAATGGAGGTTAGATTGAAAACGTTCTTATGGAATGCGAATTTACTGACCTCTGGTGTACCGGCAGTTTTGGCTAATAATCGATCCACTTTTCCTGACATTATTTCGAATTTCATGGCTTTTTCCAAGTTTACAGCAACAGCGTCCAACATGTAACCGCATAATTCCTTACCTAATTGGAATACGAATATAAATGGCACTTTTTGGATAATCTGACCTCTCCAACAATATGCCTAAGTTTATTACACTCATTGTATTACAGGAATATTGAATGTAGGAATACTACAGGTTAACAAAAGAATTTGAATGTAGCATTCTTATCATGTGGTTAACAATGCAGGTACAAAAGCAGTGTTAATTAAAATTTTAAATGCAAATAAAATTATGTAGTGGCAAAATTAAAGTACAATAAAATATGAAAATAGAAGAATTCTTTCAAATATCACAACTATAGAGAGAAACCAATTCGAATAACTCCAACAACTGCTAGGACTATCGACCATGCATATACATCTAGTATTTTATCGGCAACACATATCAAACTAATAGATGGCCCCAAATGTGACCTTTATACTTGCATACAAAATCATAGACGGTCATAATTTACCCGTGAAGTTTAATCAAAATCTCCGAATTATAAAAACAGATTGGAACTCTTATTATAATGGCATTCGTAATATAGATTGGACGTCCTTCAATGAAAGTGACTATCCTGATAACAAACTTCAAATTTTAATTAATAACATTGTGCAAGTAGCTAAAGGTTCTCATTTTTCTTATGCTGCTTATAAGCATAGATCCAATTTCAAAAAATGGTGGTCTCCTCAACTTAATCAATTATGATATAGTAAAATTCAACACTATCTATATATATAAAGAAGGATGTTTGTGGGTTTGTCTGTGGGTCTGTGGATCTGTGTGTATGTTTTTTATACAAATCTACAGTTTTATTCCGATCTTGATAAAATTTCG
>JAHWFO010011683.1:1785200-1903845 GCA_023313115.1 Rhysida immarginata | reverse complement strand
TAATGAGAAATATCTCATGACCAACAATGCAAGGCAAAGTTTGTACAACAATAGGTATCAACAATGGTATCAATACGCAATTCACAAACGCTCTGCATGGACCAACAATCAATATCTCATGACTAACAATGAAAGGAAAAGTTTGTGCAAGTGTAATTATCCCGGGCAACGCCGGGTACCTCTTCTAGTAGAATATATTCGTCAAAAAAGAACTCACCAAAATTTATTATTACTGTATACAAGAAAGCCAACACTTCATTTATAAAAGCAGTTAGACGGTCATAACTAAACAACTCTTAAAACGAAATTTTGTCATATCTAGAAATCATCTATGCCCCTCTGGAAAATTATCAAACAAAATTTAAACATCTATACATAATCTATCAAGAGATAGCCAGTTTGAATATCTTCATTGGCTCAATAACCCGACCGGCGTCCCTGAACCATCTCACCTTGTTTCTAGTTTTGCCCAAAATATTGATCCTATATATCCTCTGCTTCCGAATATAAATAGACTATGCCAAATCATCCAAAAAGTGAAAATGAAAAATATAGGTAACACCGAACTCCTTCCTTCACGTATATTAAAACATCTAGGCAGGACTTCTCTACAAAAAATACTAGATCTCTGAAGTGTAATATACAAAGTGAGATCGGAAACTTCGGTGAATGACTCGAAAACAAACAGGGACAGGTGTTTCAGAGATGATACTTTACTGTCCTTCAAAATAAGCCTCTATGGCTACAATACACTTTTGAAATCGTTCGTACAACTGTTGCATGACGTGTAAAAAAATCCTATTTCGGTATTGCTTGAAGTTCCTCGTTACAGCCGTTTGAATATCGAGAAATCTGTGTCCTTTCATTCTTGATTTCAAAAGAGGAAACGGAAAGAAGTTCGCAGTGTCAGATCTGGTCCGTCTGGTCTTATTGTAGATCTAGGGTATTCTCCATCCAGCCCATTTCTTCTATCAACGGCTGAACAATTCAGATCACCATAGATCTACTAAACAACTCAAGATAGTGATTCGTGTACGATTATCTACTTTCCTGAATAGCCAGTTTCCATATAATGCTATCCATCTATGGAATGAGTTATCTATAGAAATACGTCCTCAAGTCTATACCCTACTCATCAAACCATTTCACTAGTCAACATTTTACAATTTTTTTTTCTGTATCTCTGTATCTTAAAAAAATTTATTTATTGCATTTTAATACGTTATTTTCAAATAGGCCATAAAAAATTTTCTAGCATGTACAAATGTCTTATTTTTGCCGGCTGCACGTTAAAGAATCCTTGCGAGGCAAAATTTGCAGCCCCTATAACGCCGTCCTGAAATGACCAAAGCAGTTGAAAAGGGCGTTAATACCAAACAAAACCAAAGCCAAACCAATGAAACATTCAGTGTTGGGGCCTGATAGATTTCCTTGCGGCCTTAAAATATGGATACTTTAACATTGCAGCCACTATGTGCATAATTAGGAAACGTGACGTGAGAGAAAAAGTCTAAAAGCAGACTCGAATTCTACGTACCAATTACTCCTTATAATACTATCTGTGGTCTTGCATGCAAAAAATGTGTTGACTAGTTAATTATTCATAGGCTCGCTTGTTTTCGTTCTCATTTATATGAACATTACTTTAACACCCAGCTTGACGAATAACTGGTCTATCCTTATGTTCCTTTTATAAATTAAATTTTGTTTAGCTTTCTATTCCAATGAAATGCTCTTGAACAACTAAATAAAAGAAATATATAAGGGAATAAATCCGATAAGGCATAAAATGATAAAAAGAGATTTATAAAAACGAAATGAATTACAACTTTGTCAAAATAGAGAAGATAATTTTTTACGTAAATGGATAATGCCGCCAGACTAAACATATCGGATAATTAAATAATTACTTTACTTAATTTCTTTGAAGAAATTGTCTATTTATTCAATTTGTATTTTTTTCTTGAATTAATCCTTTTACACAAAATATTCATGGCATAACTGTGCAATTAATTCGCTGAAATATTTAGCGAAAATGTTTTTCCGCAATTCTGAAAAGCCTTGGCGAGCGCATTGAATTTTAAAATATATTAAATTCTAAAATTACATAAATTTACATAGCTATTATAATTATATTTTATTCTTCTTAAAATTATTTTAATATAAACAAAGTTTATCGTAATTTAACTGAACCTATTAAAGAAGAGTAAACAAGAAGATTAAAGTTATTTTGCAAAGCTGATATTATGAAGAAAACATAATTATGTAAAATATTTACAGATAATTCTTGTTTTCAGTTTTTTATAAGAATTATATCAATTAATTAACTATCAAAATAAAAATACACACATAGAACAAAGAATCCACATGACAAGTTCTCTGCATAGCAGAAAAACAAATTATTACAAAGTAAAAAAAATAAAATAAAATAAAAAATTACACTGGTTATCATTAAATAGTTATCATGTATTAATTAAAATAATGAAAACCTTATAGTGGACTAAAAAAAATTACAAGTTTCAAAGCTGCAGATATTTACTTTGGAAAAAGTAGTATTTTCTTCAATCAAAATAGGATTTTTAAATTAAAAATTTATGACTTGGTTAGAAAAAGCACCTTAAACTCGAGTAATTTGATCTATATATTTTCGTGATTGAAATGGGGAAGAAAAACAGGAAAATCGGTAGGAAAAAAATTATATTTCTCTCAATTCTTTTAATCTTGTGCTTTCTAGAGACCAGAAAGAAAAGCAAAGTTCATTTATAAAAAATATATATACATATTATTTCCTTTTTTTTCTCTCTCTCGATAAAATTTGAGGACACGGTCTATGAATTTTAATTTAAAATATGTTTATGCATTATTATTGGATGTTAAAAAATTAATTTAAATAAAACGTTTTCTTTTTTTTTATTATTTATTGTTTGTATCGTAAAACTATTTTTCACATATTCTTTGCACTTTTTTCCCTTATTAAACTTTTAATTGAAGCAATTTCATCTTTTAACGAACCATTAAGAATGAGGTCAGAAAAATTTAATTTTGAAAATTAACTAAAAATTTGGTTATACGAAAATTCAAGCATGTGTCGTTAGCTACTAATTTTTTTTTTTGAATGGAAAAAAATCTCTATCAGTTTGTAAATAAAAAAAAAAATAATGGGATTATTTATTCTTTACAGTTATGACTTTTCTCAACGGATGATCGAACACTGTGTCAACATAAATATCGACCTTACCCAATGTCTTCACGAATATTATAAGTTTACGGTATTTTGCCTGCATTGCACAATTGAAATAAGATTTATAGCTTTTTGAACAGCAAAAGCCTTTTATTCCACTATTTATCGCACCATCTCTCGGGTTCATTTTTGCTCCTTTGTGTGATGCTTCGACCTTATCTGCATTTCTTTATTAACTGGAAGTACTATTTTATCTTTTAATTTTATACTTAGCATTATTATATAATGTATGCAAAATAATACGCCTTCGAGCTCTTCAGCATTATTTCAAATTGTAATTGGGATATGAAATTTGAATCCACTCCGCTGCGCATTTGCAATATATAGCTCCTATTTGAAAAGTGAAAACTTAAGAAAATCCCATGTAAGGTATGTATTTGAAATACAGACATATAGGAAAATTTACGAACCGCTGCAAAATTCGTTTTTAGCTTTAATGTATTTATTTAGCGCTCCGTCAAATTATGTTACATGATAAATGCCTTCGATTAATGCATTCATTAAAAAAAGTCTCAAAATTGTTATTTGTGTTAAAATATTATTTCTGCTCTAGAAAAGTAAATATCTACAGAAATTGAAAGAAAACCTAAAACATTGGGTTTTTTGTTTGAGGTCAATTTTCTTTTAATTTTAGTCTCTATTTACTAAGAGTTCGCGCGAGTAAACATAGATGGTAAAATTTTAATTTCTGGGTATTTTATTTGAAACGAGATATTTATTTATTTATTTATTTGTGTTAGATACATTAACAACAAATATTAGGAATATTTAATCTCAACGTATCGTAACATTAACATACCATTATAAAATTTTTTTGTTTGTTTGTTTGTTTGTTTTATGCGACTTGTTTTGTGACATAAGCTAAATTTAAGATTGTAGATAAGGAGAAGAATAAATTATACTTGGTAAGGAAAAAGACTTTTACTGATTTCCAACATTTATTACACAAAAACTATGCTCTTATAGATATGCATTTGTAATTTTTTAGCTATCGATTATCATTATTCATATCTATGTTCATATTTTTAATGGTGGTGTTATTAATAATAATGGGGTATTATTAATAATAATGATCCTGGTGTTATTATTATTGCCACAATGCAATTATTACAATTTGCAAAAATAAGGCGTTTCTTCTCCCTGCACTTATTGCCCAGAGAACGTGTGGTAGTTGATTTCTTGCCATGTTTATTTTTCAAAAGCTATTCGCCATCGCTATAATCCTTATCCTTGGCTTCAAAATTTTAGTATCAAGAACTTGTGAACTGAGCATTCTGTCCTTAACACATTCCCATTTTAAAAAAAGAAAAGAGTTTAAAAAGAAGGAACATCCGATAAATGAGGTGACAAAATGGTCTCAACATAAAAAAAAAAAAAGATACAATAATTTCATGCGTTACCGCACCATTCGTTATATGGCTGCTGCTCCTTCTCTAACACAACAAATGGTTCTCTGATTTCCAAATACAGACATTGTGTATATTTATCTTTCTTGGGATGTATCAGGTCGTCTCATCAGAAATGCGAACGCATCATTGTTTTCATTATTTGATTATATATGTTGCCACAGCTTTCATGTTTCCAATTTAATAGTTTTTTATATTTCTTAATCAAGGATATTTCTCGATAATTCTTTTGATTGTATACATGCACAGGGTGCTTCAAAAAGGACTTTACAACTTTGAAAATTCATATAGATTTATTCATATGACTTACAGACATGGTTTTGGTGTCTTTTTTTTTTTTCTTTTTTTTTTTTAGCAAAAAACATCAAGTTTTTTTACCTTATAGTTAAACAGGTTCAATATGAAATGGTAAATGGTTATTTGACACGCATCTCGTCTGAAGTCGATTTCTTGCCAAACTCGCTGCAGCATGTCAGGCGTAACTCGTTCAATTGCGGCGTAGATTCTTGCTCTGAGCTTTGTAAGGGGGTAAGGGGACTAAACACGGCATCCTTGATGACCCCCCCCCCCCAAAATCGAGAGGTATCATGTGCGATGTATGTGGGGGGCTATGTAATCGGCGCACCTCGACCAATCCATCTACCATTTCACATTGAACAGTTTAACTATAAGGTAAAATAAAAAAAAACAAAAAACAACTTGATGTATTTTTATAATCAACGGGAAACAAACTCTTGTCCACAAAATAAATTCAATTAGCAAATTGAATTTTGCTAATTGAATTTATTTTGTGGACAAGAGTTTGTTTCCCGTTGATTATGTCCCTATCCATAAAAAAAAAAAAAAAAAAAAAAAAAAAAGACACCAAAACTGGATCTGTAAGCCATATGAATAAATCTATATGAATTTTCAAAGTTGTTAAGTCCTTTTTGAAGCACACTGTATAGTGCTACCAAATTATAGCAAGCTGATAAGTATGCTAAATTTTTATTTCACATTGGAAGCTGTTAATTATTTCTTGCGAAGCGTTAAATGTTTTTTGAGATTTTTTGACACGACAATAATACTATTGCCAGAAAAAGAAAACTAAGATATCTGACATGGCTATTCTAAAAGTGTAAAACGATTTTTCTTTTAAGATTTCAAAATACAGTAATTGTTCTCAGTTTTTCGAAAGTTCTGAAGAATTTCGAAACCTTTAGTATTCATATCCTGACATCTGCCGACAACATTGAATATTGTATACTTGAGATTAGGATTCTGTGATTCCATAAATCGATTAAATTAACGAATCAGACATAGACAAATAATTACAAAACAACAGTCTAGTAATATAAGACAAAACAACTATCTAGTAAAATAATTAATCTAATTAAGTATTGAATTAAACTATGTAATTTTGCAACCTGCATTTCCTAACAACTGGTTTGATTTAAACTTTAAATTTTAGAGACTGTAAAAAAACTTCTTAAAAAACAAAATTCATCTCAAATTTAGAAAATAAACAAACACATTATAATGTTATCCAAAGTCGAATTTAAAATACAAGCGGGGTTCTTTAGAATGGAAATTTATGAAAAAGAATGTTGCTATTTATACCGATAATGTTCCAAATGTTGCTAATAAATTGTTTTGCATTTCGTGCTTTTTTTTTGCGCTTACGTAACTAGTTCCTGTTATTTTTAAAGACGTATTAAATTTACTGCAATTTTCACAAACCAAATAAAAATCTAAACAAAAAAAGTCCATAAAATTAAATTTCCTTTGCAGTATTTCAACCGAAAACTTTAATCCTCTTTCAAGGCAAAACCATATTGAAAGTGTTTAAAGGTCATTCCTGAAGCGCTTAAAAATTAGGAAAAATAATTAATATTTGTTAGGTAAACATGCGATTAATGAAAAATAAATAAAAAAAACTAAAAAGAAGAGCGACCAGAAAATGAAGAGGAGGAAAAAGAAACAAGAGAATTAACCATTTTCAGTTTGAAGTGAGTGATTAAGCAGTATCTGTTAATCTGGCCATTAACGTCGACCTTATTTAATATTGCCGAAAGATTTATGGTCCTTAAAGGAAACCAGAACTGGTTTTTGACGTCATCACCACCAATGAGATGGAAGTTATTTCATCAAAAAGGTTGCGATGAATGAAGATAAATTGTGGGTTCAGTTGCCGGATTAATAAACACAATGCACTAAATCAAGTCCCCTCTCTCGTTCTCTCTCCCTGGTTAAATGAAGGATTCAACTGTGCAAAGAAACGGTTCATTAACTTTGTGGTATTTGATAATTGCAGGATCATTGGGTTGCCTTTATTGCTAGAATCTGTTAATTTTTATAGCAAAATATTTATTCAGAAATTAGATGTGATAAATGAAATGGAGTACGTTGTAGGCAAAATTATCCAAAATAAGTCTTTGGCAATAATTTGAGGAGTTTCATTTATCTAGTTTCAACCCGGTCCATTTTCAAGCTATTGGTGAAACTTCATTTGAAGAAAATTTTTAATAAAGACAGAATTTGTGATTTCAAGAAATTTAAAAGAAAATGTTAGCGTTATTTTTTTCACAATTAAATTTTGTTTTTTATTTTAAATAAATAAACTTTTCAATCATGGTATTTTGATAGCTACTTAAATAATTTAAATTTCTAGAATCTCTTAATTGTATTCAAGAATCGATAAAGCAAAGCTATCCTAAAATATTTTTAGTATCAGTTGTTATTTTTATTCTAATTATATCTATTTACTAATTATACTAATTATATTCATGGTCTCAGAGTCTCAGGGTTATTCTGTGTCTATACTGTGGCCTAGCGTTCTTCTTGATTTTCCATCAGATGACATCATCACTGAATGTCTCGTGTGCTCGTTCTTTGCATAAACATTTGTTAGTTTTTCTTCTTTTTTGATGTTCCTTGAGAAAACACTGGCCCATCTTAGGAAATTAAAACTGTCCCAACTTAGGAAAATGGTAACTTTGAACATCATCTAGCACCATGGAAAATCAAATGGCGGCATGAAGCATATGTTGCTATGAAAACAATCCATCGATATACCAATCAAAATAAGATATTCACATTTGATCTACTGTGTATTAATATGTTTTGACAGTTATCATGAGACACTGGTGACATGAGTTTTTTTTTAGAAGTAAATAAAATGTGCATTTCTTTTACTCGATTTTTTTTTTTTTGTGGGAAAACGGGTGCAGCTGCGGTCTCGTCGATGACACAGCCGCTGCCTCCTTCAACGAAATGCTGAAAACTAACAAGAAATGGCACCAAGAATTGTTTAAATTTTTTATAATTCGGTTTGTCCCAACTTTTGACGCATCCGAACTTGTGCAACTCTCCATAATTAAATTTATTGACTTCGTCTACAGAGCCATTAGGAGCGGTAACATAATAATGAGATTGATTGTATTTAAAACAATTTCAAATATGCTCTAACCAATCAGGAATCGCTTATCAGTTACGTATTTGTTCCTAACTGGTTGAGCAATGAGTTAAAAAAAGATGTTCAGTTGGGGAAATAAATTAAAACCAAAAGGCAAAATAAAAATGATTATATAAATTATATCGTGTACAGGCGTAGCCACCGATAAGAATTCTTATCCGTGGCTACGGTACAGGTCGGGATAACAAAGTCAAATTAATATATTAAATGTAAATTGCAGAATAAAATTAAAATATAAAATTATAAATTTGTTTTAATAACATCCAGAATAAATTCAAATTCAAATTAGTTTGATTGTTCAGTAGGAAGCCACTGTCTTTTTGTTTGAAAATGGCAATGTTTTCCATTACATTTAACTTTCTGACTCGTATGTAGGTTTTATAATATTCATATTATCTTATCGATTTTGTCGAAATTGAGTTTTTCGTTTATTAGGTGCGTTTACTATTCTCATTGTTTATGCTCGTTGTATCTGTCAATGAAGCACCTTTTAGTCAAACCTTTTTATTAGACAATCCATTTCATATACACCACTCTTTTTAGTCTTTTTTTTTCTCTGAACAATTTCGAAATTTTTGTATGCCCCATCTATGTATTGTTTCCTAAAGAGTTAAAGGACACAACAACGATACTAATATTGTGCTGATTTAAAATACGAGGGGAGGTCAATAAGTAAGTTGCAAATGGATGTAGAAATGAAACAAATAAGAATACTGACTTGAAACCACTTTTATTTCCCCACATAATCTCCCTGTACAATGAGGCACTTGTCCCATCGTTTCACAAGCCTCTCAAAACCACCAGCATAAAATTCTTTGAGTTTCTGTTTGAACCAGCCCGTAAATTCCATTTGCACAGCTTCATCGTCGAGAAAGTGATGCTCACTGTCTTCTGGGATCACTAGAGCATATTGCAAAAACCAAATTCCGGCAGTGAGAGTAAACAGTAAATCCGATTCCTATTGTAATGTCCTCGTAATGTTATTCGACGGAAGCGACTTCCATTTGTTCGGCTCCAAGCTGTACAAAGGGAATTCACCACCTGGTTCAGACAGCAGCCAAAAGAATTTTATGCTGCTGGTTTCGGGGAGCTAGTGAAACAATGGGACAAGTGTCTCATTGTACAGGAAGATTATGTGGAGAAATAAAAGTACATAGTTTTCAAGTCAATACTCTAATTTGTAACTTACTGGCTTCCACTCGTAGTTTCCAGTTAAAGCATCCAAATTATCATGCTCTAGGCATTGAATCAATATATAAATCTCCTTATAATGATGATATAAATAATTAAAATAAAACAAAATAAAAGTCACCAAATCAAGTCCTGATGAAGCTAAAAGATTGCCTTAATTGATAAACTGAAGAATTCAGGAAAATCGATGAATAGAATTTAAGAGAATTGAAGAAGTTGATGAAATCACAGATGCTAATGTTGAAGTTGATAGTAAAATTGACAGGAAGGTGGAGAATCAAATTCTTGCTAGAAATGTTCGGAGTTTTTTAAGGAAAGTCCAAATAATTTTGATTGAAATTACGTTTTCAAGAGATTTTCTCTTATCACCAGTTTGAATCTTATTTGAACTAAAGTTTAGGTAAAATGAAAAGAATTGTGTGTTGTTTTACTTGATTGTTGTTGTTATGTTGATTTTTGTAAGAGTATTTTCTATTTATTGCTAATGTCTATTGATGGTTTGGGTATTTTTATTATTATTTGTAATGATATTTATAGTTTATTTTTTATTATTCTTTTTTTATAATTTTCTTCTTTACTAATAATTTTTGTTTTGTCCCAATTAGGTATATGATTCTGATTAAGGCAAGATGGTTGTTTTTTAATCTTTGGTATTTGTTCAGTTATTTTTTTTTTTTTCTGTATATGAAAAGTTTTTTGTTTTTTTTGTTTTTGTTTGTTGTTGTATTGTATTGAATATCTTTTGTATTCTTTGTTTTGAATTTGTTTATTAGTTTTTTTGTATTCGTGAATGTTTCTATAAACGTTTTATCAATTATTATTGATGGATAGTTGTTATTTATTAGGTTTATTTTTAGTTCTTTTTTATTTTTATAGAATGTAATTTGGGGATGTTAATTTTTTTTATTTTATTCTTTGGATATTTTGTTTAATAGTGTTAATTTTTTGGTATGTAGATTGTTGTGATAAGTAATGGGATTTGTTATTATCTTTTATAGTAATTTAGCTTATTTTTATTTCTTATCAAATTTAAATCTAAAAATGTAATTTTATTATTGATCATGTTATTGTTTGTGAACTTCGTCAATTCTTCATATTCATCGATTTTCCTGAATTCTTCAGTTCATCAAGAATTAATTTGGTGACTTTTATTGTGTTTTAATTTATTTTAATTATTTATATCATCATTAAAAGGAGATTTACATATTAATTCAAAGATTACAAACTACTCCTTCTCTCATATAAAAATATCATGCTCTATGATAAGGGAATAAAAATAACATCACACAAAAATACGAGTCCTCACTTATATTTTTCCATATCATGCTCTAAGTTTATATCGTGCTCTTTTTATAATCACTAAGTTTATACATGCTCTTGAAAATATAAGATAACCTTCGGTAATCTCAGTAAAATACTTTTATTAAAAATAAAAAAATAAAAAATTATTAAAATTGTAGCTCCAGGTAAAAAATTTTCTAGAAAAATGTTGCTCTCCGCGTTAACTTAATGAAATATTACAATTCTATGTTCATTAACGATAACTTAAGACACTAAATATAAATAAAAATATAAAAGAAATATCAATGTAAATGACTATGCAATTTGCTTCAACCTTTGATGAAATGTCAAGGAAATCCTGCCGTCGATAACATCACGGATGATCAGAGTCAGAAATAAGACCTGTTAAGGGAATTTTACATTTAATGAGAAATTTTTTAGCGGAATGAAAAGGTAATTATAAGAAAAATAGAAAATAATGCTTTAAAAAAAAAAAAAAAGAAAAGAAAATTTGTTAACATCATTGAGAAATCCATTAGTATGTTGATTTTGTTATAGCTTTGGGTCCTAGACAAATTTGTTATGAATTTTATAGGAAATGTTTATAAAAGTGCTCTTTAAAGATCATATGTATTAAATGAACGGGGCCCATGCGGTAATTAGTTTTATCAAATTCAATTCATTCAAATTGTTTCGTTTGATGAACTCACATTTTATTCTTTATTTATAGTTTTGTGATTGATTGATGATAAAATTGTTGTTCAGACAACAATGGTCAGGTGGCTTTTCAATTCACTTCCGGCGTGTGCTTTAAGTGAGCGCCAACAATGCTTAAATATACAACAACAATGCAAAACTGTTTCCGTCACGAACTCACATATTCTCCTTTATTTATAGTTGGATATTGTTCAACAAAGTATTTTGCTAGTAAGTTAAATTAAAAATGGATTTCCTTATATTTTCTTAAAAATTTTAGAATTATCCTGATTATGCTCACGTAATTTGGATTGATTCATAGCGTTATTTTTAGAAACAAATAAATTGGTTATAAATATTCCGAATATTATAAGATTTTCCGGTTTCGGTTTCGCAAAATCATTAAATATTTTTTTTTCCAATACTGTGATGTTTATTAAAATTGATGTTACGCCTTGAAAAATCTTTTTCGGCATATTAATGCAGATGAAATTGCAGAGAATTAAATTGTTGAAATTGCAGGAACTGTAAACAATCGTCACGCAACCGTTCCATCGCGATGTAGTCATCTATTGAGAGATTTCATTATTAAATCATTGATAAGAAAAACTTTCCACGTTAAAATTTTGAGTTCTAGTCCGTTGGCACTACCAAATAAGGCAACGGTGTTCTTCTCATTCCCCGTTCAGAGTTGCGGTGTAATGCTCCTTTTCCATTCCAAGTGCCGATCAAAAGTAACAAGAAATTCAAAATTTTTATAGAGTTTTCTTAACAAATTATAGAAAAGTGATGTCATTTATGTTTCCTTGGTGACGTTATTTGTGAGCCAGAGCGACATCTAGATCACGTGAAAATTGTGCTACTACTACTCCTTGCTTTTATAGTATATTTTGCTTTGCGCGTGTGTTTTTATGTTAAGTTTTTTTTTCTTCCTTCCCTGGCTTATTCATTATATTTGTTTGGCTTCACCTTCACTCTCCAGTAGTTTAATTTTGCATACGTTAAAGGAATGGACAATTTGCTTCTTCGATCGTGATTCAGTTGAGTAAGTATACATTTTACGATAAGGTTGGTGGTGACATGAATGAGTCAGGTATTTGTCACTGTTTCGAGTCATTGAACCGAGCTAAGTTTTAGTTGCCTTAGAATAAATGCAACAGTTTAATTATCGTAAATTAAGCAATGTGCATTGCCGATTGCTAAAATTGAGAGAATTGCGCGATTTAAGATTACCACGGACCTGTAGATGATCGTTGCTCCGAACGCTAATGTTTAAAGAGATTGCTCTTGACAGTTAATAAGATGTGAATTATGCTCTCATTTTATCATTTTGCATAAAATAAAGTTTAAAATGACGCTTTAATTTAATAGATCATGAATACTATCTGAACAAGCCCTCATTAAATTTCTTTAACACAGCTGATTATGTTTAGAGCATTTTATAAATAGAACTTAATCATGCGACTGAAGCAACATATAAATTACGCCCAAACCGTTATTTTTTTAGCTCAATTTTTAGTTTTTAAAATGTTAATTTTTGAAAAATCAAATGCTTGCAACAACCAGAAACGCATTCACAGTTTCTCTCCAAATTATCAAGGATGAAAATTACTAAATGAAAAATTAAGGAAAAATGTAATTTTATTCAAGGTTGTATTGGATGATTCATCAAATCACACACACAAATAAAAAGAAATTAAAAAAAACAGGTGGAAAATAATCTGCTTGAATCTTCATGTGACTTTCGTAACAGATTGCGAGAGTGACTAAAGGAGAAGTTCTCTTATACAGTTTCAAAAGCTCGATCTTACATCTTTTGATGATGATTCACGCTACATGTGTAGTGTTATCACGTTTATCTTAGGTTTCAAGGTTCTCTTTTTCATTAACACAAGCAGAAACTAGTGAGAAGCTCCATGTTATCTTATTATTTGTATAAGGGTAATTCAAGTCAAGCGTATTATGCAAAAGTACATAAAGATGTACTGATGACACACTGATCTACTCTAGAATTGATATTCTGCAGAAGCCATTTAACACATACACACAAAATTAAAATAAACACACCCATTACAAAATAATAAGCAAAAACTGTGGAATTGAATGAACTATAAAATAAGGGGAAATCTTTAATCCACTAAGAGTATTTTTTTTCCATTTTGTCTTTGACTGTTGGAAATTGAGATATACAATCAAAAAAATAGTCTTCACAATTGTATTTCATTTCTCATTAGACTTTGTGGATTAGAGGTTCTCACTTTCTTTATAAATCGTTTTAAAGTTTATTTTTAAAATATCAGGTTTTAAAATTTTAACATTTATATAAGGTGTAATAAACATTAGGAGGGGGAGGATGACTCCTGGAATCAAAATGAGAATGAATGTCTCTAACATATGTCCTACAAAGCATTGTTACAGAGATACATGTGATGACATTACAGGATGTACATTGTCCACATCACCGAAGATGATCGCAATCACTGCCATGAGCAGCAGTGCATGCATAGCAAAGCCTCAACATGGACTGACGAAGTCGCTCAAAAATACCTGCATCCTGTCGAACAGCTATACAGGCATTAATGATACGTTCTCCAGATCATATGTTGTTAATCAGTTTAGTGTACACAACACTTTTCATATATCCTCACAGATAAAGGTCAGGAGATTAAGATCGGGAGAGCGAGCAAGTCAATGCAGTAGACCTCGACGCCCGATCTGCAGTTGTGGGAAGATGTCGTCCAAGAACCGACATACGTTCAAACTGAAATGCGCTGGAGACCCATCATGCATGAACCAGATGGCATGGCGAACTGCTAGGGGCACATGTTCTAGTAGTGCAGGCAGCATATCCCTCAATAAGGTCAGATAGGTTCGTCCATTCAGATATCGGGATAATATGTATGGGCCGATCAGTTGATCATGATGAGAATGAGAACAAGAGGGCATCTGTGAAACAAGCGATAAAATCTTAGTAACAAAGAGTAAATGAAAGTCTACACAGTGGTGATATTGAAGTCAACAAAATTTGAGCAGCATTTCTTGTTGAATTCAAACAGAGTCACAGTGATCTGAAACTGCCAAAATGTATGCAAAGTATATGGACAGGATGCCTTGTTAAAAGCTCAGTTTTAGATTTTGAAATTCTGGGAAAGCCAAAATTTGGAATTCCTTGAAGGTTATCCCTGCTCTGGATGACTGCCTGCCATTGATGAAGTTGCACATTGCAGCTAATCCAAGTGCCAAACCTGTCATCAATTAGCCAGACAACTCCCTAGGACAGAGTGAACTGTGCATAACCATCTTCCATAATGGGAAATGTCAAGAAATTAGATAAAGAGATCTCCCAGGCTCTGTCAGTAGCAAATAAAACGCGACACCTGAACATTTGCTCTTCATCCAGAGTGCCACAGCTGGACTACATGTGATAAAAAAATGAGTTTTTTTTTAGAATTCATTGTAATCCAATACGTCCATCCAGAGCCTGTATGGCTTGAAGCCGACGAGTTGGGTCTCTGGATGGACCTGGATTAACGACTGCTATATGATGGTCACAGCGGTTGGGTGGGGGGTGAGGAACCTGAGTCACTGATGAGCCGTGCCTGATGTTGTTTAACTTCACTGAAGTTGTATTTCAGTGAAAGCCCACCAGGCCACGGCCTCCCCCAAATAATATTAATTGTTCTACTAACAATAATATTAATTGTTCTACTTAACGGTTATCTCTGGGGAACTCTTAGGAAGATCCCAAAGCAGGACCTACAGCCAAAGAAAGTGTTGCTGACTGTTTTCTGGTTGCATTTGGAATAGTGCACTTTGCAGGATCATCGTCAACCTTTAACACTTAACATTTACCAACCTACTGCTGGAATTAGATCTTTTCTATTGCTTTCTGTTCTGCATGTTATTTATTTTTCCAATTGACATCTACCACTTTGCTAATTTCGTCGCTCTATCTGGTATGGGAATGTCGTCATGGTCTTCTAACATTTAAATTATAATTAAATTTTTATTTATTTTTCAAAAAAAGCCTAAGGTATATGGTTTGTAATCCATATACTTAGGTTTTCTACTGACATATGTTTGTAATTCGTATTATCAAAATTTGTGAAATGATTTTTTTTTTTTTTAAGTAAGAGAAAATTTTTAGTCATAAATTGCAAACTTATGTGGACTTTATTTCTTTTATTTACAGTAATCTTTATGGATCCTTTGGGAGTTACTGTAAATGTTATTGACAAAACTACATTAAAAACCTGGAATAAGATCTTGCCACCAGAAATAAAACTTGAACCAGAACAAAAGAGCGATAAGATTAGTCCATTTCCATGTAATGACGAAATTAATCAGAAAGTTGCCTTATGGTAAGTAACCTTAACATCATTATAAATGATCAATGTAGTGTAGAATTCATTAATCTTATTCAATTAACGAATTGGTTATGATTGACTAACCAATTTGTGTGAAGTTCATTTTTCATTATAAAATTATAATTGATAGTTAAATCTGTCCCCTAATAGATATTGAAAAAATGGAGTTACTGAGAATAATTAAGATACGGTAATTGGAGACATGGTTATGTGAAGTTAAATTAGGCCAAAATTCAGAATTAGAAGAAAAAGTTGGATGATTTCATCATCAAAAGCCTCCTTTAAAATGAGAAGAAGTATTCTGTGGAAAGTCAATTACATTATATGTAATACCGTGATTCATTTCCTACAGTGGACTTTGTTTCTGTCAATTGTCTTAGGATTAATTTTGGGCCCTTGAATCACCTCCGGTAGCCTTATTTCATTGTCAACTGATAAATGGCAAATTGAATCTCATCTTCAGTGGGCTCTTCATTCGTAATTCACTCTTCTGATTTACCTAGGTGTGATAGTTTGAGTAAGAAGTTTGCAAAGTATTTTTCCGGCTGTGAAGCCATTCATGCATTGTGTGCGCTAAGCAGATGCAAGATGGTGTATAGGCTTAGATAGTTCTTCCAAGCATTCTGCAACATTGTTCCATTGCTATTCTCATTCTATTTTCAAATGCCATCATACTTCTTTGCTCAGTTTTTAGAACTGCATTGAAGTCACAAACTTTGATTAAATACACGTCTTCCTTAGATCAAGCACTCCATGCTTGAGTGCACTTCTGTCTTACAGGGAAGATTGCCTGTATATTCTTTAATCATATCAGTGAATCTGTACTGTCATCACATGCTGGAATTCATTTATGACGCTAGATCCATAAGCTTCGTTCTTTCCTGCTGAGAGCACTTTAGTAATGCTACTGCCTGTCTTGTAAGCAATTTTCTTGCAGAAGCGAGAATCACTGTCAAGTCCTTTTAAGACTTGGTGCACTTACTAAGTATATCACAAGAAAAACAAAATTGGTCAAATATTTTGATGGTATATTTTAATCATTATCAGTACTTGCCATAGTTTGCAGAGCTCAATGACTTATCACGTTATCACAGTCTCAACAGATGTCATCCAAATTTTGAGAAATGTTATACTTGAGAACTCCAATAACCATGTTTATAAATTTTTCTCAGATTATAGAAGATTCCAGATTTCATTTTCTGACTGTTGAAATTTTAAGATTATAAGTTTAAGAGTGTAAGTTCTTTTTGAAAGATTGCAGGTCTGTAATGTATTTTCTTATTATTCACTTTTTACTTTTGTTTTCTTTTTCTTTTCCTTTTTTTTAAGGATTGGTGACATAGCCTCCTTAGATACTCTAGCAATAGTTAATTCTACCAATGAATCATTAAATGACAAAAATCCCATCAGTGAACGCATATTTATTAGAGCTGGGCCAAAATTAAAAGAAGAAATTGCTCAAAATATTAAAGGTAACTTTCAAATAATTTTTAGATTTTAGAAAAGTATTGGATTAGTCAGAAATTGACATAGTGACTACATTGTAATAGTACTGTTGATTTTAAAAGTGTAAAAATATCATTTGTTTATGCCTTTATATTTTTCATAAAATATTGCTTGCTGAAGAAGAATAATTCAAAAATATGCTATACTGCCCAGCATAATACACATAATACAGGCTGTTTCATAATTTGTGTCTCGTCTTTAGGTACAAATAACGGCTCAAGGGGAACAGATAGAGGGAAATGAATATTGATTATTTGGTTTTGATGTCCCCTAGTTCAAAATATTTGGACCTAAAGACAGGACACCAATTATGAAACACCCTGTATATCCTTTATTTTTTTCTTGATAATTCACAAATTCATCATAAAAAGCAAGAAAGACAATTAGATAATTCTTATCATCAAATAAAATAAAAGTATCGGGTTCAACCAGTAAAATAGTTATATATAACGTTCATTAAGACATGTAAATAAATCTCAAGACTGATCATTTTTTTTTTTCCCATTAATATCGTTATGGTTTTACAGTAATGTAAATTTCATTAACAAAAATATTTTGAGGACACAGAACATGCATGCTTATGTTGAGGACCACCCTCTTATAAAATGTAATGTTCTTCAGGCTACCTAATTTCCTGATCATAATTTCAGCTTCCGTGTACTTCTCATGTTGGAAGGGTCTTTCTCTTCTGAAAATCAGTGAGAAGCCATCGGAATTTGTAACAATCCATAGAATTTCTGTTGTTCGGGATTTTCTTAGAATTGACAACAGAGCAAATGGTGAGGACCCAGTAGTCATCGATATTCCCAGGCGACTTCTGCTGAAACCACACCAAGTGATGAATGCCCACATTGTGCTTCAAGACATCCAGATTAAAGTGCGAATTATAGCAACGATTACCACATAGTGAATAACCTCACTGAGATAGTTGGAATTGCAGAGCACACAAATACAAACGGTCATGTACATCTACTGCCATCAAGAAGAGGATTAGTACATAGTTTATAATGTGAATGTTCCAACGACCATGACTGATTTGAAAGCTTCAGAAACTTTGGCAAGAATTACATTTCAGACTTGATATATGCTGTATAACAAAAGGAGCGTGTATCGAACATTTGTGAGGACTACATTCAAAACTTTATTAAATTACCTCTGCAGGTATGTATATTTGAATGAATACATTGATTACATTTTGCATAGTACACCTATGAAATTGGGGCATTCATTTTGACGTAACCCTGTATTGTCACAAGGTCTCTCAATGCAAGTATGTCGTGAGCGAAATGAAGAACTACAGCCTGAAGTTAGGGCTGAAGAAACGTCGGATCAAACTACTTTGTTTCAGTTTTATTCCATTTCTTCCCACTTTCGAAACCACATACTTCATTCTATACATTGTTCCCCCGGCACTACGTAAAAGTCATTCAGCTATTCACAACATTCCAACACGAGACTGCCAGAACTGCTAATGGATCATAGTTGGAGAGGGCATCCCTTGGGAGCATTTTCAAATAATTATTTTTGGGTTTTCAATGTGAATTTTTATTTTATTAATTTTAAGCTTTTTCATGTGTTCATTTTGTGTATATTCAATATTTCAAAAAAATTTCATATGCAAAATTTCATCAATAAAAGAGCCCGAGCAATGCTGGGGTATCAGCTAATAAAATATCAAGATATTTTGGAGAAGGCAGCTCTCGTGATCAGTGAGTTGCAAATTTGAATCTTGCTAGGGAAGTGACGTTTGTGTTTATCCTTTACTAACAACCCCTATTGGGCTGTGCATTGCCTCAGCCAGTAATAAAAAGGGAAAAGTAGGGTTTTACAAGCATGTATGTTTGTATATTTGCACATTTTGACAGGTATCACAGTTGTAGTTATTTTGTTAAAATAGCTTTGTGAGCACCTTATTACAAACAATGATTTGTAAATGAATTCATAGTTATGAATTGATAAATACTTGTTTGCAGTTTATTCAAATTTCAACCAAATTGAATCTCCTATCTTTTTAATGCATTCAATAGGAGCAATGTTTGTCATTGGCTCAAGAGCTAAGGCTTCAAGAAGTGAGACTGGAGCTGCATGATTGGCCATGTTCTCAGCATTCTACCAAAGTCACCATCCCAGATTTTTTTCCAACTGTTTTATTTTTAATTCTTAGCACATTTTAACATATATTTAAACTTTAATGGCACACAGTTAAATTTCTGTGGCACCCATAAATTATGGCATCAAACAAAGGATATACTTTTTAGGTTTCAATTATTGACACAAACAAAACAACTTATTATAATTTGTAATAAAAAGATAATAATTCAAAATCTTAAAAAAAAAAACTTTTATTTTTCTGTTTATTAAAATTTTCGTGCCATATCTAAGATGCACACTGGTTGAAAATTAATGCTTCCTGTTGTCAGGCCATGTAGCATGTGCAGTAAGAGCAGGGTCCTGCATCATTCAGGTCATGTAGAGACCCATCTGCAAAATTTTGATCAGTTGGATTTCTGATTAAAAACCCAAGTTTCATTATGATCAGTTCATTTTCTTTTTTTTTTTTTTTATTATTATTATTTTGAGGCGTCTCAAATTTTTTATGTCTAAGTCTAATGTGTAACCATTATGAAATGATTTTAATCAGCTTCAATTATTCTTGCAGTTTGTAAAACAGGAGATGCAAAATTATCAAAAGGCTTCAACCTTCCTGCAAGGTATATTCTTCATACTGTTGGGCCAAGATACAATGTGAAATATCACACTGCTGCAGAAAACGCTTTATATAGTAGTTACCGAAAATGTCTTCAATTAGCCAGGTAAATTATTATAATTAAGAAAAATTTAAGGTTTAGAAGGTTTAATATAAAGTTTAAAATAAAGGTCTTTTAATATGAGATATTGGAAGTAATCTTTAATTCAGTCATTATTTCAATTACTTAATTTTTCAGAGAACAGAAATTAACCTCCATTGCCTTTTCAGTTATCAATTCATCTCGTCGTAATTATCCCCCCAAAGATGGTGCTCATATAGCCTTACGTATGTATTTTTTTATTGCATATTATTTTTGATAATTTAATTTTAATGACAAATTATTACTGTTAATTAAGTGGATATTCCGCGGATTATCTGTATTTTTTTCATCTGAAAAATGGCTCGGCGGATTATCGGGGAAAATGGGTACAAATCTTTCCAAATTGTAACAAATTGCAGTTGAGGACCGTGAATCCGGAATTAGGTTTGATTACTTGGCGGGCGGGGGAGGTTAAACTCGATTCAATCTCAAACGTGGATTATCTCAACTTTTTGCACTTTACTTTTAAAGCGTTACTCTTTTATATACTTATTAAAAGTTTCATGCTAACCATAAATTAAATCTCCTATCTTTTTAATGTCTATCTATAAAATCCGTCACAATGTTGTGAAACAAGAAGCAATACGGCCCATGATCGACAGGTAGAACTGCGATGTGCAGATTGTGAAGATTAACCAAAAAATTATAATGAGGAAAAAAATAACATTCGTTATTATAATTAATTCTCGACATCGCCCATGTAATGTGTACAAAAATAATGCTAAACATTTAGGGAAGACGAGAGAAAAAAACAAAACAAATGACGAGTACTGAAGCATACGACGGATAAAGAAACTTTAATATTCGTGGAAGTTGCTTCGTTTCGTATTTGTTGAATAAGATTTAGTTAGTTTTAATTAAAATTCATTAATAAATTATTTTCACAATGCACAATTTTTTCCTTTACAGTTTTGAGTATTTTTGGTGATTTAGTGCATTTTCAGAGTAGACTTGCAATCGCCGATAATGTATGATTTCGGTGAAAATCATGAACATTTGCCAAAAGTGTGTACCAAACTGTAAATCCACCCATTTGGGTGACTTTCGGTGAAAATCATCAATGTTTGGCTATAAGGTTGCACGAAAATGTAAATCCAGCCATTTGGGTAACTTTACATTCCGATAGGCCTAACCGCCGACGAATTGCTGTACTTTTAAAACTTTGATTTAACACAGACTCTAATTGAATTTTCTTGCAATTTCTAACACTCTTCTGCTGAAGTAAAAATAAAACACAGTTATAAGCGAATTTATGTGATAATTCTTAGAAACATCGGAAAGAATATTAATTTTGACAGTGGCTATCCAAACGTGAAGAACTCGGACTTGATCAGAAAAATGCAATTGTTCTGCAATTGTTTTTTAAAAAGTTCGTTATTCTTAAGTTAAATACTGAATTTACATTGGTTATTAATTAGAAATGATAGTCTGATCTTGGATTGGAGATAGAATATTTAAACATTTTGAGAAAGATTTGAAATGAGCCAGTTTTTACATGAGCGGGAGATTATTTAGGCCTTGAAGTCTCCAATATTCCACGGATTTTCTGAGAAGTGGATTATCGGAGAAAATTTTTACAGGAAAGGTGGTTTTCTTTATCCTGCGGAATATCTGGGAGTCAGATTATCCGCGTGAAATTACGGTATAATGAGGTTGTCAGGATTTTTCTAGATACATATATATCGAATACATCCAACAAAATTTGAAAACATATGGTTTAATAAATATATGTATTTATTGAATATAAAATTCTGTACAAATAAAAATCTTGCAATTCCAGAAAGAAGCTTTAGATGTGACGTAGAAGTACAATTGTTAATTTATAAAGAGCAATCGTGCCTTGACAAAACAATCATCACGTGTACGTGCTCATGTCAGCAATGCTTAAAAGATAGCGAGTGGGTAGTTTAGAGGGGGTTGGCACGACACCAATCCTGAAATAGGGATATAAAAAACACTAGGATAAATTAACCCCGGGTATAATCTATCCGGGGGTTTATTCTGCCCTGTTACACCGGTTCTTTTCCAACAGATCAAACCTTGTGCGACCATGGTTTGACGAGATGAGTGTTCAAAAACTGGATTGGCTATTACAGAGCCTGTATATAAAACCTATTGAACATCTCTGGGACAGATTTGTATGCAGATTATGTGCCCAGCCAAATTGTTCGTCTGTGGCTGAAATGGGTCGACACAATTAATACTGCACGGTACTATTCTAATCCTACAGGCCCTCCACGAGCTCATCAAAAGCCAGCGCCCGGGAATCAATTCTTGCCAGATTCACTGCGGTTTTCATGAACTCCTGGAATCAATTCTTGATGCTGTCTATCAAAACCTTGTGGGAAGTCTTCCCAGATGTGTGCATGCTGTGACTGCTGGCAAAGGCGGACCAACATCCTATTAATGTGTCTCAAGAGTCTCCGATTCTACAATGGGGTGTCCGGATACTTATGGCTATATAATGTAGCAGAGCCATTGCATTCATAGTTGTTTAAATTGTTTCATTATGTTTAATGTTAAAGAAATCCTTAAAACATAATTACCGTATTTTTTCGAATATTGGCCGCATTCACTTTACGCTGCAGCCGCAAATTTGACGGTGGAACGAAAAAATAACCCTTTAAAGGCCGCAATTCACTTTAGGCCGCAAACTTCTAGGGTCTACAAAAAGATCGAACTACTTCGTTTTAGCGTCCCATAGTATCTTAAATACATGTAGTAATTTAGATACCAGTTACATACCAGTTACAGTAAAATAACCATCTAAATTATTTTAATATATTTAATGAAACTTTTATAAATTTATTAATGAAATGTGTAAATAATAGAGTAATTTGATTTTAATGAGCGAGTATAACTTTTATTTCATCAGTGGCGGCCATGGCTCTATCAACGAAGTGCCGACCAATAGCGCAATAGAGCATTCTGTGACATCACAACACCTTGGAGTAGAGTGGGCAGCAATCGCCGACAATAGCTTTAACAAGTGAATTTCATAATAATTTATGAATGAAAATGCATGTAACTGGTTAATTATTGTTCTGAAGGGTTAGAATATTAATTTCACTGTTAGAAAACGATTTAACAAAGGCTGGATAATTTAAAGCCATGAACTCAAATCGGCCGCGTTTTTATCGGATTATTTTTGCCGATCTACGATCGATTTACCTTTTCAAAAAGTATAAAATGTAATAGAAGTTTCCTATAAAAAAGTTTGAAGCAAATATAAAATATGTATTGCCTATTGATCAAATATAGGTGTATATACATGTATTGACCATCGACCAAAAATCATTACATTTACGACGTTATTGACTGTACTCCTCATTTCAGTTGGGGAGGGGGGGTATTAATATTAAAAAAAAAAAAAGAACAACAATTCGATTCTATTTTACTATAAATTTTGTATAAAATAAGTACAATTGTCTCGTACGATAAATAGAGTTGAATTTCTTTCTTGTATTAATAAAGATTAGCCCTTCCCTCCACCAAAATAAAAAAAAATAAAAACTGCTCCCGATTTCACAGTTGTCGAAGAGTATTTTTTTTTTTTAGCGGAATAATTTTTGCTCGATAGCCAATACAATCCATCTATATTATGTCTATTTTCTCTTATATTTGCTTCCTATCTTTTTTATAGGAAACTTCTATTATATTTTATACTTTTTGAAAAGGTAAATCGACCATAGATCGGCAAAAATAATCCGATAAAAACGCGGTCGATTTGAGTTCATGGCTTTAAATTATCCGGCCTTTGTTCAATCGTTTTCTAACAGTGAAATTAATATTCTAACCCTTTAGAACAATAATTAACCGGTCACATACAATTTCATTCATAAATTATTATGAAATTCACTTGTCGGCGATTGCTGCCGACTTTACTCCAAGGTGTTGTGATCAGTGTTGCCAGATATTTCTACCTCAAAAATCCCAAAACCCATCCACAAAGCAGCTCAAAAACCGCGGGACTAAGCACAAAGAAGCCCAAAAAACCGCGGGACTTTGATAGCCGGCTGATTTTAAATTACTGCACATAGTATTCGAAGTAATTCATAATAAAATAAATACAAACAACAAAAAAAATTTATATTAGAAAATGAGATTAATTTCTTTTAATAAAATAAAGACACTTTTGATACAGTAATGAAAGTAATTCATACAATAAAAATTTCAGCTGCGGCATCAAGTTCTTGTTGCTCTGTTGCCGAATACATTACATGAGAATTAAAATTTGCCATCATTTCTATAGTTGGTTCAAAGTCATTGCAACATTTGTTGTCTATTTGCAAAGATGTTTGGATCTGCAGAATAGCAGCTAAAGTCCTTAAACATGTTCGATTCCTAAGTTTTGTTTTTACGATGTTCATTTTAGAAAAAATACGCTCGACTACAGCATTACTAATAGGAAGAGTTAATAGTCTAAGTGCAAATTTGCTAATATTTTAAAATGCTAATTCACCATCAGCTCGTTTGACTTCATATGCAGCAGACCAAAACTTAATACTATTCCTTTCAACAGCTTCTCCAAAAACATCAGATCAGTTATTGATCTTGACAAGTCGCCATTCATTCTCCATGGTGTGTTTATCTAAATCGTTAATGGGAACCAAATTAAGGGGCAAGTCTTCATATTTCACGTTGTTGCACTGATTTAGGAAATAAGGAGGCACTAGATATTTTAATTTTTCTAACAACCAAAATTTTTCTGGGAGGCGCTTCAGAACCTACACTGCCGCCTGTTTCAAAAATTTGAAACACCGTTCTCTAACAGTTACTAGTTGCTCGCGAGTTATTGCCCCATTCCTTTTATACTGTTGAGCTACTCTCTCAAAATCATTTCCAAGATCGACATTATTTAGATCTTTATATATGCTTACAAAAGAAAAATTGACCAAAATACCATTCAGTTCAATTTGCTTCGGTTGTACAAATCGTTGGAACACTGAAAGAACTGACTTAAACATTTCTGGCGCAATGATATGTACAATCAGTGAGGTACATTTGGTTCTGTGAAGCCTAAGTGCTGATGTTTGTGATGAATGCTTACTGTCCTTAATCTTGAAATTGCTTGCTATTATTTCACCAATATGGTCGATGTTTGTGATTGCTGAATGGCATGCCACATTGACAGCAAGAATACATTCAGCTCGTTTTATACGGGTATTCTCATCAATTACAACAACACGTGTAACACAATAAATAGAATGATTTTTAAAAAAAATAGTAGAGTTATTATAAGTTAGACATAACCAGGTTTGGGTCTAATATTACTTCAAATGGAGAAGGAGAGAGACGAGTTTTGATATCAATCTTGAGTTTAAGGTATTTCGGTTGGAATCGGGTGGTGATAATTTTGCTATATTATTACGGTGTTTTCCTGTTTGAGAATGATTTCTTAAATCATTCTTATGTGCACGGAGTCCAGTCTTACAAACAATACAATAAGCTTCACGATCACTGCTGTCAGGGCCTAGCATTAGTTGGGCATTTCAGATTAACACAATTAAAAAAATTCGTTACAAATTATATAAATATATAAATATTTGGAGTAGTAACTTGTACTTGTATTTTTTGTTAGCCAGCCTTTGAACGTTGTTTTCTTTCTCCCAAGACGCTCTATATTGTTTAGAATATTTCGCCCATTTCTCCCTGTTTATAGTTTACGCTAGTCTGATTTCAGTCCGGTGAATTCAATAAAATTTCAATAAAAAAAATAATTACATGCAAGATTTTAAGCTATCGAAATGAAAAACAAATTTAATTGAGAGAGAAGATAAAACTAAAAACTGTGAAAGCTACTTACAATTTTGAAGTCTTCAAAATATTTACCCCTGGTGTGTGCTGCTGGCTGGAGTCCTTATGATAAGCACCCTCTTATTCAGTACTGCTCTTATTTATTTGCTTATATATACTTAAAGCACCAATGGAAAGCAAGCGCCAAACCTCGAAACAGGATTGGCTACTATATCCAGTACAAGAGCAATCATATGACGTAATCACACCTGATCTATCCCTGGTTTAATTTAATCCCTTACTAAATTTATTTTTCAGCAATAAGACTCAAAAAACCAAGATAAAAAAAAAACAAGCCCAAAAGAGCCCAAAAAAAGCCACAACCCGCCAAAAAAATCCCAAACCGCGAAGTCAAAATTTTACAAGCCAATTGTTTTTAAAAGAAGCCCAATTTGCGGTTTATAGCCCAATCTGGCAACACTGGTTGTGATGTCATAGAATGCTGTATCGTGCTATTGGTCGGCACTTCGTTGATAGAGCCATGGCCGCCGCTGATGAAATAAAAGTAATACTCGCTCATTAAAATCAAATTGCTATAATTATTTACACATTTCATTAATAAATTTATAAAAGTTTCATTAAATATATTAAAATAATTTAAATAGTTACCGTATATAAATAATGAAATTACTATCTAAATTACTATGTAATAAACGAAGTAGCTCGATCTTCTTTTTTTTTTTGTTCTATCCAAAATTACCGAAAATGATTTTTTCAGAAAAAAAATTTTTTTCAGGCCGCACTCACTTTTGGCCACACTCACGAAATTTTCAATTTTTTTGGGTAGAGTTGCGGCCTATATTCGAAAAAATACGGTAAAATTAAAAAAAAAAAAAAAAAAGGCAATTACACAGTAATTAGTTGCATAGGTGCCAAACATAAAATCGGAAGAAATAAAATATCAGCTCAGAAGTTTTTCTTATAATAAACTTAAGCTGAAATCAAACAGTCTAGTATTGAAGAATCAGTTCCTTTTTAATCTTGTGTTCCGTGTGGAAATATTTGGAGAGAGAGTGTAGTGTTAACATGGATATTGAAGGGCTGAGTCTTCTTATGACAATTTAACAAAATGTGATAATATTTTTTTTAGAATTCTATTGAATGTACAGGGTGTTTCTAAATTATCTAAATACATGTTTATTACTCAAAAACTATTACAGATTTTAACGCTTTTTTTTTATTCACAAAGAAAAACTCAGTAAGTTTCTTAGCCTCGTGTGAGTTGATAATGAAACACACGGTTGGCGCGTGGTACCATTGTTGTCACGTTGTTCCATTTTTCGCGAAAAGCAGTAAACAATGGCGAGTGTTCAAGAAAAAGCTCAATGCGTGTTATGGCTTGCGGAATTTAAGTCGATGATTACAGTTCAGAGAATGTTCAAAACAAAGTTTAAGAAGGATCTTCCAAGTCATAAGTCAATTAAGCTATGGCATAAAAAATTTTTAAACACAGGCAGCCTGTTACAAAAAAAGGTGTTGGTAGATCTTCAACGACACCATAGAGAGTAGAAAAAATCAGGGAAGCATTCGATCGTAGTCCCCGTAAATCACTTCGCCAAGCAGCTCGCAAAACCCCCACATTCTAAGGGAGCATATACGCGACAGCCCAAAAGTTAATGTTTGGTGTTGTTTAATGCATGATCGAGTAATCGGACCTTTCTTTTTTTGCTGAAGACACCATTACCGCTGTAACCTACCTAGAGATGCTGGAGGACTGCCTGATTAGGTAGCCCAACATAGTCTACAAACAAGATGGAGCACCTCTTCACTGGGGCCTGCAAGTTAGGCAGTGCCTTGATACGAACTTTCCAGGATGATGGATTGGAAGGAATGGGCCAATTCCTTAGTCCCCTCACTCACTCAATGCGAACCCTCTGGATTTTTTCTTCTGGGGATATGTGAAAGACAGAGTGTACAAGACCAATGTTGATGACATTGAAACTCTCAAGAACAAAATAATTGAAACAATCGCTGAAATCGCCCCCGAAATGTTAGCCCGGAGATGGCAGGAAAATCGAGTTTCGCTTTGACGTCCTTCACGCCATAAATGGGGGGGGGGGGGGGGGGGACATTGAAATTTATTAAGGCATGCTAAGAAACTTAGAGTTTTTCTTTGTGAATAAAAAAATTACATTAAAATCTGAAATAGTTTTTGAGTAATAAACATGTATAATACGGGAGATAATTTAGAAATGCCCTGTATTTTCTTGCTTGAATGGGTTAACAATCCAGTATGAGCATTTTATTTGTTATACTATCTTACTCTTAATTTAAAATTCCAATAGGAGAAAGTATGTTTTTAAAGTAAAGATCTTATCATTGCTCTTACGTTTCCTTTTGAATTTTGTAAATATTATTTTATAACTCTAACAATTTGTTGTTTTAGGAACTGTAAGAAGATTTTTAGAAAAATATAAGGATTCCTTTGAACTTGTTGTTTTTGTTGTAGAAAATGACGATGTGGTAAGTGAATGTTAAAAATATTGGCTACTTTTTTGTGTCTCTGTCTTTACCAAAAAAATTTTTGTGCAATTGGTAATTATGCTAGAAAGTTCTGATTTGTTTGCTTGTAGGATGAGTCTATCCATTCAGATTACACTATTCTGAGAATACCGGGGGTCCATAAAAAAAATTGTACTATAACAATATTTAATAACTTTTGAACATAATAATATAATAATGTATCATTTTCAGCATTTTACAAAGAAACTCCAAAAGTTTTATCTCATATATTCCAGCAATTCAACCAAGAGTGTGTTATTCATGCAATTCCAGCAATTCATGCAATTCTAGGGGTACATGAAATAAGTGTGTTATGCTGGCATAATCAAATGGTCACCAAATATAGCAACATAAACAGTGTTCTCCGCAGGAAATTTTATCAGCTGGGTGGAAAGATAAAATAGCCGGGTGGTCAAAAATTAAAAACAAATAAAATATTATACAGTGGTGTGCAGTTTTTCGTGTATTCGCCGGACGGTCACCAAAATCAACCAGGCGGCACACCCGTTCAAAAGGGCCTGGGGAGACCCTGATAAAGGCTATCAATTGCTGGCATGTTTTAAGATCCAAGGCATACCATATGATCCATTCCAAGCTTATATGTAACTATACTGGCCTGTTTGTTGCTGACAAATGTGATCTATAGCATCATAAAACCTGCACCACACCTGAAACCTACCATAAGTCCAAAAGAACTAGAATTGTAATAAACGGGAGTCCTCCAGAATCGATGTCCTGACATCAAGAGCTCCGGTGGATCACTGTGTCCTGTGTTGTGGCATTAACAGGAAAACTCTGAGTATTCCGCTCCCATATTAATGGAAGTTAAAGAACATCGCACTGTTCTGGAGGATGAATGTCTGGTATTTATAGTGTGTGAGAACCCTATTGCCGTGCTATACCAGCTTTCCACTGTATATAAGGGTGCATTTGGTTAATTATTCTTCAGAGAAGCTCTGTATCTGAGAAACAAGAACATGATTAAACAATCATTCTTTTCCATACAATGAATAACAAAACTGGTGTCAGATTTGGGATTGACTCTGCTGAATTGCCATTATAACACCAAACATCTAGACCAGGTGACATCTTGACTTCCGTCAATGAGATAGAAAATGTGAATTGTTACCCTTAAAGACGTTAACACAGAATGCCCTGTGAACAACAATAAATAATGTGACTACTACACAGAATCTGACACCCAGGTTAACAATTCAACAAACCACCTGATGTTTGTCATAGAGTATCGTTCCATGGAGAAGATTTCATTGCTAAACTATTTCAAGAAATTTGGATTATGTCTACATGGGAGCACATTGAACAATGTCTTGAAATTTCCAGGACACTCTCAAGATTTTATCCATAGTCTTTTGTACAAGGTGCCGTCCAAAATTTCCTGCATTGATGCTGTATAACTCAAACTGAAATAGTTTCAATGCATGCAGATGAATGGTAGTAGGTACTTGTTTTGTGAGCTAGTTCTCACCTGCATAGATGCTGTTTTGCATTAAATTTTGTTCGAAACTTAATTTTGTGCAACAGAAACTCTGAAAAAGATTCAACAGGTGTTTGGTGGGCGATCACTGAGTCGAACCCAAATTTTCAAATGGCATAAGCTGTTTCCAAGATGGTCGAATTTCAGTTGATGATACAAACACACAGGAAGGTTTTTGAGTGCAATGCCTGACAAAATTCGGCAGCTCATTCATGAAGATTGATGCCAGACCATTACAGATCTCTGTGATAAAGTTAGAATTGGATATGGAACATGTCAGTGAATTCTCACTGAAGAATTGGAAATGCATTGCGTTGCTGCCAAATTTGTTCCCAGGTCGTTGACAAGGGATCAAAAGCAACACCGAATTGATGTTTGCACAACTTCGACAGCTCGTTTTGGATGATGAAGCCTTCATGTCATTACTGGTGTTGAGAGTTAATTTTATGGGTATGATCCCGAAACTAAGCAACAATCTTCACAATGGAAAAGCCCAACTTCACCAAGGCCAAAAAACTGCAAACGAGTGAGAAGCAATGTGAAGTCAAGGGAATTGTGCATATAAAATTCGTGCCAGTGGGTTGCATAGTCAATTCACCGTTCTACTGCGATGTCCTGAGGGACCTTCGTGAAGATATCAGAAGGAATTGTGGTGAGCAAAACACTGTATTTTTCATCAAGATGTTGAGATTGACGCTTGGCTGAGCGTTCATTGAGCACACAACTGTTTTTGATCAAAACGTCGATGACCACCCTCCCCCCATCCACCTTGCACAACAGACTTAGCCCCCATTAAAGACTGACGTTTTAATATACTTGTACCAAAAAAAGACTTTCTGAAAGCCTTCGAGCAATGACAAAAGCGTAATTCAACTTTTGTATAGCTGTATTGGTTTTTTAATTTTCACAAAGCCAGTTCTGGCTATTTTCTATACAATTCTCAGATAGTAAAAATTTATATGGAGAATATAAACTGCAATCATAAATAATTATGTCTGTTTCAAGTTTCTGATATGTTTACAAACAGTGATTTAGTTCATTTACTACATAAAAAGGAAAAAATTAGAATGGATATTTTTTTTAATACAATTTAGTTTGCTCACTGTTTATTCTCTTTTACGTAATAGGGTATATACGAAGTTTTGATGCCCCTTTATTTTCCACGCAATAAACAAGAGGAATTAAATGCAGCCGTCCGATTGCCATCTGATATTGGAGATGAAAATGGTGAACCAATTAATGCTGACCGCCAAATTCGAATCACTGACAATCCTCAACATACCAGAAGTAAGTTGTGCTATGCAGTGGAGTTTTTAGCTTTATAATCTTTTTATTCTATGAAATTTCTTAACAATTTGCTCCATAGATCAGCTATATATATATTTCTGACTTTATTATTTGCATCAAAATACTGTACAGTTTATGAAAAGGCAGCTAATTAAGCATATACAAAATCCCTAAGCAGTATCTTATTGCATAGATAAGTTGGCATTACTGCATAAAAATAATAATTGAGATATCGGAACCTCGATATCTCAAATTTCACGGGAACAGAAAAACATTTGAGATAAAGAAGTTTTGAGATGTGGAGGGTTTCTTTTAAATTAAGATTTTTAGGTTAATAAATTATACTGTGAGAGTACACAAAACAATGAGATAAAATGGTACATGTTTAGAGTTATGCAATGTACAGGAAACACACAAACTGCACATACCCAAACATCTCGTATGCAACAGAGAATTGCCAAGGAGAATGAAAGAATTTTTCGTAACGCACGAGAATCGTCTAACAGAAAGGCGTCAAATTTCTCATAATGAAAAAATAAACTCTAATTTATTTCCCTTTACTGACACATGAAGTCAAAATTCGACATAGTGAGGTTTCCGAGAAAATGTTTTAAGATAATGAGGGAAATTTTCATTGAATTAACATTGAAAAACAAGAAAATGCAGGGAAATAAAATTTTTTCAAGATATCTAGGCTCGGCTAAATACTCCAATAGACCTTGCCTGATGAAAAAATTGCCACAAGAGGGAGACGGGTCGGTCAAAAAAAAGACTTCCGGTTTCTACCAGATACCCAGCATGACCAAGCAAATTCGAGAGTGATTAAAATTTAAGAAATGCCAACTTAGGAAACGGAAGATAATAGGATCAATTTGTCTTACCTGCTTGGCTAACAAATATTGCACAAACTGTTCTAGTACAAATTTACTCTCTGAGATTCGGTTCTTCTGATTTCCATGAGATTCTGAACTCCAACAGGCATGGATCAATGCCGTAGATCAAAATAACTGGGTACCAGTTTTTTTTGTGTTTTTTTTTAATCCCAGTCGGCGGCGGATTACCTTCTTGAAAGAAAGAGCTCTTGAGATGAAAGATTTTTCCCTTCTCAAGAGGAAAAATAAAAAAAATAATAAAAAAGAGAAGATTTTATTCTAAAGTGATGATATGATATTTTCTATATAATAAAGATGTTCATTTCATCTTAGAATAATTTCTACTTTCCATTTTAAACTTAAGAGAGAAGATTTTTTTTCTCTTTTTTAGCCCCACAAGCCAATAATAAAGGCTTGGATAATTGAATGAAGATTTGGCTTACCTCATCCAAATTTACCACAAAAAGTAAGGCATATCTTTCATGAATGGCTAGATATTCTGTGTCATATACAGGGTGATTTACATCGAATGTAAAATACTTAAAGGGGGTGTTATAGAGGTTAAGATAAACACAAAACGTCCTATGAACATGGGTTCAAATATGAACGATAACTGAGATATGAACAGAAATAAAAATGCCGCCACCAAGATCAACAAGTTATAATAGCTCAGATTCTGTAAAGCCTAGATTAATGAAATTTGGAGGAATAACAGAGTACATAAGACTGTGTATACCTTTAAAATTTGATCTAATTCTAACAAGAAGTTTCCAAGTTACTCATACAACATCATAATACGTACGTGTTCACTTGTGAGTACTAACTAGCACTTGTCACAATTTTGACTGTGTAACTCGGAAACTTCTCGTTGGAATTCAATCAAATTTTAACGGTATACACAGTCTTATGTACCTTGTTATTCCCCCAAATTGCATTAATCTAGGCTTTACAGAACCTGAGTTATTAACTTGTTGATCTTGGTGGCGGCATTTTTATTTCTGTTCATATCTCAGTTATCGTTCATATTTGAACCCATGTTCATAGGACGTTTTGTGTTTATCTTAACCTCTATAATACCCCCTTTAAGTATTTTACATTCGATGTAAATCACCCTGTATTACAGTCATTCATCAAGTGGCCTACCCCTGCCAAGGGTAATTTGCCAAAAAATTTTCCGAAACCAAAGTACAAAAATATAAAATGCATTATCGAGTGCTCTGAAGTGTAGATTCCTTGTCTCCTTTTGTAACATTGTGCGACACTGTGTACCACACAGAAACAGGAGCAGGTTAGTCTAGAGCTGACAAGCTCACAACAGAAAACACTATTGCTTGTGAAAGTGCTCATCTGCTTATTTTCAAAATGGCGGTTTATTTATTATTTATTGGGCAAGGTCTATTAAATTTAATGACGTTGAAAAAGGCTGTCCATGATTTTTTAAATTTTTGGCATGGTGCATTAGACGTCCTTACACTGTCTTGGTTTGTGTTTAGTTGTCATATGTTGATAGATAAAATAATCAAACCACTGCCTATGTGACAATCCTATCAATCCTCTGTTTCATTTGTGGGATTTAATCAAATCACAAGCCTGTGTGATTATTTCCCACAAATGAAAGAGTTCAATTTGATAATATTTAATGGCATAAATTTTATTTTACCAATTCCATATTTTTATTTTTTTTTATTATTATTATTTTTTTAATTAAACAGTTTGTAGTAGGTAAGAGGATATAATCAACTTTAACATACAATACTTAGAATTAGAATGATTATGCGGTTTATTTGGGTTTTTTTCCCAGATTGTTTGGATTTTATTTTCTTCTTGTTAATAATAATTTTTTTCATTAAATTTTTGTTATTATTTTTAAAAACTTTTTTAATTTTATCCATTTAAAAAAAACAAACAAGTAAAAAACAATGTACTTTTTTTTACAAAAAGTGTTGTTTACATCAGGACCGTGTGATGTGTTCAGAAGTGTGGCAGGGGTGAAACTCTTCATTAACAGGAACAACTGCACTTGTGGTTTGGGATTCTCAGAACGACACCCCATTATTGTCAACTGTGAACTGTTTGCCCTTGAGGGACAAGTAGGTTGGGAAGAGGAAATGGTAACCCAATGAATTTTCACTCAAAGAATAACATGTATACAAGAACTTCCAAAATACATAGATTTCAGTTTGGAGGATATATGAGTGTTTTTTTCAGTAAGTCCATACAAAAATGAAGAAAATATAATTTTTTTAGGACAAACATTTTTTTTCATTTTTCAGTCCCTTGGGGTTATACACATTACCCAATGAAACTCGAGTTTTTGATCCTATCATGAGTATGATTTTTCAACTCTTCAAAATATGCTGTTGCTTCGGCAATCACATCATTGTTTGATGATGAAAATCTTTCCTACCTGTTTGGAAACCTGATAGTGGTCCAAGAGAGCCACTCTGGAGAGTAGGAGGGGAGTTCACATGTTGACGCTGTTGATCCAGTGAAATGCAGCCATCTTGTGGATAGCTTTGTAAATTTATGTACAGTCATTTGAGATGTCCACTTCCTTAGACATTTCTTTCATATTCACTCTTCTGTCGTCTGTCGGTATATCATGGATTTTTTTTTCAATAATTCCTGGAATATGGCCTCAAGTGTTACTAAACATTTGGCTCATATGGCCATTTCAAAAGTTACTAAACCACTTAAGAACCCAAAGGTGCAGACTTGCCATGTTTAAGAAACTTAGCTTTGGTTTTCTGAGCTGTTTTGCCTTTCAAAAAGATAATGTTTAATTCCTACATGAAATACTTTCTTGTCCATTTTTCATATACATATATAGTAATGGATTGATTCAAATGAATGCCAAACACAGCAATAGACCTATTTAACTGAAATTTAGTGTATGATCCTCCATACTAAAAATAGCTTTATTCATCTCTTACGCTTTATATGGATTTATCATCAATGTATCCCCTGTATTCTTTAGAAGGAAAATCTTTCCCATGCAGTGTCTTCCATTGATAGTGTGAAAAGTTCACCAGATTTTGTGTAAATGCCTAGCAGATTACACTTATGTTGCAATCACATATTTATAGTATTTTGGGTTGTTAGATCTGTAAAAAAAAAAATGTAAAGGACTAGTCCCATGAAGTTTTGAAAAATTTAAATTTCTCATAACAAATAAAAGATATCTAATCAAAGCAAACAAAATGATACTTTCCTACAAGAACTTAGGTGTGACTCAGTCATGTTTTCAATAACTAACCTTTAATTTTGTTGTAGTCCTCCAGTTATTTTTTCTCTACTTCCCTTATTGCTAGGAAACTTCAGGAGGAAATCAACTTGGAAAATTCTTCCTAACACCCTTTGGCTTTCAGTAGGATGAGTAAGATTATATTTCCCATCAGCCAAATTTAGACCTAAATTAATAGGAAAAAGAGAAAGGAAAAATTCTGTGAACAGATTTCAAACCAGGGACCACAAATTGTCTAGCTTATTTTTTCTACCAACTGGGCCAATTTCAGGTTGCAGTATGACCTACCAATTTATTCTGGAACTTCAATTCTAGATATTCCTCCTGAAAAATACCTGAGAGGGATACCTGAAAAATAAATCTGTGTCTACACCTAATCAATAGGGTCTCTAATTGGGTGACATTGTGAATATATGTGTGTGAAAAACATTCTGAATAGCATACTATTAATTAAGGTATTTCCATTTTGACTTTATAGTACATGAATATCGGCCTCGGTGGCTCAGTGGTTGCATGATCGCCTCTGATGCCCGAGGACGATGAGGATTTTTTCAGGGGGAAATCCTGAGATCCCGCACTTCCTTCGGAAGGGAAGTAAAGCCGTTGGTCCCATGTAGTCGTTTGCCGGCTGCACATTAAAGAACCCTTGCGAGGCAAAATTTGTGGCCCGTTCTGAAATGACCATAGCAATTGAAAAGGACGTTAATACCAAACAACCCAAACCTAGTACATGAATATAACCGAAATATAAATATCATCTCTCTCTCTCTCTGTTTCTTTTTTTTAATTCTGTTTCTATTATTTAATTTTATTGTTACATATAAATTTTAAATGGAATATCTGTGTAGTTGAATAATTAATGTATATAATTATTAATGCTGTACATGTGAAATGTTATGTGCAGCAGAATTGGAGACATTTTTTTTTTCAATGTTGGAATTACAACAATTGGCAGGGATGGATGAAAGATGCTAATGGCTATTTCAAAAAATTTCTATTATGCTAAAGATTATTAATGCATCAAATACTTGAAAATATTCAACAGTTCTTTCAATTTAATTTCAAGAATTATATCACAGTAAAGTTTTAATAAATTTTGAATGCTTGAAGATAATTAGAGCCTCTAAATTTTAATAAATTTTCAGTAATTTAATTGGAGGTCATTAAAGCTTTTTTCTTGCAAAGCAGCTTTGCAGCTGTCCTATTACATAGATCAAGTTTACTGCTGTTTTATCAGCTACTGGCATCTCTGTTTTTCTCTCTGTGAAAGTTTGTTTACAAGATGGATGGAAGCACTTTTAAGGTTCGGTGTAAACCTCTTAAGGTATTAGTGACCCTAGAATCAACTCATAAAAACAGTAAGTCAGGTTGTTTTTTTTTTTTTTAATAATGTTTCACCCTGTGGTATGAAATTGAATGGCTCTAAAAAGGTTTGTGTAAATATTTATAAAAATTTTTAATTTATTAAGATAAATACCCCCAAGCTAACATTTTCTTCTGTATTCTTGAAAAGACAAAGATTTTTTTTTTATTATTATTTGTTTTACAATTTAAACCATTTGAACATGGTTTAAATTGTAAAAGTTTCTTTTTAAGCTTGAGATAGATGCCAGTTACACTTTAGAAATCATTTTATGCAATTTTGTGTTAAAATTGGCATTAGTATGAATAACCAGATCCAATTACTTGACTGTTATTTTCATCTAAAAAAGTTATTTTTACCGAATTTAATTTTTACAGCTTATTATCATTTGCTATAATAATAATGGCTTTGATCAAAGCATTAATAAAATCTTGCAGCATCCCAAGAAAGAGCTTTAGCTGTGATGTAGAAGTAATATTAAATTCGAGAACGAGCTAAAATTACTAATAAACAACGGAAATTCATTTACTCTTTCCAATGTTACGTCTATACCAGTATATTGCTCAATGCAGTACAATAATTGAGTGATTGAGTTATTGAGCCTCAGCAAAGTGATTATCACGTGTGCGTATGTATGTCAACAATATTTTTAGATAAACAGAAAATAACAGTGTATTCATTTTTGACGTTATATGACATGCCATTATCTTGATATTCTTTACGGTTACCGTTTTGGCACATGAATTTGACTTGAAGGAGTCCACTAAAAAGCCTGAAAAGTTGATACATCTGAGCTAAGACCTTGGTCATATTTCTGAAAACAGAATTTGAAAAGGTTAATTCGTGAATTTGAAGGTTTGTTAAATTGTGAGTTCAATAATAAAATTGCCCCTATACAGAAGTGGTTTAATTTTTTTACAAATTGGTATGATCTTAATAGTACTTGTATATGTTGGTTGATTACACTAGTCAACACACATTTTGTGACTAAGACAACACATAGTGTTCTTAGTAGTAATTTGTTTGTAGAATCCGAATCTGCTTTTAGATTTTTTTTTTTTCACGTCACGTTCCCAAGTTATGCACTATGAGACTTCTATGTTAAAGTAATGGGTGTGAAGAGAATCGTCTGCATTGTTAAACTATCCATATTTTGGGGCCACAAGGAAATTTACCAGGCCCCAAACACTGAATGATTTAAAAATGTTTCATTGTAAAGCAAGAAAGCTGTGCGTGCTAGAGAAATTTAAAAATTATATTCATAATCAGCAGAAAAAATACTACAGTACCAAAAATCACCCACTTTCATTTTGTCACAAGAAAAATCTTAAATTTTGTTGGCCAGTGTTATCAGTCCTGTCTCTAAGTGAATTATCTTTTATTTTTAAATTTATCTATGGCTCGTGGAGCACTGCAATTTCCATATTGCTTATTTTCTATAATGCTATTTTGCCATGCACCATATATATCTTTACCATAGCAGCACAAAAACATTTCGGAAATGCTGCCACCCTTGGCCCGAAAGCCAATAATCATTCCTTTCTGTATGTCTGACAAATCATTCCGTTTCTGCATTGCAATGACCCATTGAAAACCAAAGTGATTGAAATGTTTCTCGAATATCTACAATACAGTATATACTCACCCAATCAGCTGATGACACACCATTTATTGCCTCATTTATTTAGTGCTTCTGCGATTGGTTATTTAGCACTGACATCACAAATAGAAGATGGTAACATTAATGTGACTCACTGTTTGTAATTATGAAAAACACTAAAAAAAAACAACAACTTAAATAAGTTTAATGATAGTTATTAAAAATAATTTCGAGAACACTGGTATAAATTTAATCATATTAAAATTGGTATATGTGAAATGAGACCTCTGCCCAAATATTCTGATTTCAAAATGTTTAGATTGTAAATCAAATCTATCAGAAAATATATATAAATAACTGCAAAGAAGGTTGGCTGCCTCATAAATTCTTTGATATTAAATGAATGAAACTGAGTAAGCTTATAAGAATCCCTTATAATTTCGCCTTCTTCATTGTGAATATCATAACAATTGAAACTTATCATCCTTGATAATTTATGTGGATTTGGTAATAAAGAAACTTTGAGTTCAAGTCTCTACACAAATAAATAATGTTTTTTTTTACTGAGGCATAAAAGAGAATTATCACTGATCTCCATCAGATTTATTAACGACAGAAGGATGGATGTTTTCGAGCAGTATCCTGCCCATCTTCATATCACAGTCAAAAATTCATCTTAATAGCTAGCGTTTTCATGATATTTTAAAACTGCTCCTTTATTTATCAGCTTTCACATTATATTTTAGGTAAAGGTACAAAGGCAGGTTATTATCATATTGCAGTTTTAAAATTTCTGTTTAACCAGGAATTTGTTGCAGCCGGAGATAAAGAATTTTTTTAAGATAATGCTGTAATCTTTGATTATCTAAATGTTAGAGAAAGTATTTCAAATGTGTCATGATGACATTGTTCATTTGAAACTCCAACTAGCACATTGAACATCCAATGGAAAAAGCCTGGATTATTTATAGAAAAATTGTTAGAAATTCACAATGGCACAAACTACCAGTTGGAATTTAGACAAGCAAAATTTTATTGATACAGATTCTGGTTAGTAACAAATTAAATGCAATTTCATAAGACTTAATTTTTTTAAAATAGTTAACCCTTTCACCAAATGATAATCCACTCACAAATGTAAGCAAACTAAAATTTAGATTTTTAAAAGTGGCTCGAAGAGTTAAATTTGCAGTAATCTAACTTTTAATACTGGTTTATAAATTAATTTTGGATGTATTTTAATTTATTTTTCTTTAAGGTTTCAGTAGAAACAGCAAAGTATAGAAAAGGATTATAATTTTAAGAAAATTATATGTTTGAGAATTGGTATTTTATATTTTCTTGAATTAATTTTGAATTTATAATAAACCACTCAAATTTTAATGTGTTTAAATTTTATTTGAGTTGTTTATTGTATTAAATTGAGCAGTCTGTTTCAAATTTATTTAGTGATAGTGAAACATAAAAACATTGTTTTTGCCTTCTAATCAATGAAATATGCACCTCCTCCTAACCTCCATATGATTATCATTTGTAGATTATTACTCTGTAAATAATTTTATCGGATTTATTATCTGAAAATTTCCTATATAGTATTAGATGACTTGAAAATGTAAGAATTATTGTTCTATTCATACAGCAGACACACCATAATCCTATTGAAAGGAAGGAGGGAGGCAGAACATACTGCAGTAGACATATCACTAAATTGTCCCCATTAAAACGATCCCTTCCTCTATGCATATCCTCACTTCATCCATAGCATTCTTTCTTGATGTAGAATATTACCGTACTTTATTTAAGCTCTCAAAGCAAATCATTCCCAATGCTCTTCTGAATGAAATTGAAAGTTTGTATCTTATTCCAAATCACCCGGAGAATGTATATGATATTACTATATCTTGTAGTCAGTCTAATACACTTATAAATACATTATCTAACCCCAGGACAATTTGTTTCATTATATTTGAGTACAGTTTTTGAATCAGTTTTCCTTTACAAGAAACCAACAGCCACAAAAAGATATCATATACAATAAGCTACAATATATAGAAAATATTGTGCATAAACACTTAGAAAAGATAAATGGCACTGTAAGTAGGATTACTCACCATCTGCTATCCTATGACATACATAGCCCCATTTATTTATGTAGTTTCCAGCAGTCTCTAAGGTTGCTAAGATTTTGGTTAATCCAAAAATCTGGTAGTCCAAACAGGTCTTGGTTCTGGTTAGTTCGGATTAACAGGACTCCACTTTGTACACTGCCCTGCCAAAAGTATCTGGACACCTCTATATATAGATATTTTGTCGAATATCTAGAAAAATACTTGACGAATTATCCTGAAACTTCAGGGGTGTAAAGAGCATGTTACACTTCATATATTTCAGCGAAGGTTTTGTTCTAATGGCAAATATGGGACCAGCAATAAATTGAACAAAAAAAATATAATGTTTGGGATCACCCTGTAAAAAATAATGCTTGAATGCATTGTAGCTGTAGCATATGCTTATGAGGCTTTTTTTTACTTATGTTTTCACTTGGATGAGAATAACACGTATATTCATGGAAATGTTTAAAAAATTCGAAATGTTTAAAAAATTCGAAATTCTTTAAAAAATTCGAAATGTTTTCCTAAATTTTTTGATTATAACATGCAGGGTTTTCAACCCGATGCAATTCCATTTTCAGGAAACTTGACAAACTACGGAAGAGACAAAACCCTGCAATCAAAATATAAAAATATTAAATACTTGAAAAAATATGAGCATTTTTACTAAATAGTGTTTAACTGCACATGCGCAAGAGTTAATAAAATTTCATTTGCATAATTTATTAGCAAAATGTATAGAGATACTCTTTTAAAAAGCCCAAGCGAATAGCGTGAAAATTCAGAAAAAATATCGCCTATAGAATGAGTTGAATTTCAATTGCTCTCAAAAATTAACAAAATGACAAGGGGTTTGCTCCAAATTTTTATTTTCGGACCGGACACCAGTTTCAACTTTCCCTTAAGGCTTGTACACATTGTGTCAAAAAACAAGTAGCAGTTTCTTTGTGTAAACTGCGCATGTGCGCAAGAGACTCTGGAAATTAGAAAATCAAGGTTCCGTTTTCATGACATCAGGATTTCATGGTGTTTGATGCGAATCTCTGAATTTGTTGCCGCTGATGCTTTCCATGAGTGATATGGATAGTGGCGGTTTTGAAGCAGCAATATGCGTTTTTTGACGCAATGGGTACAAGCCTTTACGCTGATATGACTTCATATCACCAAAAAGTATTTTTCTAGATATTCGACAAAACGTGTATATATTGGGGTATCTGGATACTTTTGAACATAATTAACTTGATTTACACATCACAGAACTTTGCAGGATCCACGATGTCATTCATTTCTTATTGTAATTGAATTGCCAGTATGTTCATTACCAAACTATCTCTATTAGTAACTCCTTTTATTAGCTTTAAAGTACAGTCTAACCTGCAAGTCGGACTTGCATAAAGTGGAAATACCATATAAGTCTATTAAAATTGAAATCCTTTTCCCCACGTGAATTTATGATCCTTGTCATTTAAGTTGAAACCTGATAAGTTGAATTTTTTTCCAGGTCCCATAAAGATTCAACTTAAACTGATTATACTGTATATAAGTTGACATAATTTTAAACTTAGTGTTTTAATTCTTCATAGGCAGTGTTTATTTTCTAATTAGCTGAAACCATTTATTAGCTAATTATTCACCTGCCTTTTCAAGTTTTCAAAGTCATATTTCCTTCACTAAATATTATGTTATGCTGCAATATCTCAATTATCCATTAAAATGTGGGTTTTTTTTTTTTTTTTGTTTTGTTTTTATAATTTATATTTACATTTACTTCACAGAATTTTAAAATTAGTTATAAATAATAAAAATTTACAAAGTGCATTTGCAAAACAATTACGACCTATTGATTAAGCATCCTTTTTTACAGAATTATTTTGATATTAGTTATAAATTATCGTAAAATGATTAACGAATTGTATTTTTCTTCAGTGGGTTTTTTTTTGTTTTGTTTTTTCTCTAATGTATGCACAGTTTTCTTATGAGTTTTTTTTTTTTCTTGTGAGTTTTCTTCTTTATGAAGAGTTTATAAACAAAGGACAGGATATGTGTTATAAATATATTTTTATTAATCAAGAAAATAATAATAATATTAAAAGTTGTTGATTATATTGTTTAAATAATGAAGAGTTTGAAAATAACTCATTAATGTAATTGTTATTGGGCTTGGAAAGGAGCCAATGTTTGATCTTGATTGCATTGAGAGGTAGGTATAGTAACTGATGGGATAAAAAATAAGAGAAAAAATTGATCTCTTTAGTTTGAGTGCTGTCAGTCCACTCATGACAATGTCTCCCACAACTGGAAATTCAGTTGTTTCAAATTTTGCTCCTGTTAGAGTGAAACGAGTTGCTAATGAAATGATTTTTACAAGTAAGCAAAAGAGGAATGAAATTTAATATTTTTTATTTATATAACCTCATTTGATTTACTGGGCCTAAAAATAAAAATGCTTTAATAAGAATTCTTAAAATAGCATTAAATATTAATATTCGATAGCAGAAGCCACTCTAAATCTTCATTTATTAAAATTAAAATCCCTTCTTTAAGAATTGAAACTAAATTTAGACTTATAGATTCTATAATGTCCTCTTTATTTCCAGTTTTTAAGCATTTCAGAGTGGGCAAAAAAAAAAGTAAACATGTAATTTCCTAATCATGTAAGGTTGTATAGGAAGTTATAATAACACCATTAAAAAATAAACTTTTAACCTATTTTGAGAATAATAATATAATAGTTATGAAATGCAGAAAAAGTATTTACAAACTGAAAATTTTTGTTTTTAAAAATGTTTATTAATCATATTAAAATTATTTTCTGCTTTTATTTTCCAACATTGCATAAAAGCCACTTCATTTTGCTCTCTCCTCCCTCCTATCATTAGTTTACCTTGAATCATCAAGTTCCTGAGAACACCAAACTTAGGCCATTGGGAGAGTCCATTTCAGGTGGAATAAAAGATGAGGTTGGGAAATGCGAAGCATTTTCCTTTATGCTCTCTTAAGAAGTTTACATTTTTTTTTTTGTTTGTTTAGCCTGTGATGTCATTTGATGAAACTTACTTCTTGGTTCACGGACTTTTAATTGTTTTTCCCCATATTGTTGTCATCACATGCTTTATAAATTTGAGAAGCTCCACCTGCCAAACAATATATTGAACTTGTTCATTTTTTTTCATTTGCTGTTGCTTGTATTTTTTTATTTTTCTCAATGGAAATAATTATGTAAATAGCATATGTAGTCTTCACAAGAGAGGAAAACGCACATCATGGCTGATGGTAAGAAAGTGTTCTTATAAACACTGTTTGGATAACTCTATTTAGAGGGGGGGGAAAGATAGCATACTTTAATCTAGTATTGATTACTTTTCCTAAACTGTATATGGAGCATAGAATTTTGATTGCTTTCACTGTAAATTTTACTAAAAAAAAAAAAAAAATAATAATAAAAGCAATAAAAAACTATTTAGACACTAAGTTAACGACTGGGTTTCCCCCCCTAATTGAATTTCTTATGGTTGAATTTTATTTATCCTTTCGTTGTTTTGAAGAAAAAAAAAACAGGAATGAATAAAACATTTTACTTGGAAATATAACTGGATTTTGTTATATTCATTTTCAACATTTAAGAAATTTCCAGCAATTTAAAATGTTTTAATAATTGTATGTATAAAATCGAAATCTTAATACTCGAATTTTTTTGTTTTATTAAGAATGGATGAAGGGGGGGGGGTAAGGTTTTTATCTGTTTTTGGTTTTATGTATTGGTTGTAACTCATGCAGAAATAAAATTTATAACATATGACGTGAAGTTCCTTTTATCTAGTCATAAATAAGCGTTGCAGCGATAAATTTATTCTTTTTTTTTGGTGTGTGTTTGTTTGAGTGTTTTTAGTGAAATATATATTTCTTGGAAAATTCTTTTTCATTATTTTTAATTAAAACAATACTGAAAAAATTGCTAAGGAATATATAAAGTGTGATCCCTGCAAAAATTTCGAGGCCGCTGAATATAGTTTGTTTTGAAATAAACCAATAACTGTGGATAATAAACATGATGAAAAGAATAATGCCTCTTGTCCACAAAAACTTAATACAACAGGTCATGTATCGGGTATAAATATTTCAGTCACCAATAACCATCATGCGTATAAGTTTTTTGTAGACAAGAGGTGTTATTCTTTTTGTCATATTTGCTTTATTTGCATTTTTAACCAAATGTTTAAAAAAAAAAAAGCTGAAATTGTATAAAATTTGTATATAATTATATCCCCATTCTTAAAAAGAATCAGAACATCTTAAAATATTAAGAAAATCAAGAATATCTTTCAATAATAAATGGTTAGAGTAATTTTATTAAATGATATCTTGAATTTAATTTTGTAAGTTGAGAGATATAAATTCAGAAAAGTAAATTGCAATTGAAGAGAAATTTAGTCTTTATGGTTAAGAGAATTTGCTTTCTCCCTCCCTCCCTCTGTTTTTCCAGTTTATAAGTTTATATTGCTGAGTTTTAGATTAAAACTTTCATAATTCATAGTAATTTTTTTTATTTTTTATTTATTTTTTTTTTTTTTTAGTGAACTTTGAATTTTTATAGGATTGCATTCTTTTAATAAGATTTGCACTTAATGGTCTTAAATGGATTATTAAAGTTAATGCTCTTTTTGCATGATTAACTCACATTTAAGATTTTTACATTCTGAAATTTCATTCTATACTTGTTGTTTGTAAGTTTTACTCCTTGATATAAACCAGAAGAGAGAACACCATACCAAGATGAAACCAAAAAATAAACAAAAATTAGGGATACAGGGTTCATGCTGGAAATGCAGTGGCTCTGGCTGTGCAAGTTAATACCTTTTTTTTTCACATTTACATGTAGATTTTTATTTTATAGATTCATGATTTTCTGCTTTGAAGCTGTAGTTTTTAAAGTAATCATTTTTGCAAATATTCATATGTGTATTCACTTTCATATTCTTTTATGGCTTCTCTTATGCTCTTGATTTATTTACTTCAGATTTCATATTGAAATTTGAAGATCATGTATTTAATTAAAGACTATCATTTAACTAAACCAACCATGCTAAGTAATTTATATCTTTAAATCAGAGCTTTCTTTTAACATAAGCTTAAAAATAATGTGATATATGAAGTTGGTGGATATACTGAATACAAGTATGCTCTTCCATTATATTCAAATAAATTCCATTTGTTTTCATTTATTTTGTTTATATGGTATATTAGTAAGATTGTATAGCACTACTAGCACTACTTGTATATTTTAAATTATGACTGGACTTTCCTTCAGAATGGATATTCTTATGAATATTTTTATTAACTTAAAAGATGATTTTTAGGCTGCTATTAATATGATTAAAAAAAGTTTTTTTTTCAAAATTTTGGATTGTAATTATAACCTGTGTTCATGCACAGCCACAGAAGTTGGATTAATAGATTTCTCTGTGATTGAAGTACAATGTATGCCAGTCATCTTGCTTTATTATTTTTTTCAGTCTTGAAGGTTTTTATCCAGCAGAATACTGTAATATAAATGGCTGTTGTGATGTTCATTTTTACAGCTTAGCAATCGTGTGTGGGCTATTCACATAAACCACATTTTTCAGATAAGCCCATAGGAAGAAATTAGGGGGTGATTAATCTGGCAAGCGAGGGGGGCCATAATTCAACGGGACAAAACATCCTGATATTAAAGCATTGAAGAAGTTTAATGAAAGACAAGATCTGATGGCAGGATGTTGCTCCTCTTGTGGTAGCCATTTTCATAGAGATGTAACATACTCTTGAAAGAAGAAGCAAAATAGATGATGATACATCTAATACCTAATATGGTCTCTCACAAAAATGTTACTCCTATTAAAAATGATCGTGCTCTTCCTGGAGGAAAAAAAAATCATTTACTCTGTATTGAACAGCTTACATATAGGGGTTTGACAAAATATTGAAAACTCCTAGAAAAACATTATTAATAGGGTGTAAGTTCACCTTTTACTTGCAAAACACCCTTGAAATGAATACCTTCTTCTTTTCATAGCTTTCATTTCTCGGAGAAGGAGACTAATTGAGTTTTGATTCATGTGGGATGCTTCAAGAATGCTTTTGTTGTTGTTAGGAGCTTATTGGTTAATTGGTGAGCCTTGGATTCTTTCCAGTAGACTAGTGAAATGGACAACTATAACTCCTGGATTGTTTCTAATGGGATGTTCAGCTATTCTTCATGCAGACATTGATCAAGTTAATTCAAGGAGGGTAACTTCCCCTGTCTCTGAATTGTAGACTTCTTCAATGTTCTCTGAACATACACACATTCTATGGTGGGAAGTGATATGAATGTGGATTCATTTGATCATAGCTACGTGCTTCCATTGCTCATTCCAGGTTTTGTATTCATGGCACATCTACTATCTGCCTTTTGCATAGACTTGGGTGACAAGTAGTTTGGTATTAGCAGCTTGTCAATGAATATTTTGTTTGTGAAGTTCTCTCTGCAATGTTTATGTGAAAATGGGGTGCTGCAAACGCAAATTGAGCTCTGCTGTCACTTTCATCACTGTGGTGTTTTTGTTGGTGCTGACAATACTCATCAATGTTCTGTTGTCTCTGTCAGTCAGTATCGGCTTCCTCCCACTTTTCTGTTTTGTAGACAATGTTTTCCCACAAGTAATTAGAAAAAACAAAAATTTCACCATAACAGATTGCTTTTCCTGTTTTGTTTTGTTTTTTTTTGGTTTTTTTTTAATATTTTTTGAATACCAAGCCAGAGCAAATGGTTTCTTAAATTTATACAATCTTTTATTTTAAAACCATTCAACCAATAAATTAATTTTTATTTTAGACATAGAAGAAAGTGCCGAGTTGTTGGCAGAAATCAATTCCCCAGTCAATGTTGGACGAACAGAGTTTGCTCAGATGGTGGAGAGTGTGGATCAGCAACGCCAAACGTCATCTGCAGTACCTCAAGATGAATTGACTGTTGAACTGCAAAGAAAACAAAAGTGAGATTACTCATTAATGTTATTTGATTATGTGTATTACCACAAGGTATTTTAATATAAGTAATCAGTAGTATCAATAACAATATCAGAACAACAGGGAGTTTCATTCATAGGAAACCCGAGTTATTTATTACAGACATAATATACAAGTCAGGCAGGACATTGAGATGTCCAAAGTATTGTACCGCATCCAAATAGTGAAAGTGATTTCCATCTAACTCGGTACTCCATGTTAGCGAACATCTTGATGAGCAGAGCATGACTGATGCCGTTAATTGCTGAATTGTTAGTCTTTCATTTGTTGGATGGTAGAAGGTTATTGGCAAAGATCTCTCTTTGCAAATCTCATATCTTTGTTTGGATGTCTGTAGTAAATGATAATTAAAGGTTTTCTATGAGTAAAATGCTCTGCACTTAAATAATAATTAAGTAATTAAGTAAAATGCTGCATTTTCCTGCTGGTTTACACAATCTTAAAACTTGTCTAGATTCCTTGTCCCAGAGGCAGATTAGAAACAGGGTCTAGCTGATAGGACAATCAAAGCTCTAAACAGATCATCTATCTTTTTGCACAAATTTCCAAATGTTTGAAAGTTTGCAGTTTTCTGGAGTATTTCGTATGTGGCTGGATTTTATTTAGCATTTTTATTCTATACTTTACCTAACCCCATGTATAGATTTTAGGCATAATGTCTATTTTTTGGTTCTGTTTAGGCATTTCATTTCATGAGAGATCTGTATTAAGCAGATGCTTAGATATTCATTATTATTAAGCTTGATTAGTCGTGCTTGAGGAGTTTACAACCGGACAGCAGTAAGCTCTTATATGCTGTTTTCTGTAATAAAGGATTTCTTGTAAAGGATATTCATAAGGAAATGTTTCTGTTTATGTCAAAAAGTATTTATTCAGAAGGCCATAATGTAATTAATACTGTGGCATCATCAAAGGTTAGGTAGTTGAGTTGCCAAAGCTGAGAGTAGGGCTGAAATATAGAAATTCCATGAAGGTCAAAAATTAAAAAGAAAAATAAAAAAAACTAAAAGAAAGAAAGGAAAGACTGGAAATTGACATAGAAGATTAGGAAATCGAGCACAAATTTTATTAGTGTTTTATTTAATGTTTGTATTTTATATTTGGCACTGTCCTCATTTTATATTGAAAAAAATTTAATTTCTAGTCAATTTTTTCTTATATTTATGTACTCTCTTAGCCAATTTTATGACTCCTATAAATAATTTATGATTTTGATATTTATAGGTTTTGCTTTCATGTGCTCATGCATTATTCACACTGTTTCTTTCCTGAATGTAATTGTTTAAATTAAAAAAAACATTTACAGATGACCATATGTAAAATTTCTCTGAGGAATGATTTTGACAAATTTCATTAATTAACATCAATTTAGTTATTTACTAATGTCCATTTTACAATATAGAATAAAATAGACTTTCATCCTTTCGGACAGCTTCAGTTTTTTTTGTTTGTTTGTTTGTTTTCTTTAAAGTCTTATTTTATTTTATGTGAATAAAATATCTATATTGTAAAATGGACATTAGTAAATAACAAAATACTTACAGGGCAATATAATGAATAATGAGATAAATAATAATTAACATCAAGTTTATTATAATTTTTGAAGTCAAAGAAACTGCTAGCATCCTATGGTTTTTCTGTTCATATTCAAAACAAAGTTTATTGGCAATAATGTAAATAACATATTCTTACCACTATTTTGGATGGGTATATCGAATGTCTCATTTCAAACTAACATTTATGATGAAATATTTCTCTAAACTTGAAGAATTAGCCAGGGAAAAAATAAGTTTACTTTCCTCACATTTTAATTTTTTTCAAACTATGATCTTCAATTTTATTGCCAAAAAGCCATCAACTTTGATAAAAATTTGAATCTGGATATTCAATGATTCTCACTTTCAAAATCTCTCAAATAGAAATATTATACTATCTTCTATCTATCTAAACTTAATCAACTCTCCAAATTATGTGCCTGAAACTTTCTTGGTAATATCTTATATGTACAGGATGATTACAAAAGAACTTCACACTTTTAAAAATTTATTACATCAAAGCTATTCAGAATATAGACACACCACATGCGGATTCTTAAAGAAAAACTGTTGAAGTTTATTGTGACACAGTTAAAGATGTTCAATATGCCCCCCTGTAGTCGAATTCATCCCAAACCCGCATTAACATGTCTCCATCAATCTCACGTATCGCTACCGTAATGCGTTCTTTCAGCTCTTCTAGGTCACGGGGAAGGGGTAGGGTGAAGACCTTGTCCTGTACACACCCCCATAAAAAGAAATCACAGCGGTGGATTGGTCGAGCAAACAATAACCTGGAACTTGCAAAGTGGCCACCGCAGGACAAGGTCTTCACCCTACCCCTTCCCCGTGATCTAGACAAGCTGAAAGAATGCATTACGGTAGACATGTTAATGAGGGTTTGGGACGAATTCAACTACCGCATTGATGTATGCCATGTCACGACAGGGGGGGGGGCATATTGAACATCTTTAACTGTGTCACAATAAACTTCAAGAGTTTTTCTTTAAGAATCCGTATGTGGTGTGTCTATATTCTGAATAGCTCTGATGTAATAAATTTTTAAAAGTGTGAAGTTCTTTTGTAATCACCCTGTATTTAACAGGTTCAGGGATCAGTTGATGAATAAAGTTAATGAGATTCGTTAGTTCTATAGAGCATGAAAAGGGTTAAATTATGAATACTTGAAATGTTAATGTACTTTTACTAATTCAATACCTACTGCTTTCACTGATAGCAGATATAACGTACCGTTGCCACCTCAATGGTAAAATAAGATTTGTTACTGCCTCATTCATTGTTGTAGTGCCCAAATGTTGAAAAAATCCCAGATGGACCCAAAGATGCATATAGATTTAAGTTTTTTTTACACAGATGTTGCTTTTCATGTTTTTGGAAAAATAAAGTTTCATTTCTCTGTGACTAATTATTCATCTGCCAAATCTTTTATATAACAACTCCTAGAAAGACAGGCTGTGTCTAAAATTCCAACCAATGCAGACCACTATTGTACAAATCACATCATTGATTTTGCATACTATATCGAAATATTTTTTTAAACAATAAACTTGAATGATAAAAAAAAGACATTCTGCTATTCTATTATGAGATTTAAGCAGTTGCTTTCAGCATTAGTCGGACACAGGCATACACAAGAAAGCTATAAATTGTTACTACATAGATTGATTAAGTAATCATAATGTCAGTAACTGTTGACATGCAAAATTATCAACTACATTGATTCATGATTTTTCACATAGAAGGAAATTCATAGAAAACTCCGAAACTATCAAAAGGCTAGTTAATTTTGAGCTATCTTCTGAAATTTTACATGCTCAAAAAACTGACGGGTAGGGGGAAACAATGGATACACCTACAGAGGTTTTCAACTCATTAATATACTTGTTTTGAATATAATTATTTTCCACTTGCTTCATCTACCAAGTTAGATTCCCACCTTCACAATCTAATTTTTTCTACTGTTTGGCATTCCGGTGTTCTCATCTTCTTAATTTATTTATGAAATAAACGTTGTCATTACATGTCTTTATCAAATGATTATCATTTTACATCTCAAAAGTTTAAATTTGTGAATGACTTAATGTGAAAGACAATGATTTTCATTGGGCTGATGTATAGGCTCATAGCGATTTTTTGCTTGCATGCCAAAACGCTACAAATCGGGCTCGGTGGCTCAGTGGTTGTGTGATCGCCTCTGATGCCCGAGGACGTGGGTTCGACCCCGGCTGAGGATGACGAGAATTTTTTCAGGGGGAAGATCCTGAGATCACGCTCTTTCTTCAGAAGGGGAGTAAAGCCGTTGGCCCCATATAGTCGTTTGCCGGCTGCAAGTTAAAGAACCCTTGCGAGGCAAAATTTGCGGCCCCTATAACGCCGTCCTGAAATGACCATGGCAATTGAAAAGGACGTTAAGACCAAACAAACTAACCAACCAACCAAAATGCTACAAACTTATGCATCAGCTTAATATGAGGTATGATCCAAAATTTCCCGGATTGGAGCTATATAATCAACACGTGAAATAGTTTCAATGTGCACAGAAGGATGGCAGAAGGTACTTATTTTTTGGGAGTTAGGGTACGAAATTTCATCGTGAATGAAGCAGTTCTTGCCTTTATAGATGCTGTTTTGTTAGAAGTTGTTGAAATTGCATAAAGAATTTGTGCGAGTGGGTTACAGTGTCAATTCACAGTTCCATCGGCGTGCATAGAAACTATTTCACATTTCCAGAAATTTTGGATCACGCCTCATATATAAAAGCATGGTCTTTCGTTGAAAAGACCTCTTTATATTTTTGTCAATCTCAAATGATATTGATATTCATCTCCTATTTCTGAGAATAAATTGTTGTTCGCCTGTAAGAGGCTCCTATTTTGATTTTATGCTTTACTTTTTCTTAGGTATGAACGATTATTGAGACGTGCACGAGTGGAAGATTTGTCCGAGATATCAGGGATTGGCTGTCTGTATCAAAGTGGTGTAGACAAATGGGGAAGGCCGGTCATTGTTTTCATTGGGAAATGGTTTAATTTCAATGAAATTAATCTGGATAAGGTAATAATATATTTTAATTGTTTTTTTTTAAATTTGAAAATTTCAAGTATTTATTACTTAGCTGGTATTAAAATGCTTATAATATTTAAGGTTCTTTATTTATTTTTTTTAAGGCTTTGCTCTACCTGATATACTTATTGGACACTGTTGTGAAAAAAGATTACGTTATTGTTTACTTTCATACGCTTACAACGGCTGAAAATCATGCTTCAATGTCTTGGATAAGAGATGTATATAATACTTTAGAATACAAGTAAGGAATGTCTTGAATAATGGTTTCACTGTGTAATTACTAATCTATTTCTAATATTTATTAATAGTTATTTCAGGAAATTTAAAAGTCTTAAATAATGGGTAACTTTCACATGCAATGAAATTTTCTTTAGAAAAAATTACATGTGTATTGAAAATTTTCTCTTAAGATATTTGGCTGTAAAGTATCTACTCGCAAGTAAATAAGAAATGTGCTTGAGGATTTATCAATTTATTTAAACATAATATAAGTATTAAAACATTGCATAAAAACTCACTTACAAAAGAACATATGTTGCATTGTGAGTCACTTCATCCTGTCTTTGCAATGTTCTCCACTTTCAGCCTTTGTAGGAGCAAAAAATACAATACATATAAGCTCCCTCACAATCTCCACTATGGATGATTATCATCTCTCTTAGGAAGCATTTTTGTGGAATGCAATTTGCAACGAATGTCAAATTGAGCATGCCATATTGGAGTGGCTGAAAGTATAACAGAATGGAGGTCTTTGTCAATGCAGTAGATGCTTTCATAGTGTTTGTCTTTCTAAGCAAGAATCTGTATGGAGAAATTATATTTGCGAAGACTTCGTCATTTCTTCAAACCTGTACTTAAATAAAGTTGTTCATCTGAATTTTGATTACAATACTGAGCAGCTTGTAACAGTCTCCTGTAGTGAACTGTCTAGTGTGTTATCGTGTTTAGATAGAGAAAAAAAATTAAATAAATGCAATTTACATTTCAAATATTTAAAAAAAAAAAAAAATCATATAATTACTTTCTTTATTTATAGATACAAAAAGAATCTTAAAGCTTTCTACATAATTCATCCAACCTTTTGGACAAAGGTAAGATTTAAAGATCTGCCATATATCTAAAATGAAATAATAGATAAAAGTATTTTTCTGCTGAGATACATGCTGTTAAGCAGTCAAATTGGAAGGTCAATTTTCACCATCACTTTAAAATCAGTTTGGTGGTTTTCAGAAGGAGAAATTCTCAATCTTCAGACCAGCTGACTGTCCTATCATTGGGCTTCTGCTTTGACTGCTGAACAGGCATTGGAATATTTGAGAACAGCTTAGCTATACCACTATCTGCAGTAGCCTAGTTGATAGAGGCAACGAATTAGAGACTTGTCGTCCCTGGCTTAAATCCTTTTTTTTTATTTTCATCTATATTTTATTCGTATAATTAGAAGCATAGGTTTCAGTATTTTCATTATCACTTTATAAATGGAATTGGGAGAAAATTTTGATATGCATCTCCTGTAGTCCAATGAGAGCAGGAAAAAATTGGTACTTCAGTAAAGATAAAAAAAAAAAATAAAAAAAATTATTTAAATTTGAAATAATGTAGTGACATATCATCTGTTTTTAAATTAAAAGTTCAATTCATAACTAGAGTCACTATATGCATAGATTGATTTCAATGGCAGACCTAAGAGATCAGCAAAGAAAACTAAACTAAACCTGAAAAATACAATGATTCATAAAATAAATTTACAGGGTGTCAAGAAAAACAGCTGGGTGGCGCACCTTTGTAAAAGGACTTGGGGAGAACCCCGATTTACACACGCTGCCTGAGCGGTAGTTAAAATTTTTTTGGTTAAATTTTATTATGTGCCCATAGCTGCGATAACTTGTTGCATGTTACATGCAATCATGATTTATTCTTGGTAAAATTAATAGAAGTAATTTTTCACCCTTGACTCCTTCCTCCTTTTATTTTGAAGAATGAAGAACTGATAGGTTCCCCTTCCCATGCAAAGCCATTCAATCCACTTCTCAAAATTTTCCAAGAAAAAATTCATAAAGTTTGATATAATTGCCTACACTTTATAATTGCCTGAACTATAGCATTCGACCAGATTTGAAACGGTGCCTGCAAAATAGAAATCTAGCATTTTACCACAAGACTACCTGTACGAGATAAAAACCTATGCTACACAATTCGGGCATTTATAAAGTATAGGCAATAATAAGAAACTTTATGAATTTTTCTTGGTAAATTTTGAAAGGTGCGTCAAATGGCTTTGCATGGGTTTTTAAATTGTTTTTAACGTAGAATTTTTTTTTTATCAAAATTGGTGAGTCCGAGTACTTGGAGTCTCCTTGTAAGTTCTGCGAAAAGCTTATATGAATTACCAGCTTTAAATGACTTCTTCAACTAGTATTAAGACTGAAAGTAAATGGAATTTGCTTGAAGTGAAATAATCATTTATTTTGATTATTAAAAGTGACTAGAGACTGAAAAAAAATATGAAAGATTTTCAGGATTTGTTCTTACTAAATGATAAATATGGATCTGTGTTTGGGTAGGTTTAAAGATGGTCAAATTTGGTTAGCTATAAGTGTTTTGAAAATGAACAATATGAAAATTTTTATTAACAAGTAGTGCATGAATACAATGGTTTTTGCTTAACATTGTAAGCATTGTTGATACTGGCTTGAGATTGTTTCATTGCAATAGGCACTCACTTCATCATATCCAGTACATGCTTCCATCGCTTAAAAATCGTGCAAAACTCTCGTTAATCCATCTCATCCCTATTTTGCCATAATACTTATTTACCTTTATTCGGGCATTGTTAACCTTTATCACAATTTATTATATTATTTTTTTTTAAATTTTATCAGGAAAAAAGCAATCTGATTATATTCAGAAAAAAATCCTTCATTGTGTTTTGCCTATTTTATTTGGTTTATATGAGGTGTGTTCCGTATTGAGTAATTTAGCCATTGTAAGAGGAAGAAAGGAATCGGGGAAATAAAGCAAATAGAGTATTTTAAGAGGCCTAAAGAGACATTTGCAATGTATTTGATGGGTTAGACAGCGAAGTCTATCCTTGAAGAAAGATTTAGGCTGGTGTTATAAACCAGTCATATAACCGCATTCTTTAGATCCCTGTATTGTTGAATCTTAGCAGCTTAGAAATTTCTTTAATTGCCTCAACAGATGAAAATCATACTCTGACATACTTAGATTGTATGCAGATTGTTCACTGACTTCCCACTTCTGTGATGTCCGCCACCACTTTAGCATCATCCAGGCATGCATTGTTGTGGAAATTTTTGATCCTTGAACACTGTACCGGGACACCTATTTTCATAGCTTCAAGCAGGTTTTCGAGCAGATAATCTGTAGTTTATGAGCTTCAAGGAACATATGTGATCATTCATAGTATTTTCAACAATCAATTTTCTCTATTCATAATGACCATTCTCCAATGAATCTCCTCCTCAGCAGTTACAGGTTTGAAACTTTAGCATCCATCTTCAATGTGATGTCATGCATCTACAAATGAAAAGAGCAGAATAATTATAAATGTTATGCATTCGCCATATATAATAGTTTTGCATCCAGATTCCAAATCTTGACACGCAAACTCATCGTATGGCAAATGCCGAATTGTTTCATTTGAATATTCCTAATATAATTTGATTTTTTTTTTTCCATCTGTGTTGATGGGAATAACTGATGTTTAACAAATTTTTTGATAAATTTGTAGAGATGATCTTGTGCATCTGGAAACAATAACTTGAGAAAGAAATAAAAGATCATATTTCTTACTTTCCATGTATTGCTGTAGTATGATCTTTCATTTATTTCTTAAGTTAATAACAAATCTTTTGTTCCCATCATGGTTGTTTTACCTTTATTATATATTTTAAAGTAAACTTGTATTATATTATTTATAGAAACTGCTTACAATTTTGTAAATTATAAACTTTGTTTATTTCTCTAAATTCCTTAGTTAATGAGCTGGTGGTTTACAACTTTTATGGCTCCTGGAATTAAACATAAGGTGCAAAGTCTCGGTGGACTTGAATATCTCTATGCTGTGATGGACATGAATCAATTGGAAATCCCTGCTTTTATTACTGAATATGATATGACTGTGAGTAAAATTTTCAAGATATTAAAACATAATTTTAAAATTTCATTATTGTGAATGTTTGAGTAACTATATTATTTTTGAATAATAACCAGGAAACTGTGGATATAATACATTGAAGGAAGACTAACAACCTCTTCTCCACATAAGATTTTATATACTAGAATGTATATTTTGACCGCACTGTGGTATTCTTGCTGAACAATGACCACAGTATAGTCAAAATGTACATTCAATTAGTATACAGAGTGTTGTTAAATTTCATATCAAATATGATAGGGGGATGGAATGTGTGATCCTAAGCAAAAAAAAAGTTCATATGAACATGGGTCCAAATTTGAACGATAACTGAGATATGAACAGAGAATAAAAATGCCACCACTAAGATCAACAAGTTAATAACTAACTTTCTATAACACCTAGAATAATGAAGTTTGAAGAAAGAATAGGATACACAAAACTGTGTATACCATTAATATTTGAACGAATTCTAACGAATATTTCAGAGTTACGCACTCAACATCATAACAAGTGTTCACATGTGAGTACTAACCACTACGAGTTACGATGTTGACTACATAACTCAGAAACTACTCGCTGGAATTCGATCAAATTTTACCGGTAGACACAATTTTATGTACCCTATTATTCTGCCAAATTTCATCATCCTAGATGTTGTAAAAAGGTAGTTGTTAACTTGTTGATCTTAGTGGCGGCATTTTAATTTCTGTTCATATCTCAGTTATCGTTCAAATTCGGACCCACGTTCATATGAACTTTTTTGCTTAGAATCGCATATTCCATCACCCCTATCATTTTTGACATGAAATTTAAACAACACCCTGTATAATTTCTTATCTGAACAAGAGGTTGTTTGTCTTTCTTCACTATATTATTTTTTTGGATAAATTTAATATATATTTAATCTTTAATTTTGCGGTTAATAGAGATTAAGGGCTGTTATTATACTGTATAATCCGCTTAATTCGAAGTATCAGAGACCTTGAAAATTGTTTGACTTATCAGGATTTCAACTTTAAATGGCAATAGACGAGGCTAAATTAAGGTGCATATGATCTTTGATAAAATGTATATGCAGTGTTCTCCCAGAAAATTTTATCAGGTGGGCGGTAAGCTAAAATAACTGGGCAGACAAAAATTAAAAACAAAAACAAATAAAATATTATGCAGTGTTGTGCAGTTTTTCGTGTATTCTTCAGCCGGGCGGCGCACCCGTTAAAAAGGGCCTGGGGAGATCCCTGTATATATACTAAGTATTTGAATAAAACTGGAAACGAACCATTGCACAGTGGTCCGGATTAACGATCTAGCTGGACAAAATATTTCTCTTGACAAATGGGTAGAATTTAAATTTCTTTATTGTTTTTAAATATATACAATAATACACAGGGGTCCAAAAAGTCTGGGTAGCATGGCAGATATCTCAAAGCTGCCAGATAGGCGAGATCTGATGAGTGTGGTTTATAGGTAATAGGGGGGGGTGGAGAATTCATTGCCGCACTCAAATTTGACTTTAACCCCAAATTTAAGGTCATCCATTTGCTAACTCGAAAGCTATTAAAGATAGAGAAAAATTTCCAATTGATGCCCTGTAGAGCAACACCATATAAGTCTAAACACAATTTTTAATCACACCCTTCCCCTTAATAGACTTGGAGAAAATGGGTAAGAAAGAATCACGCAAGGTCAGCTTGGGCTGGCCAAATTGGCTGGTGACACATGAGCCATTATTCAACAAAATTCAGGAGTCAGCAATGATGACTGAGGAAAATCCAGAATGAGAAACTTTCAGTTAATCACATCACGTTACAGTTAATCACTTCCGATAGTGGATGTCACAAGAAGAAGAAAAATAGGCATGAAACAAATAAAACTGATCATTTTACAGCCTGTTTGTGCCAGTTTTGACTTGTTTCAAAAAATTTGCAAATTTGATTTTTGTCCAGCTAGATTGTTAATCTGGACCCCTGTGCATTGTGAGCTTTATTTATTACCTGGCATCAATTACCAAAAATTGGTACCAGATTGTGGAATGGAATTGGTACTGGTCTGTTACCAGATTGGCTTCACAAAAATTAAGCAAAAACTATGGAAAGAAACAACCAAAAAGATGAAACTCTAATCCACTCTTTGTGATTAGAGATTTCATCTTTTTTGGTTCACATAATCTGATGATGTTTCATCAATCAAAGAATTATCTTGCCTTAATTTTTTTTTTTTTTTTTTGTAACTTTTCTTTGGCTAAATCTATCAGACTTATCCAGAGATAAAAAAGAAAAACACTTTGACTTAATCGATGAAATTTATATTTTAAATTTATGTAGTGGAACGGAATTTCAAATTTATTTCAATTTAACAGACTTTGATTTATGTGGATTATACTGTATTTTTCAAATGATTATTAGTATATAATTAGTATTTTTCACATTAAAAGAAATTTAAGTACCTATAGCATATATCGTAAAAGAAATTTGGAAAAAACATTAAACATTGTATGGTTGGCAAGTGAAAAGCACGGATATAGTGTAATTTCCATAATCCCGGTTTTGCCCAGACATTTTTGTGGAAGTTTCAGTCATTTTTTACAGTTGTTGCTTTTAACATTACTTTTCATTAATATTGTGTGAATTTCTTTTTTTAAATAAGCCTGGATTCATGAAAGTGTCTTTTTTGATGACATTGGTAAATTTAATGACTTTGTTGTAAACACAGTTCATAAAACATGCCATTAGCTGTTCTACATTTAGTGACGAAATAATTGTTGTCTGATTTGAAGGGTATGGAAATGCCAATTTTGCTTTTTTGAAAATTGCCAGTCATCCAGTCTCTACAGCAAAAAGTATTTCTTAACTGTGATTCTTGTGATTGTAGAAAGATTATTTTGCTCTTAAAATATGGACTGAGAGATCAAGTGTCACCAAACAGGTTTCTGAAACTGATCCCAGTGTCAGTTAGATAATCTTAAGTAACTTAGGTCTACCATATCAAGAAATTGATGAATTAGCTTTGAGAGCATTGAAATTTGCAACAGGAATTCTATTTTGTTAATTGCTGATAAGGAGCCAAATCCGAATTCTGTTCATTTAATTTAGTTAATCTTAGGTTTTAATTTTTTTCTTTTGGTAAAATTATTTCTTGTTGAGTTCGTTTATGCCATTTCTTAATGACTCCATTTGAGGCTCAACCAAAAAAAATGATTAGTGATTTCCCCTCCTCCTTCCTTTCTTAGGCTATTTATTCAGCTTCTTAAACTTTATCTTTAGTCTCAATTTTGCCTTTGAGAATGGCTCCATTAGGATGAAGTTCCGGCCGGATCTCGTGTTCAGTTATGATATTTCAAGAGTAATATGGAAGAATGATCCAAAAACAAAAAAGGTCTAGCATAAGTATGTTCACTGCAGTTGTTAGGAAGCAGAGTTTACCTTGTGAGGAAGATCTTTTAATGGGTAATTTCAAAAGAAAATGATGATCACTCTTAATAATATGGACATTCACAATGTAAAGGAAGCCAAGCAATTGACAATATCAAGGAGAATTAAATGAGTGTTGAGTTTCACCAATCAGGTAATTGGTTCTTATTATCTGATTTATCATTACTGGGCTTTTCTTTCATAAAGCAGCGTCTAAAAAACATCAGCTGCTAAATGTCCGTATCACATTTATTGCTTTCTGCTTTGGTTCTCAATCCTTTAATTGGAATTACAACACTGTTGGCAGTGTCAACATAATAATCATTGGAAACATTTAATATTATGTTGTCAACCCTGTTTAATCTCAGTTGAGGATCTTGGATGCTAGATATTATTCTTTATCACACCTGTGCTGTATATCTGAATTATTGGCTTTATCATAATTTACTGGTTATAATTCCTTTTTATTTTCTTTCTTTTATATTTCTTTAGGTCAATGGGATTCGATACTATGTACCTTCCTAGGCATCTCTTATACTCTTGATGACTTCATTAAATTACTAGTATAAATGTTGTTAAACCACTGTATTTTTGCAGTTAAGATCATGCTTCTAAAATAATGAAAAGAAAATGTTAAATACAAATAGGATGTAAAAAAAGAAAAACAAAAAAACTTAACACAAAAGGTTGGATGGAATTCCAGTGCAGCACGTACTTATCCCACTAAACTCTGTTGTAGAACCCAAGAGGAATGGCTTCCAAATCACTCTGTGATAGTGCAATCAGATTCCAAGTTGGCAAGTGCAAAAATATCATTTAAGGTGCATTTAAATTCCAACTAGAAGCAATAAAATAACAATTCTTAGCAGTAAATTGTTTTCAAGTTTTGTTATCAATTTGTTATTAAAAATCAAATTGAGCATTCCTATATATTATATACATTAACAAAGAAACAAATGTTCATTGTTGTTGTATCTTAAATGTTTATCGATTTCATTTTCTGAGACTTATTCCGGAACACTGTTTCATATCTCATTAAATATAAATTATATATATATATATTTATGAAAAATAATAACAAAATTATTCTTACTCTGTTCTGGCGTAGAGGCGTGAAATTAAAATATGAAAATATTATTTTTAAAGAAACTATTTTTTATAGAATAAATTTATATCGCAACATAATGTTTCGATTACAATACATCATGTTATTTAGGATATTTTGGTGATGTTTGTTTTCCGAAGATGCACCATTTTTTTCATCTTTGGAAATGAAAATTCTCTAATGTTATACACTATTTATTACCATTGTTTTCTTAAACAGTATTCATTGATACTGTAAATAAATAAATTAATTAATTATTAATAATAATAAAGGTATATCTCACTTTGTTGAACATAAAATTTCTTGCCTTTTTTTTTTTTTCTCTCTCCCATCCCATGAAATACAAGCATTGAACATGTTAGTTTCTTTAGTTTATTTTGATAATGTGAATATTTATAATTTACTTTAACTATTTTTTTACTTTGCTTAAAGCTTCAGTTTTATAATTTAATATTTAAAATAGATTATAATATTTTGTAAATTTATTTAATTTTTTTTTTTTTTTTTAAATCTGATGCACAGTTTAAGAGTGCATTGATGACGCTTCCATTTTTTCTTGCTGTTATTTAATTTCATTTACTTACATGTTGTTTAAGTATTTATTTTTTAATATAGATATTTGAATTTCTTAATTATATAAATTTACTATTGACTTGTGATTTAAAGTGATAAATATTGGATTAAATTAACTCCTTTGAGTTTTGGAGATTATCTTATGATGTTAATGAAAACTATTCTGGCTGGACTTAAAGTAAAGCAAATTATTGGTTTCTAAATTTAATGTAATATTCAAAAAAAAAAAAAAACCATTTTTGAATAAAAAAAATTTAATGTTTAGAAGTTGTAAGTTATTTTTTTAAATATCGTGAAATCTGTATTTCAACATAAGTAGTCGCCACTTAATATGGCTGCCTCAGGACCATGTTTAAAGTGGCCACATTCTAACCATTGGCTATTTGCAGGGAGTTTTTTAAGGAGGATACATTAAGCAAGCTGGAGTGGCCACGAAAAGCTGGTAGCTACATTAAGCAGGCGATTGCTGTACTGATTTTAAATAATTAACTGTCTTAAACAGTCTGACTGACTGTCCACCTGTCAGGAAGATAGATAACAAACAGCTCCCTAGTTTTGTGACAAAAAAGCTGAATCATCAGTCTTATTATCATAGAAGGCATTTTTTTTATTTTATTTTTTTTTTAGGCAAATGTATTGTTATAAAAACTTTTCATAATATAATATGAAAACATACTGCGTATTTTATCAATAATGTATGTTACATGGGTTACTCAGGAAAACAAGGGAGAAGAGTAAAAATAAAAAAATTCATCTACCGTAATAATGTTGAGCACGATAGTCACACATTAAGAAGCTTTGAAGTAATCTCTAAGACCAAGACTGAGGAAGGCAATGAATACATCAGTTGCTCCATTGTCCAATCTGTCAGTCTCGCATCATATTGCATTGGCAATTTCTTCTTGTGTAGGGGAAGTCTCCCACACAATGGAGTTTTTAATTTCGAAATCGCATGGTGACAGATCAGCTGAGTAGGGGGGATGGTCTTAGTACTTCCCATCTCAACATTAAGACTATTGTGCTCAACATGATTACGATTTTCAGTTCAGTTCTAACATAGTGAAATGAGGCAGCTTTAACCTTAGGTATTTGATACACATACCATGGGCTCAAGCTCCATGAATGTTGAGCTTTTTTCCTTCTGAGCTTCTTTCTGAATTAAAAGGGCAGTGGTTTTCAAATAGACTTAAACACTAGGATGCAGATGAAAACTTCCATGTATTCAGATTCTGAAGACTTAATAATGTATGTCTTAAGAAGCTGAATGCATGGAAGTTGGTAAATATAATATTACCAAATTTTATCAGTCTTCTAGGAAGTTGGCAAACATAGTTTTGATTTTTTTAGTATCCGCAAATACTTTTTTTAATATTTTATTTTAATTTTTACATAAATGAACATTGTGGGATTTTAAAAAAAAACAAAAAAAAAATTATAATTTTCGGAGCAGAATGCTAAAAAATTCTCAAAGATAAAGGCTATTTTTTTCCATAGTCTTGACAAGCTGAATGCAGAGAAGAGATTGTTTGAGCAAGTCCTTTCACTTTTTCTCTTTTGGACACAGCTTAATGGCTTGCTTTCTTATTAAGTGACTTCTCTTCATATCTATCCACTTAATACAATGAAATTAGATATTAAAATATTTAATTAATTTTTAATGCCGATTGACAATTAAAAAGATGCTGAGATTATTCTAAAGGTGGTAAATATGGTGTATGAACAAGAATAGTTTGGTGTCTTTTGCCCTTTTAACATCCACATGTATGGAAAGAGACAGGGTAAATTTCTATTACTAGCAAATCCGTTGCTAGAAAATAGGAACTTCAGCAGATCTGCTAGTCGCTTTCTGTTATTTCTTATGACTGAATATGTAAAATGGTTAGTTGGTTTCGGTTTTATAAGTGCATGGTCATTTGTCCCCAGTGCGAGATTTAAGAGACAGAAAACAAACAAAAACTCATGCAGGCTCATAAATTGCACAACCTCCAGCCTATATATAGAACATAAAACGACAATTTAAAAATAAGGCTTTTAAAAAAATTAAAACAGCTCAAATATAAAGAAACTCAGCTCTAAACTGTACCTATATTTGGGATTATCAAATTAAAACGACAGTATACGTATATTTTGGGATCTCATTTCTGAATTCAAGCTTAGAGATCGAAATCAAATTGTTCAATATTTTTCCCCCTCACTTGGACATTTTACTGTATTTGGTCAAGAGTTGTCTCTGGCATTTTCAGGCTTTTCCTATTTTTGTTTTGGGTTTTCTGGATATTTCCTAATTAGCACGCATTCTTCTAGGTAACTGCGTTTTTTTTCAATGATGACAAATGAAAGTGCCAACCGATTTTATGGTCTTCCTTACAGCATCTGCTTAACAGTGATTTACTACAATTTCTATAAGAAGTACATGCTGCCAAACAGCTTGGCTTTGAAGTAAGAACAGTGGTTTCTTGCATGAATCGTCTTGATCTCCTTAGTTTTCCAAATCGGACAGTCCCAATTGAAAAAAAGTAATTGAGGTTCGTGTGACCTATTGGAAATAAGACAATGGAGTGGCACAAAAGGTCTAAGCTCTAAGATTCATGCTCTAAGCTCTAAGATAAGCAAGTTTAATCGACTCAGGAAGATTACTTCCTTGAAAAGTTACAATAAAGGAAGAGGTGGATTGAACTTCCACATTCCTATACCTCATTCGCACTCGCGAGCGAAGGCGTAATGGGCTCTGTGATTACTTGATCTAATTTCGGGCATCTCACTGCGTTGGAGGCTTTGCACATAGTTTCTCCAGGCTCACTTTAATATTGGAAAATTTAATTGCTATTATATTGAGTTATATTAATCCATTAAATTCTGGGACTTGTTAAAATTTAATTAGTATTAAATTAATCTTTTTAAAATAATCCAAGATTATAATGGAGTCATTTCAAAAGGGACTAGACATTATGCGCACTCCTTTATGACGTAAAGAATGTGATATGACCCAACCAATCACGGATCCCATTATATGGTCGCTCTTGAGTGCGAACGTGGTATAGATCGTTCCTTCAATTCTTCAGGAGAATTTCATCAGTATGTCCCTAAAGTTCTGTTTCTAAATATTCCCCCCGCATAAATTAAGGGTAGGATTGGCGAAGATGTTTAATCCTCCTCCGGAAGACTCTCATTTCAAAAACACCTGAGCTTGTCTTCGAGAAGAGACGTCTTTCAACAAGCTGCCATCGGGCACTCGCCTTATTGACTAGCTCCACAGCCGAACCTCTTAGGAGGAATGATCAGCCAATTAACCGGATAGGGGCTATGAAGGAAAAAAATCTTCTTCTCAATAAGTGAAATACCGTGGGCACGATTTGATATTTTAAAAGGATCAGAAAATTTCGGAAACGTCCGAAGTCCATTCTCAAAGAGCCACAGAACTTAATTTTGCAAAATTTCGTGGAAACCTGCAATGATTTTTATAGGACATTGTGAAATCTAAAAAAAAATTTTTTTTAAGATTCTCAGCTCTCATTAGGTGATGGGAAGAGGCTGTTGCAGAGAGGGAGGGGAATAAGGGTGGCTAAGTAAGGGGAAAGGCATCCTTTTTCTCATATTAAAGCTTTATCTCATACAGGGATCTAGCTACACTGCGTGCGGCCAATACTATAAACATAACTATTTCCGCGATCACCACACAAATTGCAAGTTAAACATGCATTATAGATTGTAAAATATCAGTAAGATTTAAAATAAGCCACTGGTTTTCCAAATATTGCAACGGTAGCTGACTGCCAGTCTTGTTGTAATATACACATAGCTTGTAGTAAATTTCGACTTATCCTATTACTGAGTAAACCATTTTTTCTTACTGTTCTTCCAACTGTCAATGAAAAAAAAAACACATGGGAAATTTATATAAATAAATAAATGGAAACAAAATTCCATCTTCATCCAACACAAGATTAAACAGAGTAAAAAAAAACGACTTTAATGAAACTTAAACTATCGCCTAGCTATATTAGGCCATACCTTGAAAACTACTGAACCGATTTTGATGAAACTTGGATTTATCCCTAAATTGAAAGATGATTAATCCAATTAAAAAAAAGAATTATTGCAATTCGATTTCTACTTTGAGAAATTCGTGGACACACATACACACACTTATGAAATGTGGCATAATAATTTAGAAGCCCACATAGAGTAACATATATGAATATTGTGCAATTCCAACAATATTACAAATATACACATCAAATTGATAACCTCCTTTTTTGAAGTCGGTTAAAAATAAGTGAAAAGGCTTTAATATGTGATCGAAAAAAGTTTTGCTAATTGTTTCCTGGACTTTGCAACAATATAAATTTAATACAGAGTCGCATTTCGATCTTAGATCATCCTCGGTCAGAATTCAGTAAGAACTTGCCAGATTATATGCTAAAAAGTTTAAAGAGATTTCCCCAATCCAGGCACATTGGAGAACCAAGAACGAATTGTCCATTTGTTTAACCATCTACCTTATCCAACTGTTCAGTTGAAAAGAGGAGAGGAGTTGCTTTTCATAATGACTTTTGGCAATTGGCTTTTGGTAAAGGCCATAACCATGAATTCTGTATCCTGAGATTGTGGACAATTTGGCTCTACCAAAATTGTCAGTAACATGACACCATTATGGAAATGGCTAACATGATCGAGCGTGCAAGATTAGTTTCTGGAAATGAAATTCGAGCGATCAAAGCTTTCATCTTTATTTCATAGAACGTATTTAAGATAAATGGTAAGCCATTTATCAACTCCGACGGCAACTTTGCAGAAGGAATGTTGAGCCATTATTACAGAGTCTCACAGAAAATTGGTTACTAATTACAAGCAAATAGTGGGTCTTGTTTACTATTAATAAAATCCAAATTCTGTTTGCCTGCTTGCCTATATCTCTATAGACTCGGCTCCTGTAAAAAACGCCTCAAAACTAGCTATTAAACTGGATCGGTTACCTAACTGCGATGCGGGAGGTAGAGGGATTTGGGGGCCAGATGCTTATTTATTATACTTTAAGAATTCTTGATGTTCTACTGCATTTCGTTTGCGATTGTTATAATATTGAGTATGTTCAAGAACAGATAAGGGGGGGGGGGGTTATGTTTTTTGTATGAATGAGATCTAAAGAAGCAGTAGCAACAGTAAATACAAACAAAATGGCAATTGCAAAACAACCATTTCTTGAACACAGACAATGGTTAATGCTCCGGCTAAGACTATTTTAATCGTAGTGCTTCATTAGCAGATTATCACCACTTTATTATTATTATCCAAGAGGTATGACGTGAAAAAAATCCTCTTAGACTCATTAACATAGCTATTTTTTGAAACATGCGGTTCTGTGGCCGAAAAGCTGAGGCGCAGATTTTGTCACTCTCTTGATCAGCAAGTGTCGGGTTCGTATACCAATCTGGCATGGATGTTTTTATTTGTCCCTTTACTAACAGCTTGGGAAACACTAGAATAAAGATAAAAGATGAATAGTACCTTTTTTCTGATTAAACTCTTCCAAAAGTTTTATATGAATAAAATAAATTTTTAATTTGATTAGCAAATCCAGGAGAAGACAGGAATAGCGGATTGTTCACATGATTGTTGTTATGAAAAAAATCAAACTGTTTTTTGGTTATATTCATTTGTATTTATTAATAATATTTTAACTGACCAGTAAAAGTGCAATTTTTTATAAATGTTAAGCCTAAGTATGGTGACAATATGAACAACATATACACATTGGAGCTTCTTGGTTTACATCACAGGAAGAAATAATTTTAAATTCAAATGGAGAAAATTACATAATTTGACATGGTAATGTCTTCCAGATATCGCATAATTCAATTATTTTGGTTATTAAACAATTTTAGAAACTTTGTGAAGCTGGTTTTTAAATATACTCACACATTTCGCGTTTTATATGTCTGCAAGTTATGCAATGTCTTTCCGTTGTGCTTCGTATTTCCGATTTTTCTGTTTTCGTTTTGAGACCTTTAATGGATTTTTCCAACTGGAAGTCACAAAAAAAAATAATAATAATACAGTGACATAATTTTTAAAAATGGTCGATTTCACATTATTACAAACTGTTCAACTAACAATACATTGAAAGGCAACCCTATGACAAAGAGAAATTATCTATAATTATTCTCAGCAATATGAAAAATAAATCTAAATAGTATATTTTCCATGAATCGTCATTCAAAGCAATTTTAGAAATTAGTGTTGAAACTGTTTCAAAAGCCAGCGTGGATAACAATCAATCACCTGACGAATTCTTCAGGACGATTGTGGCTTTCCCTTCGAAAGGGAAACTTAGAGAATTTAATATACATGTAATAATTTGTTCAAACATGTATATAAATGTTGCCATACTTTCAATTCCGATTCTGTATCCCTATATGACCCTTTTGATGAGGCTTTAGGTAAACAGGAATAGCTTTAAAACACACTAATGATATTTAATCAAAAATTTGGAAACCGTTTTACTATTAAAATGTACTTAATTGCTAAAGGACAGCTTAGGATCATGGCTACACAAAACACTGCAAATCAAATATTGCCGTCCAATCAGTTCCTTTTATACATAAAGCAGATGATGCAATATATACATGAACCAGATTGGTTAAAGGATTCCGCGGAAGAACCGTTTCCAAATGTTCCTCTTTCAAATTTTCACAACAGTTGAGAAACAGAAAGCGCAAATTGAGGCACTTTGAGAGCAGACGTACACAGTCGTCTGGTGCTAATCCAGCGCGCTGATCTGCGCTCAAACGAAGGTATTCAAGACTTTTAAATGCTGGAGGTTTTGAAACCATTCCAGATAACATGCCAGAATTGGTACATTTCAAACGCTTTAAATTTGGACAGGAAATGTCAATTTCGTTGAAGTTGATCTCATCAAAATGAATGAGCGTTAAGACTTCTAAAGATTTGCCCATCTTTTGCAAAAAGGGAAACACGTCTTTGCAGAAATTTAAGGTGTTGCCGAGTCTCTTGATGGATATAGTCTTCAAAGTTTCTATAGGCTGCATATTCACAAAATCTTTATTTGTTGCACTAGAAATGCATAATGTCGTCAGAAAAGGACACATCTTGGCGATCAAGGACGGAAGAGAAGAATATGGATGAGTGCCATCGTAACTAAGTTTGCAAAGATTTAGTTTGACCAATCCTCGAGTCTCAGCTTCCAGTCTTTCTATGGCTTTTCCAATAACTACGGCAGAGAACTCTAGCTCGCGTAACTGTGGCAAATACAGAAGCATGAACTTAATACCTTCCAAAAGATGTTCGCAACACCTATAGGATGCGTATAGACTGACTTTTTGAAGTTTTTGGCAACGTCTCCGCCCCTGTGGATTCTTTGGATTTATGCAAAGGCATGCCAATCCTCGGCTCGTAATCCTTTTTGTACTGGTTAAAAGAACGCTCAGGTTGGGGCAGCTGTCTCCAATCACATCTAACATTTCATCGTCGCATGGGCCAATGACATTCAAATATGACAATGAATTCAAAGTTCTTATGTAGCTTTTCAGTTGAATTAGGGCAGATTTAAGTCCGATCCAAGATATGCGCTCGTCTACTTCATTGAAAATGTCGATTTCGAGCCAATTCAAATCGGACTGCGTCGCTTCAATTGCTTTCAAGATGTCCAACACATCGTCTTCTTTCATTATGGAATATCTTAGGTCTATTTTTTTCAGTCTTTTACACAGTAAGATTTGAAGCAATTCTTTACGATAGGCTTTTGAAAAACACTGGAGATGACTGTTGCAGGCACCGATGATCTCTTCGATGAGCGAGGGCGGAAGTCCAACGAACGGGTTGTTATCAAAGTTCAACCACGGGAAGTCCGGTTCGATTTCGCCGTCGTTTAATCGGCACAACATTTCAGAGACGGTGATCATAGAATAATATTGCAGAGATCGAGGTGACCATTTATTCGTAACGATTGTCCTGAAGCTTTTATTGGTCATTGTTGTTGGTTATGTTCCTTTGTTTTCACACAGATTAATTAGAATGCATATCAATTCAGACTTCACTGTCTTTCTGACGATTCAATTCCATAGCAAATAAACTAGTTTACTTCTAATTTATCTACTTTAGGAATGAAACGTTGAATAGCATACGAGGAAGCTGTGTGTACAAACTGAACACTGGACAATTTAAAACATATTGCTTTTTGATAACGACAAAATAACAACTAACAATAGCTATCTTTACGAACGCGTGATCCTATGCAATTCGTGCATTGTTCAAAATAGTCAACGATAACAATCAAAATTTTAGTTTAAATATTTTAAAACATTTAACATGATCTTTCTTAAAAAAAAAAAAAAGAAAGTTAATTAATCTTTTAAAGATGGATATCTTGCTATTGTATATGTTTATGGATAAATAAAGTTGTATTCATCTTTTGAAATTTATGTTTATTTATATTTTTAAGAATTTGCATTTTCTGAAAATAACTTTTTGTTTCTTTCAGTCACATCTAAAGATTGTGGATATGAATAACAGAGAAAATAACTTCAGTTCGAATATTTTCTAATACCGCCAGTATTTTTCTTTATACTTGTATATTTGCCTTCCTTGTATCTTTAAGTGGGCATTTTATTAGGTGCGCCCCATGCTTGTAGAATGAGTAGTTCTGATTAGATTGGCATGATATAAAATTCTTTAACCGCTGTCGCATTTGATAGGGCAACTTTTAATTTGGGTTGAGTAAGATGGGCAGAACCAAGGACTGCAGAGACAATTGCGGAATACACTCTGCTCCAGATATTCTTCCGTATCGGTTATGACAGCGACATCCTCCTACCTGCATAAAACAAGAAATTTGGTGTCTTATTGGAAAGTATATAGTAAAACTTCTTTTTTTAATTTAATTTCTTCCAAAAGGCTCTTTGAAAAATGAATTAATTTTCCGTCATCTACTTTGCGCACTGTTTTGCCCGTTTTTGCTCCGAACTGAAGATCTCAGAAAGAGAAGAGAATTCAACTCAAAATCAAGTTTTTGGTAGTTTTTTGTAGTAGAATACGCCTTGATTGCGGCGTATTCAGTTACTCACGGCCTTCTAGAAACTACCAGGCCTGAATATGGAAAAGATAAAATATTGTTACGTCGTTCTGGCGGTGCTCAAAGCCAACTAGGCAAACAGGCCCTGACCAACACCAGCTAGAGATAAGGCTAGGAAACAATATAATTAGATTAATCCATTGCTTGAAAATTTTCTTTATACATATCTTTAATACATAAGAATACTTAATACATTTTTGCTTTCATAGCTGCTTTTTATGTAAAGTCATGTTTGTAAGCGCCCGTTGTTCATAACGTTCGTCAACCGAAACATTTTCCAGAAATAGATGTCGAAAACCGCGGTGCACCGTCTCTAATAAAGTGGGAGTCTGTATATAAAAAATTTCATAAAAAAATTAAATTGCCTATAGACAGGGTGCGCAGGAAGTAGGAACGCGCATGCACCACTTTCTATGCCTTCCTTCACTTCCGACCATAGAATTGTCTGAGGCAGAAAAGAGAAAACAATGAACGATTTAACCAATAAAAATGCCTTAATATGTTGCGCCTAGTTCAATCAATTCACAAAACGCAAATTTATTGAGTAAAGTAACGTTTCATCGATTTCCGTATACCGTTTTATGATCTCCAACTCAATAAAAAATTAATGATAAATCGCGACACTCGGCAGTCAATCTGAATAATTTCAACTTTTAGTCACAGCCAACACCTGAAGTGCAGTTATTACGAAAGCGGAAATACGTCCAGACACGAAGTAAGCACCCCGTCTATAGGGACCGAGCGCAAAGGTCGCAGCACCAGAAAAATTAGCACTATAGTGTCAAAATTCGGCATATGCAGGTCACTTGCACACGAGCATTTCTCCTTTCCACCTGTTTTTCTTTTAAATGAAGGAAAAAAGGTAAAAAAAAAAAAAAAATGACATAGGTCTACTTAAATAGATTTCAGATTATCATTACACTATTCAAAGCTCATGTCAAATAAAATTTGAAATTTACGAAGACCTATGTCATTTTTTATTACCATTTTTCTTCATTCAAAGAAAAACAGACGAAAAGGAAAAATGCTCGTGTGTATAACTTTTGCTATACACAGTCGTCTGCTGCAACTCCAACTATTAATGCCGAATTTTGACACCTTTGCGCTCGGGCCCTATAATTTAATCGACTTCAACTGTACGTTTCTTAATTTTATTTTATAGAATAATATGCATTTAATTTGTTCAAAGTTAATTAAATTGCCCACAGACGGGGTGCTTATTTTCATTTACTTGATTAATTTCCTATTTTTCCAAGAAGTTTTTAAATTGGTTCATTCGTTTACATTGGGAAATAATGATTATAACATTTACAAATATATTACAACATAAAACATATTACATTGTGAGATAAAAATGATTAGAGTTTCGAATGCGTAATTGTAATCAGTAATAACAATATTTAATGTCCCCCTATTTAATTGAAGAAACACACTTCAACATAGAAAAATCAAACAAAGGCTAAAAGAAAATTTAATTCTAAAATCTCATTCTGACAAATCAAACGAACGATTTAAAAAACTCAGTTGCAGTGAATAAAATAATAATTATATATACCAAATTACTCTTAAGGACAAATTCATTTTCAATGACTTTTCTTAAAATATGTATAATCAAGTGGATTTGGATTGAACCAAAATTAGAAAGGGAGGGAAGGGTCAATTGGCGAATTACTTCTTCTACAAAGGCTTTAAAAAAAAGTCTCATCGCTCATATTTCTATTGCTGATTGTCAATTTTAGTAGTTGAAGTAGTGTATAAAAGTGCTTAACAGCTGCGAATATTCACTTAATATAATTTTTGCAAAGAAGCAATGGAAAGTACTCTAGAAGAGCAAAGGAGTCTTCATGAAGAGCGAGAAAGATTAACGGATGCAATGGTGAAAGAAATAGTTTATAAGAAAACAAGTGTAAGCGTTATTACTGATAATGAGATTGATTAAGTTTATTACGTATTTGCTTTATTCATAAGTTAGTTATAAAAAGATATTGTTTGTTTTTTTTTCAAAGGTACGAGATCAAATCAACTCCGACCATCGACTGAAACTCTTACTGGAGGTGACATGAATAATGAATTTAAATTCCAGTCACATTCTTGATTACGAATATTTACCAAAATATCGTATATTAATAATATTCCACTTTTCTCAGTTTTATTTAAATTTAATTAAAAATATAATTTAAATCTTAAATTTGCATAGTAAAAACGTGGGCAATTGCGCAATTAATACGTGTTAAAATTTGCAAAGGAATTTTTATTTTTATAATTTTAATAGTTTCTCGCAAAAGTATGTAGATAAAAATTGCAAATGGTAAAAATTAGTAATCTTTCTGACGTGAGACTTTTGTATGGAATTACTAATTTATTTCTTCATGATTACTATAGAGACATATCCAGTGTACGGAAAATTTGCACGAGCTTTATGAAGACAGAGATGGGTAGTTATATTTATTTGAACATTTATCTGTTTCAAAAGCTTGTTCATTCTATTGCTATTAGAAATTTGTGAAGCTTAATTTTTATCTCTTCGCTAGAATGAGGAAAGAAGAAATCGCCGCGCTTTCGAGTGTAAACGTATTTGAAGAGTTTCACAAAAGACTAAGAGGGATCAAAGAGTTCCACCGTCGCCATCCACATGAGGTCTATAATTTGCAATTAATATAACAATTAAAAGTAATTAAATATTACTTTCTTCAATCTTGTAACAGTGATGGCTACAAAAAAAAAGGGCAGCATGGCGCGCGCGAAGGCAATGGGGCACTGAATATTTGAAAGGGCACTGAACGTCTGAAAGGGGCACTGAATGCAGCTAAATTCTTGTTTTAAAGTTAATAAAAGTACGTGGGCATTTCAGTGACCTACATTTATATTTTTAAAGCATAATGCTAATTTCGGAATCTGTATGCGATTAGGGCACGTTATGGCTTTCTAATTTCTTCTAGGCTAATCTCTTCCTTATTTTGTGATACCACGAAAAGACATCATCTGGTGGTACAGTCCTTAATAGTTTTTAAAGTATAATTTTCAACAATTTATGCACTATTTTTGCAGGATAAAATTGTGAATAATGATTGCATTAAGATTTTTAAACCTTATACAGTTGATCTGTATTATCCGTCAACATTTTATTAATGCTAATTTAAACATGAAAGTTTATTGAGGAATACTTCTCGCGGAGCAAGCTGTTTGTTATGACAGTAAAGCGACCACAGACGAATACAAAAGGCTCGATTTGTCAGCGCGGAAGATAAAAAAGCACAAGGAGTAACGCGATAAACAGCTCGTCACGGCTACCAACTGAACTGATGCAGTTAGTTTATATTTTAAATGAATGTACGTAGCAGTTTAATTAAAATGTTTAGGCTTTAAATCACTCACGCATGAATACTTAAGACGCGCATTGTTGGCATTTATTGGTTTCAGTTTCTTGCGTTTGTGCAGCGCCGAGAGGCAGCGTGGCGGGGCAAGGGGCAGCATGGCGCTGCGCCACGCTGATTTTGCCTAGCGGCATCACTGTTGTAAGTTTTGATTCTATAAACATTAGGTATCTGTTCCATTATCTGTCGAATTTGAAGAGTTAGCAAAGATGAGAGAGGAACCAACAGAAGAGATGATGAGTAAGTTACAAGTAAAATGTTACGAGTTATCAGATAGAAAAATCGAAAAAAGGTTTACTCCCCACCCCCCTAGTAATTTTATATATAAAATAAATTCTTTGATAATTAGATATAGTGCAATTTACCGACGAAGAAGGATATGGTAAATACCTTGATCTTCACGAATGTTACGGAAAATATATTAATTTAAAAGGCATTGAGGTAAGAAATTCAAATGGTTTGTATTTTTCATTAGAAACAATATGATGAATCCATACTAATATGCAGGATGGTTATAATTAAACTTTCCCTACTTATAATCCGCCCTAGACAGGAAACTTCTTTGGGTACCAAACTCGGTAGAATGTCCAGATTATGGACCACAAGATTTGCAAGGTTCTTCACGATTTTTTTTTTACACATGATTTATAAGTGAAACGTTCGCACATAAGCCGATCTGAGGAGAAGCATATCAAGAAAGGTATCGAGCATACCCATGAAGATGCTTCGTGCAGCTGTGCAGACTGTCCTGGACAGTGATGGGCGCTATTTAGAGCACACATTGTAGTCTGATGGATGATACGCCCACAAAAATTAGGCATATTGTATGAATTAGCAGCGCATTGAAAGTGTTTCATATCCTTAGCAGTGTTCTTATTACGGTTCCTGTTCTTGCGATTGCTCGTTTTCCATATAGAGAGGGTTAAATAGGGAAAGATTAAATAATATTTTATTTAATTAAACCATCCTGTACCTACATGTATATTGAATCTTATATTGAAATTCCAGCATCAAGATTACATTACGTATCTGACGATATTTGACCAACTATTTGACATTCCAAAGGACAAGAAAACTTCTGAATACAAGCGGTAAGTTTCTTGAATAACATCCATTATTATTTAATGAAACAATGTTATTAGTAAAAAAATACTTTTATTGGTTATAGATACCTTGAAATGCTGTTAGAATATCTTCACGATTATTGCATCCGTGTGAAACCTCTGTTAGATCTTAATGAGGTAAATATTAGTAATGGATAATAATTTTTTTGTTTCTATTTTCTCGTGTAAATTACAATATTATATCGTTTGCATTCTTTTATTCGTTTTTGTAAGGAAATGGTTAAAGTTATTGAAGATTTCGAACGACATTGGGAAAATGGAACTTTTCCAGGTTGGCCAGTAAGTATAAAAATAAGAATTTTTCTTTAAAAAGGAAATATTTCCATTCTTGAATATTAAAATCTTCGAATATTATCCATATATTTCTTAAGTCGCTCTCAACTCTTTGTCGTGCAGAAAGAAGCAGGCAGTGTCCTCACTCATACAGGAGCCCATCTGGATTTGTCAGCTTTTTCGTCATGCGAGGAACTAGCATCTCTCGGCCTCGACCGACTTAAATCAGCTTTAATGGCTCTGGGATTAAAATGTGGAGGGTGAGCATATTGAACACTTTGTATAAGTCATCCTTTATTTTGTTTCAACGTCTTTTCTTTAAACTAGGACTCTTGAAGAAAGAGCCAAGCGACTGTTCAGTACAAAAGGTAAAAAAATAAGCGAATTGGACCCAGCCATGATGGTGAAAGTTAAATCTGGCAAAAGCGATAAAAACAGAAATTGGGAGCGATACAAGGAAATTGCAACCTTGGAAACTAAAATTTACAGATTAACGGAAATTCTCTCGGTGAGTACAAGGAGTAAAAATAATTTTAATGCAACATCCTTTAACCTTCTCGCTCTTATCCTTGTTAATTCATCATACCAACGAAATAGTAAGCTCCGAGTTATGCACGTGACATATAAAGTGCAATAATTGAATTTGTTTTGGCGGGAAATGTCTAACAAGTATTAAAAAGGAAATTGCAGCGGATAAAAGTTCTCGGAAGAAGGCAGGGAGGTCAGATCTACATAGGGTGCAACGAGGCATATAGGGCCTCCTATCTAAGTGATGCAGTAGATTTTCAAGAGGAGTGTGTGGATAGTAGGTATTTTAGCCAAAGGATTGGGGAATAATGTGGTTTATTCAAAACTGCACTAAAACAATTATGAACGAATATATTACTTATTAAACGCCTTCGTATGTTAATTTTGATATTTGAGGAGGAGGTTTGCATGATAATCGTTTACTTAACGGTTAATTGTATTTCTTTAGGTACAGCGTCAAGGTACGAAGGATAATGTTCAGCGCAAACAGGCACAAACCGGAGGAGAACGAGAGGATTCGGATGCTGAAATAAGTGACGATGAATCTGAAGAAGACGACGATGACAATGAACTTCCCTACAATCCTAAGAATCTTCCTTTGGGTTGGGATGGAAAAGTGAATGATAGCTTGAGATTTGTTGGGTTTTTTTTTACAGGGTGATTATAAAGTCACTATACATTTTGGTGAAATCATTAACGAATTTCATTTATTTGCACATCCAAACACACCCAAAGTGAATGTGTGGATGCGAGTTACACAGTCAAAGATCTATGGGCCCTTCATGTTTGCCCAGGGGATTATCAATGGTACCGTGTACCTCGACACGTTGGAGCAATTCCTGGAGCCACAGTTGCGAGATGAAGGATTTAGGATACCGTCGTGTTCCAACAGGATGGGGTACTACCCCATTTGGCCAACATCGTTGGGACTACCTGAATCGCGCATTCCTAGGCAGATGGATTGGTCAGGGCTTGCCAAGACTGTGGCTCCACAGTCCCCAGATTTGACCCCCATGGATTTCTTTGCGTGGGGTTTTTATCAAGTCCAAGGTGTACCAGGTTTACGCACCATTGCACAGCTGAAACAACGGATTACAGCCGCTGTGGAGGACATTACACCGCAATGTTGCGCAATGTTTTCCGGGCCACGGTGGAACGCTGGGAGCTGTGCCGGGATGTGCAAGGGGGACACATTGAAATTTACTAAGAATGTATCCTGGTATGATATCTGGTTGATGCATACTGCAATTGCTGCAATAAAACGGAGTTTTCACCAAAATGTATAGTGACTTTATAATCACCCTGTATCTAACAATACAATTTTGCATATGAACTGTTGTTTTGATTTCTTCCTCTATTTCAGCCAATTCCTTATTGGCTCTACAAATTGCACGGGCTGAATATCAGCTACTCTTGTGAAATCTGCGGCAATCATACATATAAAGGTCCAAAAGCCTTTCAGAGACATTTTGCTGTAAGTGTAATAATTTTATTTTAATAACTTTGTCAGATGACGTTATGGTAATTTTTTTTTTTTTTTTTTTTTTTTTTTATATAAATAGGAATGGAGACATGCTCATGGCATGCGATGCTTGAATATCCCTAATACGGCACATTTTGCCAACGTAACGCAAATTGAAGATGCAATTGCTTGTATGAATTCTTATTTCTAATTTCTTAAAAGACGACTTGATTATTAAATTTAATTTATTTTGTTTTTCAATGTGGAGTTGTTTCTAAGCTATTTAAAATTAGATTAGTAATTTATGTAGCGCAAAATGCCAATTTTTGTTAAGCTCTTTGAAATATTTGTTTCTAGTATGGTCTAAGTTAAGATGGCTAAAGGAAGACGAACGATGGAAAGCAGATACGGAGGTGAGTTTTATTACTTCAATTTCATTTTATTCTCTTTTGAATTGTGCTTTTATTAAATGACCGCTTTCATTGAAATGGTTAGGAAGAATATGAGGATAATAGAGGGAATGTTGTTAACAAGAAAACCTTTGAAGATTTAAGCAGACAAGGTCTATTGTGAGCTCGCCTAAGGTTTGTATTCATCTATTTTTTTTAATCTTAGATTATTTTAAAGTTGAGGGTTAACATAATTCAGTTAAGTAGCATGATGCTGCGAGTATTAAATATTCCTGTTTAATGAATCGTATCTGAATTATTGACTAGCCCATAGCTTTCTTTGAAATATTTATATAAATGACGTGTATTAATAAATATACTCTGTACTTTTCGTCCTCTTCAGTTAAGGCTCAACCTCTTTGAGAAAATCACTCCGGGAGATACCACAGGATGTGGAACGCTGATCTTGTCGTTAATTTTGTCCATCCATTGTAAAATTAAGACAATTTTTAATGAATGTAAACAATTAATATGAAAATGATCGAAAATATTTTGTAATATTATAGGATTATTATTTTTAGTATAAATATATAATTTTTCGGCATTTAAATTGTTTATTTGAAATTTTTTTCATATCGTTTTTCTGACACGATTGATTATATGGATGCATTCGCACAGTGGAAAATCATTTAACTTTGCCAACTGTTTCTGTTGGAACTTACGTGTCTCCGTGTTATTTGATTTTTAAGTCTGCCTATCTCTCATAAGTACTACCACTCTCATGCGATACGATCAATGATGAATACAAGGTTGCCAAATGGTCCCAGCGGGGTTGGATTTGTGGAGGTAACTCGTCACTTTTCTTAGAACCAATAACGTCTTCACATGGCATCTTATGGCATGTAATATTCATTTGATCGGAAAAAATGAAAAACGAAAGAAGAGAACTTTGTTCGATCAAAAATCGCAAATCTTGATTTTGGTAGACTAACAAAACCAATAGTCATAAACTATTTAACAGATCGCGCCAAATTCTCCGTGCTGTCTGAAAGCAAAGCAATTTTCTTTTACTTACATTTTATGTAGCAAAATCTCGGCAGTACTCGATAATGTTTTCAATTTATGATTCGACTTGAGTGTTTGCTAAATGACAATATCCAAGTGAGTTGACGTAAGAGTGGTATCTTTATATTTTCACGTTGATTAAATATTGATAGTAAATGATATATTGAGTAGCTTCCAATAACATGCCCGTCTTCAGAAGGTGGTTGAGGGAAGAAAAATCTAGGTGGAAAGATTATACAAATGGTGCTCTAAAGCTTCTGACTTTTTTTTTTCCTCGCCAGTTTGGCAGTGAAAATGAATTCAGGATCAATTACGTAAATTAAACCTTCTCGCCATCTGATTTCATTAAAGTTTTACCAAACTTTCATATACTGCATACGATCAGTTTACTTCCTCTCCTCTCCCCCCCCCCCCCATATATCTATTTTACTTGTTTTAATACGGTTGTTGTATTATTTGAGGTGGCGAATCTCTAACTATTTTTCTAGGTAGAATAGAATAATGAGAGCAAGAAGATTAACAGCAATATTTTTGTTTTTACTATAATTTAAATCGGATATTCGAATCTCCGTTCGAATCTACTGCGATCGACAGGCTTATGATTAGTGCTGAGGAATATACGCATATGCAAATAAAAATATGATAAGGGATGTACTTATGGGATGACTGTAAACTTTACTGTGAAAAAGGTTTCCAGTTTCATTTCACTTATCACTAAATTTACCAGTTTAGAGTAATCTACATAGTCGTACAGGGCCGTACGCGGGAGTGGGCTATAGCCCCCCCTCCCCTCCGAAGTTGACCACCTTCCATATAATTGTTACATATAGGACTCCACCCCTACAAGAACAATGGCCCTGCCCCCCACTTCGAAATAAAATCATGGGTACGATGCTGGAACTCTATCCAGGCTGCACCTCCTTCCCCAAGAAACTACCAGTGAATACAGGGTGCGTTCACAAAGTCTCAAGCCTGGTCTCAGAACAAAAAATTTATTAAATATTTTTGTACAACGAACTAAAAGTCTTCGAAATATGACCCTTGGGCATCAAACAACGCTGCCAGCGTTTTTTTCATTGTTCATAGGCTCCCTGGAACTCTTCGCACGGGGACCTTGTCATTGTTTTTTGATAGTATCCTGACAATGACCTCGTCGAAGCTGCCTGGACCGCTGGAATCCTGTCGAATCGCTTCCCTTTCAGGTCGAATTGCTTCCCTTAATTCGGGGGAATAGAAAGAAGTCGCTGGGAGCTAGGCTGTTGGATGGCTGGGACAGTGTTGCCACGTTGAACTTGGCCAACTTCGCCGGCGGCGAGCGACGTGTGAGAGGGCGCATTGTCATGGTGAAGAACCCAATTGTCTTTGATCTCCTGGCGGACTCGATCCTTCAAACCCCGGAGGATTTTCGACTCTAAATTTTTGACGCACTCTCCGAGTTTTCGACGGGGGTCACTGACACGCACTCACGCCACTAGCAATCTGCTCACTCCAGCATTTCGGAAGTAACTGCCGCTGGTGCTGTCGGTTAGCTGATACCCCCCCACTACTTCACCCTGTCGGTGGAACCGGTCTGCGCGTCCTCCCCTACTCGGGAAAAAATCAGTCTTGAAACTTTGTGAACGCACCCTGTAAATGGACTGGATAGAGGAGGTTGTTTAAGAAAATATAAAGAAATTCTTTAAACTTAGTACTTAAACTAAGCGAAAACTTTTAAATACATGTATAGTATTTTGCTAGTCAAAAAAGAAGACAATTCCGTTATGATAAACCATTCTCTTACCCTAATCACATGAATTGCACAAATGGAACAAAATTTATTACACATCTTTCTATATTTTAATTTTATTGGTTTACATTGAAGAGAAGTTGTATTTTCTAATTGTTGTTTTGCCCAATATTAACACAAGATTTGGGCAAAAGGAAACTCTGTGCTCGGTTTGTGCCACTTTTCTTAATAGATGAGCAAAAAGAAAACGGAATGGATACTTGCACGGAATTCATGCCAACTCGCACTTTCTGGATTCAATTGTGACTGGGGACGAAATCTGGTGTTGTTGATATGACCCTGAAATAAAACGTAAAAGCATGGAATGGCGGTCCCCAACATCCTCGCGGAAACAGAAATTCCGGTTTGAAAAGTCAAGGGCAGTGAGAATCAATGGGTTTATTGAATGGCCTTTTTTCACAACGACAGAATGGGATAAAGTAAGGAAACGACACGTTTTTTGTCACTTCTGAGCGAGGAATCCCTCAAGGTTCCTCCGTCAGTAATACATTGTTTGCGACTTTGTTGTCACCTATTTTTGACGTAGCACTTAGTCTACAAAAGCTCTTATTTTAAAATTATCTTATTTTAACCAAAAAATATAGATACCAAACTTTGTCCCAGGCGTACCAAGACATCAGTGCAGATTTAAGTTGCATTCAGGAATGGTTTTCACAGAGAGGTATGAATTGCACGAAACTGTAAATCAGCGCAATTGGCTGCATTTCGGTGAAAATCATGAACATTTCGCGAAAAGTGTGTACGAAACTCTAAATCCACCCATTTGGGTGACTTTCAGTGAAAATCATGAACGTTTGGCAAAAAGAGGCCAACTGAAGATAAAACTGCTATTATTACAATTGGTAAAGGAATTGCGCAGAAGAGCGATAGACAAAAAATTTTGGGCGTTACTTTTGATAGTAACCTAACATTTATCACACAAATAGAGAATGCCATTAGCTACTGTAATAAGTTAAGATTATTAGTTAAAAAAAACTTCGTGGAACCCTTACTAAAAAAGAAATGATTACAATTTTGAAGGCTAGAGTGTTACCTAAATATTTCTTATGGCATTTTAATTTGGAATACATCTAATAAGTTTTTATTGAAAAATTAAATATCATACCTGCGGCTTTTAACCTATCTTGGAAACAATCTATTACCCAGACATGTAATGAGCTGGATCTATTAACACTCAAATCAACAATATTTGAGTAAATTAAAGGAATTAATAAAGGCCCTCCTAATTAATACTCATCCGGCCCATTTTATTTCACACTGGGTGAATATAGATATTGATAGTAGAAAAGTGAAATGGCTCCTGATTCAGCCAATGGAAATGATTTCGGCGTGGCGAGAGGAATTCTTCCCCTTCAATTGTATTCAATTGTGGAATTCATTGTCTCTACAAATCCGACAAAACAGTATTATATGTGATGCAAATAAATGTACTAACCATCAATATCACGTCTAAGTTGGATAAAGGCTAGACAACGAGATCTGACTAACATAAACGATTAATTTTTACTCTGTGTGAGTGCATAATTATAAATAAATAAATAAATAAAATTGAAAAGCCACTTTCTTTGACAGCACTGGCATTATCCACCTGAACAAACAGTCAACAAGGAGTACTACCGGGAGAGTTTGCAGTGTCTGATTAAGAGAATCTATCGAGTACAGCCAAAATATCATGCAAAAGAGTTGGTTCATTCTACACGATAGTGCAAGACCGCACACAGCAGTGCTTGTCAAGGATTTTTTAGCCAGTAACAGAATTGTGGAGCTTTATCACGCTCCCTATTCCCCAGATTTGTCTCCACCAGATTTTTTTCTCTTTCCAAAGGTGAAAACAAGACTGAAAGGACACAGATTTGAGTATATAGAGGACTAAAAAGAGCGTTACAGCCGAACTTGGAAGGGCGGAGGGACAGCTCATATGTGATAATTTACCATAATCTTTTGAGATGAAAAATAATTGTATAGAGATTCCCAAAAAATAACATGACCTCTACATCTTGTGTGATTTTTAACTCTAAATGTCATTTACGTATATAGATTGTGTTATGCCGTGTGTTTCAAAAGTTCCCGAAAGAGATGATGACTTTCCCTGCATAAGTACTGTTGTGCAGGTATGCTGAAGAGCTGGTAGACAGGAACCACTGTCTTTCAACCTCTTTTTTTTCAATTAATGGATGCTCCCAGTCGTTACGAATCCCGCTATTTATTTTACATAAATGCAAATACGCGAATATGAGAATTAAATAAAAGGTTAAAGTAAAAAATACTGGAAGCTTTATTTATAAAATCTACGGTATACGGTATTAAGCTTATACCGGTACAGTAACAGTTTAAAAAGCGTTTATTGGAATGTAAAAATAAAATAAACACATTTGAGAAACTTTGTCAGTATGTAAAACTGATTTTATATGTAATTTATTTCAGCACACAGTTTATTTTAGTGGTTGGCCGAACATTACTCCTGGTGTCATACGTTAAGCTTTCCTTACATACAGAAGGGGCAGTTCGGGAACTTTTGAAGTACACGGTTTAATTAATAAGACATGGTTAATTAAGCTTCAGGAATATGCCTCTTCTATTGTTAAAGCTTTAAGCAGAAAGGTTGCCATGTCAACGAGGAAGGGAATTTAAAATATGCCTCCTTAATTAAATAAGTTGAAAGTTTCAGTCTATATGTTTATTTTAGACAACACAAAGAATTCTAACATATCTGATAAAAAAAATATTATTGGATGGGTGAAAATTTTCTTGTTGGAATCAAAAATCGTTTAATCTGTAACATCCTTTAATCTGAGTGCGTTGACTATTTCCCCATCTTTGGTATGCAACAGGTCCAAGAGCAGCATTCGTTTGGAGCAAAGTATCCTGGTAGACAATCAGGGGAACAATCGTCAACACCGGTGAATAAACATAAAAGAAACATATATTCAATAAGTTTAAATTACTTATTTCTTTTTTTTTTTTTTTTGAGTGTCATCTATTATCAATCTTCAATCTCTCTCAGGCGGGCTTTTTCTCAAAGCATCACAAAAATGTCCGAGAAAATATATATATTTACTTAACATTAGAATTTATGGTTTGTTTAATTCAAACTTGATTATTTAATCTAATCGCATGGTTAACTTTTGTTTTGGCAATACAGAGAGAAATACAGTGTGCAATTAAGTTTCCGGGTTTCACACATCTCTAGAGCCTTAATGTAGTCTAGAGTGCCACAGCCTACATAAGTGCCTATCTTGTGTAGTCTCTAATCATGTAGGCTGTGAGTGTCTATAAGGAGAGTGGCGACAACTCGAAACGGATTTTGATTGGTTAACGCTCCGGACACCATAGTTTTCCCAAAATAGCGTGCCGTTTGCATAGAGAAATTAATAGTTTTCGTTCCGTTTCTCATTTTATTGTGCATGTTTCTTAATTTTTGCTAATAAGATTCCATTATTAAAGTTTAAAAGTTGTGGTTTTATTAGATCCACTTTAAAATTAACGATTGAAGTGACGAAGAGGGAAGGGAAAAATATTTTTTTCATAATAAAATATTTATTGTTTTACTGTTGTTCATAAAGATGTGAATCTCACAAAATGAAGTAATTTTTTTTAATAACATAATAATAGATAAATATTTCAAGGAATTTTTATTCAAGGGTCATTCGGGCCCAATGAGCAAGTTCTTTATCTTGAAAAATTTTAAACAGACCGTAAAACCAATAGTAAAAATAACATTTAATAAACACAACATATTTAAGTCATGTAATATATTCAGACGGAGAAAAATTTTGAAAAATAAAACTTGAAGTTTAAGTATTTTATAGATAGTTTGTAGCGTCAAAATTTATTTTTCAGTTCAGTTTTTGTAGACAGTGAAGTGATCAACGAGGCCTGATGACGAGCGTAGTTGTTCGCGCGAAAAGTTTTGCCAAATTTTTATCTCTTTTAACACCTAGACGTAACTATTTTGGTTCATAGTTTTTAATTTATTTGTAACTTGCAAACACGAGAAAGTGACGTTAGAACAATTCCACGATAAAAAGAATGTAAAAGTGAATCTAGATTTTTTCCTAAAACTAATCATCGATAATTGAGAATTTTTTTTTCATCTTTTGCAATGGATGTCAAACTTTTATTTTTGTATAAATGTGAAATGTGTATAGACTGCCAAATATAATCTCTTTGGTTATTAGCTTTTAGTTTCCCTTTTTGCTGAAAAGGTGAAAAAATCATTTCTTGAACTTGCTATCAGCTGATGAAATGTGACGATGCCAATAGAAACTTAGCCTGGAAGGGAAAATCTTCTTTTGAGATAATAATATAAACATTGTATATATTATTATTATCTCAAAGAAGATTTTCCCCTCCAGGCTATGTTTCTATTGGCATCGTCACAAATAATCACGTTTATTATGAAATTAAAACGTTAATGTGCTGCTTTTTTTAACCTCCGTTATCTATAATATACAGGGTGTTTCAGAAAGGACTCCCCAACTTTGAAATGACATAACTTTATAACAGTGAGAGACAGAAAGGTGAAACAAGTGGTATGTTGGACAGACAGGTATGGAATTTCTGATACACCGGTTTGCAAAAATAGTTCCAATATTGGACATTAGAGGGCGTTGTAGTCACAAAGCTTCGCCTTGTCATTATCGGACTTCGATCTAATCGGTGGTATTCGAGAACAATAAAAACACGTTGCTCCAATGAATAAGGCATGATTTTCTTCAATTTCCTACAATAACTAATTCGATACAACTTCCTTACACGTGTCAGCACTGAACAAGACTGACGAATGAACTTTCTGTACTTCTGAGTACTATTTCAAGCTTCATCTGCTTGTAGCGCCATCTATTAGTCAATATTGGAACTATTTTTGCAAACCCGTGTATCAGAAATTCCATACCTGTCTGTCCAGCGTACCACTTGTTTCACCTTTCTGTCTCTCACTGTTATACAGTTATGTCATTTCAAAGTTGGGGAGTCCTTTCTGAAACACCCTGTACAAATAAAGGCTTGGTACAGAATGGCTTGGCTAGGCTACACTTGTTCACTTTCGAAGAAGTGTAAAATTGGTTGGATGAATGGTCCAAGGATGCGTCGTTTTATCGTCGTGGTATTCATGTATTCCCAGAGAGATGGCAAAAACGTGTAGCTGGCGAGGGACGATACTTTGAATAAACCATTTGTTGGATTTCTCTTGACATTTTCCCTTTTTCATTGATCCAAAAAAACCCGGAAACTTAGTTGCACACCTAGTAATAGAGCTTGTTACACTTATATAATACAATAGTAAGTCCATACACACCGAACGTTTGAACAATACTGGCATACTGTCTGTATGATTCAGCAGATTAATATGGGAACATGTCAAAAACCGGAGGAGAAAGAATCACACTGCACTCCAGCTTTTCCTTTAATAAAGTTGTTTGTACCTCACCAAAATCATTTAAAATGTTGATTTGTGTACATAAGTTAGCACTAAACAATATCTCGAAATCTACAAAAGCATAACTTAAAATGTGTTGCCAGTAAATAATTGAAACAATTAAAAATTTCATGTGCCAAAATCTATGTGCATGCAAATAATAGTTTTATCGCCTAAAAATTTAAACAAATATTATAATTAATGAAAAATAGGAAAGAAAATTCCACCCTGGATTCGCATACGAGTCTTGTATTTGCTAGTAATATCAATTTCGTTTGAATAAAGCATTTCCGTTTTCCACTGGTTTATAAGGTACTAAGAAAATAATACCAAGAATTATGACATAATAGCATAGTTAGAATTATCTAATTACTTATTATTTTTATTAATACGTAATACTAATACTATTACTACTACTACTACTACTAATAATAATAATAATAATAATCATAAAGCCATCTTTAGGCGGTTATTGCTTCAATATAAAAATACTTAACAATAATTGTAACAAACCGAAAGATGTCGATCGATAGCTAATTATTATAATTATTACTTAATTAGAAAAATTAATTACGCCAAAATTGAAGTCTAAATTCAATCATTGGTACACCCAAAAGGGGAGGCAAATTGGGAATCCCATTTCTCAAATAAAGTTAATCTCGATAAACAGATGTCCAACAAAGATGTTGGAATTGTTAAAGAAATTTGTGATGAAGGTACAAGGAAAGCAAAGGTTAAGTAGAAGGCAAAAAATATAATGAATATGTGATTTAAAAGGAATAAAAGACATTGAAGATTTTATATACTTCCCTTAATAAGTGAGCCTATTATGAAATAATGAAGCTCGTTCGGTGAAAGATTTTAATTTTCAAAAGTAACTCAAGATGCATTATAATTTCTTAAGTATATATAGAAGCAGAAATAGTATAGCTGGCGTATAATAGAGTAATTGCAAATGTGTTACGGCAACAGAAGGTAACAACCTTGAAGGAAACTGTGGAGACCTAAAGCAGAAAGCGAGGAGAACCGTCTCTACAGTGGTATTTTTTAAAATTACGTATACAGTGTGTATCTGAACGATCTGTACAAACTTGGAGGGGAGGTAGTATGGGTGATTCTAAGCAAAAAAGTTCATATGGGTCCGAATTTGAACGATAACTGAGATATGAACAGAAATAAAAATGCCGCCACCAAGATCAAGAAGTTAATAACTCAGGTTCTGTAAAGCCTAGATTAATGAAATTTGGAGGAATTTCTGTACTTAAGACTGTGTATACCGTTAAAATTTGATCGAATTCCAATGAGAGGTTTCCGAGTTACGCACTCAAAATTGTAACAAGTGCTGATTAGTATATGTACTCACAAGTGAACACGTGTTATGATGTTGAATGAGTAACTCAGAAACTGATGTTAATATGAACTTTTTTGCTCAGAATCACCCATACTGCTTCCTCTCCAAGTTTGTACAGACCGTTCAGATGCACCCTCTGCATATATTTCGACAACCCCTCTGTTTTAGTCCGAGTGTAATATTTTCACTTTATTCAACTATATGTGAATGGAGAAATGCAGAGTAATGAACTTGCTGATGAAACTGAAGGAAGACAAGAGTAAAGGCCTTGTTACGAGAAATCATTAAAAAGAAAAGAAAACTAAAAATTTTTATGACAAAATACAATTTAATCTATAGAAATTTCATTGAACATAATTCTACCACGCTTAATGATAACTCGACCCTCATTCAACAACCGACAAAATGAACAGCATGAATAGAAACGTCTTCATTCTTAAAACAGTTGTAAGCTAGAAGAAAATAAATATTTCAATCAGCAAAAAATTGCAAATATGTTTTCTATATTAGAAAATATAGGGAGAGGGAAGTAGAAAACATCAAAAGGATTGAGAAAAGCATAGGAACCTATGACCGGAAACGTCATGGGAAAGTGGTAGCAGAAGTACAGAGATTATCGGAAGCATTTATTGCACATTAATATTACAAATGGCGTAATTTATAATTCCATTCAGAGTGTTACAGGAGATTTTCGAAGTTTCTATTCAAAACACGTTGTACAGTCGGGTGCAAAAAGGTTTTTACCTGCTCCATAGGCACTGAGCATACGGAGCAAAATCAGGTACTTTTACTGAGAGTCAAGGCAAATTAGACTGGACCTGTTCCTTTTGCTTGAAAATATGGTAGCAGGTATACGCTTGGTTATGCTTTTCACGTGCTCAACTATGACTTAAGTCTAAACCTTTTATACACTATCCCGAGATTCTCCTACAGAGGCGACGGCATCTATGCTAATACTCGGATTCCTCTCTATGACATTCAACACATTTTGTTCCATAGCGGGCGTACGAGTCAACTCGTGGCTTGTCCTCACTATGTCTATTACCTCTTAAAGACCCACATTCGCATAAATTATGATACACAAGCGTCATTCTCCTACGATGACGTTTATCATCTTGAATTAGTCTACCCTTAAAGTTTGTAAAACTGTCTTGTAAATAGGCGCTCGCCTTATCAGTGAGCAAATTTATTGAATGATTTCATGAGATAACTACTAAAGAGAGATAACGGAAAATAAGTGTTTAAAATACTGCCAAATTCTTCTATCGATCTTGTAAAGTTTTGAAATCCTTTATTCATTTTAGAAGCAAAGAAAGAAGAGGAGGATGCATAGAAGAAGTGATAAAATTCAAGGAGAGTAAAAAGAAGATGACTGGATCATATCCGAGATTTTGCTCATTTACACTTTTTTGGAAACGAATGTAAACCAAAGGGAAAGGTAAGATACTTATGGCTTGATAGAAGATCGCGTTATCTGCCCTGTATCCCGTGGAATTGTTTCACGAAAACCTGTCAGCAGATGATTCTAATTCTCGCATTACAGGATTCATTTATTAACTTCAGCTTTCGGAAGTAGCTGATATATACTAGAAATATTTAGTAGTGAAGGGAGCATGGGAAGAATATTTTGACAGTCACATTTTAAAATTGTCGATGTGAATAGAAGAAAACTAAATGTAGTTGGAATGAAAATCGTCATCAAAAATTGCGACTGGCAAAAATCAAGATGCCTCCGATTTACAAATGAAAAGAACAATATTGTTTCAAAATGATTCCGTATCTTTTTATTTCCGACATGGGATAAATAAGGCTGTACAAAATATTTTGTGCGTAATAGTTTGCAATCTGAAATACAAATTCTTCTATCGAAAGAAATAAAAAAAAACCTTGTAATGTGTAATAATTTTATGTTGGCTTCCACTACCAATAATCTAGAAATAAAATGTCCTTCTCACAATCAAATGAGATAATAATTTAAATTAAATGGTCGGATGAGTAGATGTATTTCCGGCTAAATGTAAAATACCGTTGCGTGCATTATCTCGGGCATTTAATCGAGAAGGGAAAAATGTCCACAGTTCGAATTTCATGTTTTATTCGGTCGTTTATATATTCCGTTTTCATTGTCTTATTTCATTGTCATTTTTTAATGTCACTATCATCAATTCACTGTCGTATTCCTAAACGGAAAAAAAAAACAAAAACAAACTTTTCTTCTCGGACTATAATCGCAAGGGAAATAAGAGCCAACATAAAATTGGATGACAGTCTAGCATAACAATTCGAATTGCGAAAACGTCATTGGCGGGGGGCGGGGACTAACCTAACCTAACCTAACTTAGCCTAGCCTAAATCAAGTAAACCTATATACAAAAATCTGATTTTTGCTGATAATGAGATGTAGAGGGCGAAAATTTGGAATATTTGTATTGACTTCAGGTGCATTTTTCCACATAATTTTCCCACTATACAGGGTAACCCAAACTTATCCAGCATAATTGTTTAGAACATTGTATGGTTCAAATGGAACAAAAAATGTCCTATAAACATTACATCTACTTTCGATCGTGTGTGAGATATCGTCGTTTGTCTATTTTCTTTTACTTGGGGTCTTTTCCTAGAAAAAACGTAGGTTACCTACTTCTTCTTAAATGTACTCTTCCTGTTTTGCATATGCCAAACAGGAAGAGGAATCGTCGTACTTGTAACATGTGTGAAAGGTATTTTATTGACTTGGGGGTTGATTTGAGCAGTTGCTCATATTGTGCATCACAACGTCGAAGTTCATTATGCCGTTTGTTTTCACTTTTTACTATGGGCTTGCTGCTGGTAACGCTGCTGATGCCAGCACGTTGTACGTGGGTGCATTTCCTCATAGGCGCCATCCACATCGGGAGATGTTTTTGAGGGTACACCAAATTCTAAGGGAGACAGGATCGTTCAGACGTCGATATCTCTCACACGGTCGAAACTAGATGTAATGTTTATAGGACATTTTTTTTTTCCTTTTGAACCATATAATGTTCCTAAACAATTATGTTGGATAAGAACGGCCCTGTGACTTCCTCGAAGAAAAATGGACCGATTATGAAATCAGCGGTGAAACCACACAAGACTGTAAGGTTTGGCTGATGTAGGGGTTGTTCAACAAATGCATATGGGTTTTCCGTACTCCACACACGGCAATTGTGTGTGTGTTAACACTGCCAGAAAGTATGAAATGCGCTTCATCGGTCCAAAGTGAAACCATTATTGAATAAGCAATTAGCGAAATCTTAGCGAGTGATGAAGTCGTCAGGTGGTAGTTTATGATTATGTTGCAACTTGTACGGAAATCGCTTAAGGATAAATCGCAGTGATCGCCAAGTACGAAATGACAATCTGTCGGAACACTTCATTCCCCGTGTGCAGAAATCTGCGACTGTCTGTTCGACTCTCTGGGCGACTGCAGTGGATGGCGAGGGCCGGCCACTTCTTGGACTTGCTGATTAGTTTCAAATCGTATCATTTTTGTCACTCCTGGCATTTGCTCAGTAGTGGAGCACACATCATAGGTCTTTTACCATCTCGTATTCTATGCATGCGTCGATATGCCCCCAATGCCGCACTGGCACGTTCCTTATTCTGGTAATAAAGTTTAACTAAGAAGGCTCTCTCGATTAATGACAACATTTCTATGCCTACAATGTCGTTACGGTGAGACGAACACTATCACGATCTGATTCCGAAATAGCGTTTGCAGCAAGTGCTGTTTTTTTTTATACCGTCTGAAAATTTGCATAAACTGATGTCTGTAACCTGACAACGCCATGTGTTGGTCAAAAACTGAACAATTATAGCAGAATCTGCATTCGTGTGCGAATTATTAAGTTTTAAAGCTTTTCCCGACTTCTGGATCACCGTGTACTAATTGTATTGCACGAAGATAGGTGAAAAGTTTCGCCGGCAAAACTTCCCCGGTCAAATTACCATCATATCAGAGTTATCCTTCATTTGCAGAATCAAATTAAATAGCTTTCTAAAATTATTGCACAAAATTGCTTACATACAAGAAATTAAAGGCGTTTGGAGGATTGGAGGATTAAATTTTTATTATTCAGGCAATGGATAATTTACTTAAAAATTAAATAATGCATTCAGAGTAGTCTGATTGTATGTCCTATACCATCAAAAATTCTTCCAACGTCTTCTTCTTTTGAATATAGTCTAGACAGCTTCTTCAGTCGCTTTTGATGCTCCTTCTTTTCAACTCGCTTCTGTGGAGGTCTCCGCGAGATTCCTTCAGACGAGAGGTTTCAACCAAACTCTGACCCTTGCAAATACTCTGGGTGATGTGATGAACGCAAGCACGACTGATTTCTGAGCGTAAAATAAAAATTAAAAAAAAGCAAAATAAAAAGCAATATAAAAAGAAAGAAAAAAAGAAGAAAAAATTATATGTTTATAACCGTATAATAATGCACGCATATTGGCAATAATTTTACAAAAAAAAAAAAAAAAATCGGTTTTCAACCTTTAAAAAAATAATTTTTAATAGCTGTTATATGATTTCTGTTTCACAATTGTTAGTTCAAACCATGATGCAAGAATAAAAGGGATCAAACTCGTAAAAATTATTTTTAACAGAAATATTAATTTAAAAGGTTCTCTCTTTCGTATACAGGTATCCGCTTACGCACGAATCCGGGAATTTTTTGGCATGCGGAAATTTTGGCATACGGATTATTTGACCGGGAAAGTTTTGACGGGGGAACTATTGACCGGATCCCGTATGGCACTTTCGGATTCTAGTTTTCAAGCGACTCTTTTCGTGGGAGGCCTTCAATTATTAAGCTCGGTTATATTTATAATCGTCGATTTTGAATCATCTTCATTTATTATACAAATAGTAAAACATAAAACCATTTTCATTTATAATTTATGATTTGGAATGTAAGACGTTTTGTTGTCACGGGAATCTAACTTAAGACTCTTTCTATCTTACTCTTTCATGATGAGTCGAAATCAGGCTTTTGTACCTCATTTTTATATAGCGAAATACACGGCTGTATTCGAACCGGGAGTATCGACTACCTTTTAGGAAGAGCTCACATTCTAACTTTCTCTTTGTCATTTGGCATGTTCTGATTTGATAAGGTAGACACAGCAAAAAAAACGGTATTTTTTACTGAAATAATTCCTTGTTATTTTTTTTTTTCCTTTCATCTAACCGATTCTAAATAGGCATTTTGCGATGCGTTTTGTTCTGAAAGTGTTCTTCGTACTAGGTTTAAGGCATTTGCACATCTTGGGTCGATGCTTATTGCAATCAGATATTTAATTAATAATATCTCTGATTACATATTCTAATGGCTTGAAGAAGAATATCGACTGTTTGATATTGTTCAATTCAGTGACTGAAAGTTTAGATGAAAGCGCTGAAATAATAGGAGCCAACTCGATGAATCTTTTTCGGCTCGTAGAAAGAAGAATTTTTCACGCCAAGAATCATCGTCTTCTTCATAGATGGGCGATCGCTGAATGGAAAGATAGATTGTTGGAAAAGACTCATAGAGATGGAAGGAAACCATTTTTGGAGCCACTATTCTACAAAATAACCGTTTAATAAGCATAGATGGCATTACCAAATTTATATAACTGTATAGTCTGGGGATACGGGAATTACTAGTTACCAGAAACTGTGTATTTCGGTTATAAAAAATAGAAACTCAATCAGGGATGCAATTTTTCGTTTTTCTAATATGGCTGGAAAGAGGGTCGTGATCAAGTTTTTTACATGGGCTTTCTTTGATAAATTCTTCAATTCAGGATGACGACATGATTAACTTTTGCCGTCTTTTAGGAAAGAGCAATTTTTAGATTTTAATTTCTTTAAAACCATCTTACTCTTATTATAAAGAAGGGTTTCTCACTAGTTGGTTACTTATTATTTTTGCTTATTTTATTCCGACATACTAATTCTAGATCGGTATTTTCCATATTGCTAAAATGGTGAGAGTCATCAGAAATAGTAGAAAGAAGTCATCGTTGTGGTTTGTAATTGCAAACTTAAAACCGTAAGATAATAGGATATTGATAAAAATAGTAAAACTTAGAATTTTAAAATTTTCCCACGATCAAAAGTCATCTATTGGCCATAGAAATCATTAAATTTGTTAACAGTTAAGATCCCTAATTTAACGTGTTTCTTATGAAATTTGGCGGTTTAGATCTAAATGGTCCTAAAATATGGGCTCCTCTGAATTTATAATTTCAAAATTTTCCCACGGTCTACACAAGTCATCTATTGGTCATAGAAATCATTAAATAATGAACATTTCACGTTACTTCATTGACTCGAATTTCAAAAATTTCCCACGCTCGATACGTGATCAACAGAGTCGTCTATTGGTAATAAAAACATTAAATAAATAAAAATCATATTTAACATTTTTCTACGAAATTCTAACATGTAATATTAAAGTAAATTAATTGACCTTTTATTAAAGTACGGTAAGTGATCTTATTTAATCTTTGGAGATTTGTTTTCCCTGAATTTCATTTGTGATATTTTTTATTTTATATATTTCAAATAGCATTAGCATAGAATAAATGAGATTTTCTTTTTGAAGACATATTCATCTTGTATATTGCCTATACTTTTAAAAATTGCATGAGTATTTTTAAACTTAGTGTCACCAACAGTGTTTTACTTTCACTATATACTTTAACCATTTTAATTAACAATAAAGCTTAGCTTTCTTTAAATTTCAGGTTAAAAATTTTTTTTGTTTTTATCCAGAGTAATTCTTTATTTTCTTCTTTACTTTCTCTTTTGTTTGCATCAGTATCGTGGAGATGTCATCTGATGTTAGTAGAGTGCCTATAATAATGTTATTATAGGCACTCTAATGTTAGAGCTCTTTCGGTTAAATCGATCACGAAGTCAAATAGAGAGGTAACTGTCTTTTGGAGATTTACCGACGTCCAACCCTAGGATTAAGGTTTTCATCTTTGTGGACCATGGATGGTTTGAATGGTCTACATTCACAAGGCAGGTTGTATAGGAGCAAAGTAGGAAATAATTGTTAAGTGAGAGTATAGGAGTGAGATTGTTTGGTTTTATTCACGGTTAAATTGAAAGACCGTGGTTTTATTTTGTTCGTGTTTAACTTTTTCTTATTCACTTCTTTTTTTCCTCCGCCTTTCCTATTCATGAAGACTCCATTTGAAACGAAGAGAAAAACAGAATTTATTATCAAATGTAATAATTTATTGATCATTCTTTAATCGAAGTTAACTTTATACTGTATAAATTATTGACTTAATAAAGAGTGTTTGATTAAATATAATATTTTTTGCTCGTTTGGTCCTTTATTAATAAATTAATAAATCTAGAATAAAATTTTTATTTTCATACATAAACACTGAATCCGAATTGAATTTGAGAGAATTAATGTGCGATAAGGTGTCCGCTACCTCTTTTTGTCCGGTTTAAAAAAAAAAAAATCTCGTTGGGCATCAGGAGAAAAGGAGACAATTTCATATCTATCGTGCGCTATGACGTCATGTTTATAGACGTGCGCGGTATAAAAATACCCTCGTTCCCAGATCAAATATACCCTCGTCCTCAGATTATTATGCCTATTTAAAAAGTATACAATTTACTATGGAAAAAGTGGAGAAATAGCCTCGAACCCCAATCCACATTCACCCTGAGGTTTCGTTTTTTGGAGCCGATTTGACTTAATTTTGCGCTAGGGGGCACCATTATTTTGAGGCACATTCAGAAGCAACATCGAAGTATTTCGCTCCAGTGTCTCAGTGCCTATGATCTCAGTGTTATTTTTCAAGTAAATTACCTTTTTCTTACTGTTTAAATAGAATTGCCGGTACAATCGTAAATGAACGTAAACAAGCCTTATTATATCTTTGACCATGAAAAACCAACAAGACAAAAATGTAAAATAGCTTAAAAAATTATTTATTTACTCAAATTTCTTTCACATTCAAAAACAGCTGTCTGATTATTACAGACTTATTGTATTGTCTATATTTATTCTAGAAGTGTAAGAGGTGAAGAATCCTTCGATGGTCTTCGGTTACTTTGCTAATCTTGTGATGATGATCTGTTCAGAGTTGGGACAGCAAGAAAACGAGCGTCAGTCATCACAGACCTAAGAAAGAACAAATAGGAGTGGTAAATAAAATATATTTAAAAACATTAACTTTTGAAGATAATACATGTATATTCAAGAGGTATCATTTTAATTACACTTGATTTATTTATTTATTTATTATTATTATATTTTTTTACAATTACAACTCAGTAGATAGTGTAACTGCATACAACTGAAGGTGGATCTATCTATGTGACACACCTGCCCATTTCCCTGAGTTTTTAGGAAATTAGAATCTAAAATCTACTGCAATATGATACCCCTTGTATATGTAAGCTGAAGTATTCTACATTCAAACTTAACACATTACACACAATAAAGTAGCTTTACTGGGAACGTCAGCTGTTTACTTGCATTTCTGCCAAAAATCATGATAATAATGAAAAATGTGGATATACATTAACAGACACTTGGTTCCAAAATTTATGCTCAAATACAAAGGATTTTATACTGAATGTCTAAACATTTCAGTATGTCAATGTCTCTCTCTTTACTGCCAGTAAAATGTCTCGATTTGATGATTCACTACTCTGATTGGATGATATAGCAACTCACTGCCATCCAAAGTGTGTTGAACACTGGAGAGGGGAAAAAAATCAAACTTAATTTCCTTATTTGATCTTCAAGACTATCCTTATAACTGTTAAGAATTTACATGTATACACTAAGTTCTTTGATTGTTAAATATCATTTTCCAATCCATGCCTAATAGAAAATGCTATTAAACTTTGTCCTCATGACATAGACAGGGATATTTTGAAATTTCCCTATATTCCAATGAGAAAACAATAAGGAAAAAGCAATTTATGAATTAACCTGTATTTTTACTAAAATTATGCAAAAATGGCTACAAAAGAATATGCAAAACATTCGAGATCAATGAACATCTTGAAGAATTACGATTAATCTGTAAATAGGCTCACATATGTAGCTCCTCCCATCGTGTACCCATGTTGATCCTGTACATTCAAAATCCAGTATTAGAAACACACGCCCTCCTCCTTTGAGTACTCTCCCACATTTTCCTTGAATTTATCAAGTTAAGCATCAAGTATGTGGATTTTGATTCACATAATGCAGCCAATTTTGGCATATTTGTGTGCAGACAGTCGTAGAAAGCTGTTACAAGGTATTTCTTCCTCCTTAGAAAGCTAGGAAAATTCTTGGATTCTATTCTGAAATAACAGAAGTAATGGGCTCCTATATTGATTCCTCCTTTATTTTTGTTCTTGCACTAATTTGATTCCTCCTCTACTTCGATTGCTTCTCGATTTTGATTGCTCCTCTACGGCCAATATTGAATTTCAAACTGTGCATTATAGAGAAATTTCAAGGTTATATTAGTAATCAAAAGAAAAAATGCCACCAAATTTACCAACTTTCATTCCGTGAACAAGAAAAATCTTAAATTTTGTTGGCCAGTATATTTGGTACGATGAAGCAGTTGAAAACTGCTTGCCGCCAATACAAAAAAAGCTCTATAATCCACCATCTGCTCTGAAACTATCTGGAATCTTTGACTACAAAATAAAGTGCATTTTCTATACCTTTGACTTAATTAGGAAATAACATTTATTACTCTGGAAAGAAAATCAATAAAAATTGTTAAAAACAAAGCAAATTGACTACATTAATTGTGCATTTCAGCTTTCATTTACTTGTCACTCATTTACAAGATAATGATTACAATGTCCATACTAACTGAAATGCAAAAAGCAAAATATTAGTATAATGTCAATATTGACAGAAATGCAAGTATAAATTAGTTCTCTTCCAATTATTATGGATAATGGGTTTGTTTGGATTATGATACTCAACAGTATGCTCTTAAAGAGGGAGTTTGCACTTGCCTTGAAGCTTAGGTGAACATTTTGAGCACCTACTGTAGAGAAATATGTTATTTCTTGTTTTTTGTTATCTGTATATCTTTTCCTATTAAACACATGATAATTGATATCAAGCTATCTAATTCTTGTCATAAATGCAAAATTTGGGAAATAAAGCATTTTCTATACATAAAGAATTAGGAAATAACACTTGCTACCTAGTGAAAAAATAGAAAAATTTGTTACATGGTGTAATTGGGAAAAATGTAAGGATTTCGCATGTTATAATAAAGCAAAAATTTGGCTGTGAAAATTAAGTATTCTTAACGAGAAGGGAGCCAAATCGAGATCTATCATGAACTGAAGAACAAATTCCTGAAAAAATGGTTTATCTTTAGTTGGGCCTGCTGAAAATAATTACACCAGATCTGGTTCAAAAGTAAATGAAGCTTAATGCTGCTAATTTTTTGCAATGGATAAATTCAGAAGCTAATCTTCCCTACTTGACAATGAGAATGCTTTAAATTATTTAAAGGTCTAGAATAAATAAATACTAAAGTTGATCTGAGACAGATTACCTTTCCTTGGCATCCTCCAAAGTTCATGCAAGAGGACTTCGTACTTTTTGTATGAAGTACCAGATGAAACTGCTGTCTAGTTTCATTTTCCAAAAATCACAGCCTCCCTAAAACAGGAAAAAAAAATGATTGCATTAAAGAATGTTTTACATTATGATATTTTAAAACTAAAAAAATAATAAATAAAACTAAAATAATTAGAATCATTTATCTTGGTTCCATCACAATCTATTATTAAAATAAAAATTTTTAACTTTTTATTTAGCATTTCTATTTTTTAATGTGTTCCTTAATATTTATCAAAATGCAGCCTCACATACGATCCAAAGAAGAGTTAAAGAAGAAAGAAGTTTGACATTATCTCAATGTCGCAAAACAAGCCAATATAGTCTGCATAAAAAATTTTGAAATTTTGAAATTTGTCTGATCTCAAAGAAAAATAAAATGCAACAGCAATGTCAAGCAAGAAGGTAAGTGTTTTAAAATTTATTAATACTTAATGTGAACACTTTAAACAGACCCTAAAGATGTCCCTTAGAAGAAATGGTACATTAATAAATATATAAATAATATTCATGCTTCCTCAGATGTTAATCAGTTTGAAGCCATCTTCAGGGTTTATAAAGGGTATAGAAGTTTCATTATTATCACCTATTGATTAGTTGAAGTAGTCTTGGTTGAAGGTAAATCTTAAAATAAAAACATTGTATGGGCACAAATGCTATCATTTTGTAGGAATGTTGATACTTAGATGGAAATTAAGTATTAAATTGCTTGTTGATTTTTCACAAAAGATCCTTAAATTCACTCTTTCAGGATTAGTTTTTGTGTGTGTGTGTGTGTGTTTGTTTGTTTCTTTTTTCCCAAATCTAAAAAATTAAGGATACCATTGTAAAAATTAAAATAAGGCTTTAATTTCTTCCATAGATTGCAAAATAAGGAAGTTCAAAAAAGAATTTCCACAAAGATTATTGTCTTTTTATGGTGGTGATTCTCTTTAGTGTAGTGTTACTGATGCTTGCAGATGAAATTAATAAACAAAACTCTTGATAGAATAGATACAGGGGTAAGTTCAAATATCCAGAATTCTTTTAAGAATGATTTAGAGATTACAAAGAACTTTTTGGGGTGCAGTGATTATTTGAAGCACCATTGAATGCATTCATTGTGATTTATGTCACATTCTTGTCTTTATTTTTTATTTATTTTTTTTTGTAAATTTATGGGTAAATATTTTAAATTTCTACTTGTTCATTCCCATTTAGAAAAATATCCTTTTGTTTATTTGAATTTACTCACCATCTAGCTGCTACAAAATTTTACTCTAATAAATTTGTGTATTCATCACTTTCAGGATAATTCTTCATTATCCTCCTTACTTGACAAAGGATAGCCTCTATCTGAAATGTCAATTTTTTTTCAGGGTCTTACCATCCTGTGTTCTATTTTTATTATTTATTTTATTCCAGGATTCTTGTGTCTCAACCTCCCTTTTTTTTTTTCTTTTCTTTTCTTCCCTACTGTATATCCATCATTTATTCAAACATTGAGAAAACTGAAAATTGAATACTGTTATTCTTGGAAAAGATAATGACCCCATTATTTGACTTAACAAAACTATTTTCATCCATTCAAAGTAAATAATTAGCAAAATATTGTTGTATCAGATCATTGTTCAGTTAGTTCGTTGTTGCCACACAAAAAGATGGAGGGTACCACATTTATTTTTTTTTTTTTTTTTACGATGAAACTTGAGTAAGCAAGTTTAAAGGGAAAATTTTGAAAAAACATGTTGATAGAGACTCAGAGTGCAGAAAAATTTCACATAACATGATATCAGGTGACGATGAAAACTTTAAAAATTATAAAAAATACATCATTTGTGCCTGTATTCAAACTGGCGATCTCAGAGTTATTCTGGATAGGCATACCAGTAAATCAAAATACAGGGTGATTACAAAAGAACTTCACACTTTTAAAAATTTATTACATCAAAGCTATTCAGAATATAGGCACAGCACATACGGATTCTTAAAAAAAAAAACTCTTGATGTTTATTGTGACAGTTAAAGATGCTCAATATGCTCCCCTGTCGTGACACGGCATACATCAATGCTTTAGTCGAATTCGTCCCAAACCCGCATTAACATGTCTCCATCAATCCCGCGTATCGCTACTGTAATGCGTTCCTTCAGCTCGTCTAGGTCACGGGGAAGGGGTAGGGTGAAGACCTTGTCCTTTACACACCCCCATAAAAAGAAATCACAAGGTGTGAGGTCGGGGCTCCGCGGTGGCCACTTTGCAAGTTCCAGGTTATTGTTTGCTCGACCAATCCATCGCTGTGGTTTCTTTTTATGGGGGTGTGTAAAGGACAAGGTCTTCACCTTACCCCTTCCCCGTGACCTAGACGAGCTGAAAGAATGCATTACGGTAGCGATACGTGGGATTGATGGAGACAGGTTAATTCGGGTTTGGGACGAATTCGACTACAGGGGGGCATATTGAACATCTTTAACTATGTCACAATAAACTTCAAGAGTTTTTCTTTAAGAATCCGTATTTGGTGTGTCTATATTCTGAATTGCTTTGATGTAAAAAATTTTTAAAAGTGTGAAGTTCTTTTGTAATCACCCTGTATATAAAACCGAAAAAATACACTCATTCATTCATCTCCAGAATTATGAAGCCTACAAACTTAAAATATGGCAGGTATGTTTCTCTTATTTTCTAGATGCTTGCTAAGAAAGGATTTTTAATTTACTTTCTTCCTTTCCATTGTATTATATTTTACATGGAGCTGAATGGCAATTTTGCCAGCGTTAAGCAAATTATGTCATTGTTTGCTTTGCTTTGCCTGATATTAATGAGGTCAAACCATGGAGGACAATCTATATGTATAAAAGGCTCATCACTAATTCTCCCACTTTCCATACCTATTGTAATACATGTATCCAGGGGGGGCAGGATGGTTGCAAATTTTAAGACCATTTCTAAAAAATTAGCAGTTGAATTTTAGAATTTTCCTTTAAAATCTAAAATACAAGGGTCGTACAAATGAAAAAGAAAGTTTGTGGTAGGGGGCAAAAAAAAGACGATGTGTAGGATCGTAAGTTTTTGTATTCAACAACTGCGAAACCCCACATGCAAATTTAACAATAGGTTGCAAGTGTTGCATTACGTGAGAAAGAACGATAGCTCACGCTTCAAAGCTCTGCGAGTGATCGCTTCGTCCAAACAACAAAAGCCCTGAAAAAATCAAAAGCAATCGCAAACAACACAGGGAAGGTGATGTTGACCGTGGTTTTTGATCGCAAAAGCCCGATTTTACTGGAATTTCTTGAAAAAGGTACCACAGTTAATGCAGCACAATATGGGGAAACCTTGAAGGCACTGCACGCGGCCATCAAATGAAAGCATCCTGGACTTCTTACAGAAGGAGTGCTTCTTCTCCTCACAGCACGTGTCTTTACATCAAAAAAGATCTACTGGGAAGCAATGCTGCATCCACCTTACAGCCGTGACTTTCACGTGTTTGGGGTCTCAAGAAACATCTGAAAGGCCGCAGGTTTCAGTCTGACGATGAAGTGAAGAAAGAAGTTTTGGAATGGTTCCATACGCAATCGTAAGGATTCTTCCATAAAGGATGAATTCTGGTGGGATAAATGCCTATTGCATTTGGAGAGTATTTTTAAATTCCTTGTATACACTTTGGATAAAATAAATAATTTTTGTTTTCATTTGTACGACCCTTATAGAAGATAGTTCTATTGGATAAATAATATTGATGCTGACAAATCTTACATTCACTTTAACTTTAGAAAAGGAAATTACTGCTGTATGAATAAGTTTAGGAAGAGATTTAAAATTATATGTTGTAGAAATTAAAGTTAGAATTTAACCTATTTCTTAAATTGACGAATAAGAAACAATTGTTTTGCTTTTCATCAACTATTTACTAAGAAATTGCTTGGGAATTTCACTCCCATGTTTCCACAAGAAATGGCAACCTTCTATCAATATCTTAGCTTCCAGCAAACATACCTTTTCTAATTAAGCCATGTTGTGATGTCATGTGTTGGGAAAGCATCAGTACTCAACAACATTGTAAAAATAATCATCACGTTGAAGAAGACAATCTTTTTTTTATTTTTATTATTTTCAATTTCATGTTTTAAATTTTACAATATAGTAATTCGCAGTAGCATTGAATTTATTTTTAATATTTATCAGTAGAAAAGAATCCTAATACTAAAAAAGATATTCCTTGCAGTATCAATTGAAAAAGTTAACAACAAGCAATTTAATGAATAATTTCATCTAACCATTCACATTCTTACAAAAAGGCACATTTAAGTTCCATATTAATAGAATGAATAAATATCAATTAGATCATGATGAGGGGAATAAGGAGCTGAATATGTTATAAAATCTTCTTGATATTTATAAAAACCACAAAATCCAGAAACTGCATATAAAAATCTAGCAAAAAAAAAAATGCTCTTTATCCTAATAAAAAATTATTCATTACCATTAAGTTTGTGTCAAATAGTCCCAGTTAAGTCATATAGCATGTGATATCTCATTTGATTGGAAATGACAAGAAAAGAGTAATATAGAGCTCTTTCACATTTTCTAAATACTACAAAGAAAATCAATTTTTTGATAAATGAAAATGAGCATTAAAAAGTGCAGTTTGTTTTAGGTTAAAATGTGCAGATAAATAGGATAAATAAAAGGGCTTCTTCTACTTTCCCATACCCTCCTCAGGGGGATTATTTTCATCTTCCTAATAGATTCGAGTTTTGAATAACAATTACTCCATGGCGTTTGGAATAGTATACAGTGATGCCACACTTAAACTATACCAATTCCTGATGTTGCATTCAATAATGAAAACTATCAAAAACAAATTATTAATTTGCTCAAACATCAACGTATGCGTTTTGTAGATAAATATTTTTCTGAGTCATTTGCAAATGAAGGCTTATGTTTAGAATAGTATCTTTGCTATAATTTTTCCCCTCTGTGACTGATCCTTTTAAAACTTTTCAGTGACCTTGTGATAGGGGCTTCAGTAGAATTTAACTGCATTATTGTATTCAATGTTTTAATTTTTTTGAATTTTGAAGCTAAGTTTTTTAGACATATTTCATTTCGCTCAATGGATTTTTATTTTGAGCACATAGAAGTTTGATTTTTTTTAAAGGGAAAAAAACAAAACAAAAATACCCACAGGCAGTCGGACCGGCCCGTCTCCGACACAATAACCAAATAGACAAATAAATATTGAATCAGTACGTTAAATTGCTATTACATCACGGGATTTGCTCGATTGCGATCTTCGGATTTGGACGGTTTTTTTTTTTAGGCCATCAAATTAGCGTTGTTGTTGTAAGCTCTCGTACAACACCAAGATTCCCCTGGATTCCCACTAGGTATCTTTATCAAATTAGCGTAGTGGAAAGTAGTTTCTTAGTTTGATTTGCTTTTGAAATAATTTTAATTTTGGGTAAGAATTTTTTTTATAAAAACCACAAAATCCAGAAACTGCGTATAAAAATCTAGCAAAAAAATGCTCTTTATCCTAATAAAAAATTATTAAAAATACAATTTTTAAAGCAAAAAAAGTAGAAGATATTTTTCGTCAATTTGATTTCGAAGCCATAAAAAGGTTCCATATTTTTAATACGCGGAGAATTCATTGCTTCAGTTGATTTAATAAAATTTCTACATCAGTTTTCTTTATACGTTTGTTTTCTGTATTTATCTTTTTATGAAATTCAATTGATATCTCTTTTCTGCAATAATAAGAAACCATCAAACTCGTCTCCATCTTTGATCATCATTGTCTTGGCGACAGAAATTCAATTTGATTGGGCATAATTTTAACAATTAGAGAAATTTGTTTTTATTAACACTAAATGCAGATGTCAATTTTTAAAATGAATTGTTAATTTCATTTGTTTTGATTTGCTTTATTTATTTTATTCGAAATGCAGTAACGGCGCCAATCAACTGCGGCTGATGCAAGTCGTGCGCCCACGTGATTCCAAATCAGCTGTTTCCTGTCCATGCGAGTTGCTCCCGTTGCAAGCACGATGAACATGTGGAGTTTTGAAGGATTTTTCTAAAGCGCAATACATGTAATTCATTTATTATCTGCTTATTTTGGAAAACTATGAAGAAAGAATGAAGTCGAAATGTAGGAATTGCTTATTGGTAACGTCGACGATAAAAGAATTATCTCTTGGGAAAAAATAATTGCGCAGTAAGTTTTTTCTGACATTATTTGTTAATGCCCTTTATTTTAGCTTGACTATGCACGATGTGCTTGCTGCTACTTTTATTGAGATTTAAACGTTTTTATAATTGCGTAATTGTCGTTTAACGGGTAAGAATTATTTACTTGTGCTTTCTATAATTTCATTTGGCCATTAGTAACCTCTGTAGTGCATTTTTCACTTGAATTGTCATGCTTCGTCTTTATTGAATTTTTATTTTCAGGTATTTCTAGTGTTTATTGCTTATTGTGAATTTTTCGCAACGATATTTTCCCTATTGAATATTGTCGCCATTTACGGGATTTTCATTCTTCTTGTGATATATTATTGCTGGTATTCAGGTTTTCGGACATTTGCATTTAATGACTGCTCATTGAATTTAATTGGTTTTTACTATCGTCCTGCATGAACAGGTAAGTTGCAGTTTTACTTTACCGACATTTTTAAATTCTCTTTCATTGTCAGTGTTTTCTTTTTCTTTTCAGATGAGGCTTTGAATTTTTCCCCAAGTATCAATTAATTCTTATTGTGTTTGTGGCTTATAGCGGGATCGGATACAACAGTGAGCGACTTACGTTCGAGATTCGCTTTTGTCTTCATGGATTTATTATTGAATTGCTTATTGACTTGAAGAGGAGCTATGCCATTGCCCTGCTTTCATAGGATTTCCAGTCTTCAGTATGGTTTCTCGTGTTGTGGACAGTGAAGCTGTTGGAAGATAGAATTCAACGGAAGAGACAATTCGACTGTGCCTGTTGCTGTTAATGGACGAGTATAGTGAACTTCAGTGATTTTCATGAACTTATCCTAGAGACTTAGTTAGTGGACTACTTGTGTTCATTTGTGGAAGAAATTTTGTAAGAATTTCCATTTACTTGTTCTACTTAGCATACTTTGTTTCGATTGTTATGGAAGATCTTTTGTAAGACTACTCCCAATTATGTTTAATTTTGATTGTCATTTTTCTGATTTGTTTGCACTCATTGTTAGAAGTCCCAACTTTAGTGTGCCACATTAAGTTGGGCCTTTTTTTTTTTTCCTTTGTATTTTTTAATTTCATTCTTTTCTGGTTTCTTAATAAAAAAACAAAAATTGAACAGTTTAATTTATATTGTTTATCTTTATTTTTTTCTTAAATTTTTCTTAAAATTTAAAAATTTTATACAAATTATATCAATTTTTTTGAGATTTTTAACAATTTTTATCAAAAAAAAAAGTAAAAATGGACCAAAAAACGGTTAAAAAAACTGCCTTAAGTCCAAAATCGATTTTTCAGAGCCTACCGTAAACTGGAAGATTTTGGCGAGTCGCGGAGTGATCTCCCCCAGTAAAATTACTGAGAGACGGCCCGATAACTAAAGTTTGCCCCCAGATGAAAGTGATTTACTTGGCAATATTAACTTTAAAAAAAATATAAAACTTACTTTTGAAAGACAATTAAGCAGAGACAATTGCTTTGAAAACGTTGAGTGGTGTGCTTTTTGAGATAGGTTATTTTCCAGGGGTCAAAGGTCATAGTTCAAGGGTCATTTTCGGACTTAGAATATTTTTCACAACCTTCATAAAGGTCAAAAGTCGTTTTTGGACTTAGAATTTTTTTTTTTCGTCATTGCTTCCATATCCAAATCAAGCAAGAACAACCAACAAAGGAATTACATTTAACACCAAAGGCATTTAATGGGCTCAAAATTGATGTACATAAACATACAAGAGGATAGAGTAGCTTAATGTACTCTGCACAAAAAATTGCACATGGCATATGTTCTTACTAGGGCACAGAGGAGCTCTTGATTTGTAGACTTCAAAGCACATACGATTCGTCTCACTTAATCGTCTTCAATTTAAAACTTTATCTGAAATGAGAAAACAAGACGATAGAAAATGCCAAGTAAAATCAACAGTCAATCTGGGGTTCATAATATATTTAATTTATATTTCTCTTCATTGACTCCAAATACATGTTTTCACTATTCTTTAACAATTATGGATAATCTTTTCTTATTTGATTATAAAATTACACCACAGATTCCAAATAAACAATATATAAATATTAAAATAACCTTTCTGTTTTGCAGTATAAAGAATCTATAACTTAAGTCATGTGTTTGTAGTCCAAAAAAAGTGCCATGAACACCCTCCTCCCCCCATCCCAATTAAATTTTATTTTTTTTTTTAATTTTAAACTTACTCCTTTGATACAACAGAAAAAAAAAATTATAAATTGGAAAAAGAGGTTACAGAATTCTTTTTTTTTCTAATAGATCGAGTCATGCTGTTAACATTCTCAAGAAAACATTTGATGACTTGTATCCTTATAGTTAACATTCACGCCAGGTCCACTATCATCATGGCTTCTGGTTCAGTCATTTGGGTTTCAATGATCCTGTCAAAATAACAAACATTTAAATAGATGGAATCTCTTTTCCCTTCAGGTACTACTATTAGTAAAGGGTGTCCCAAAATGAGCTGACATTTTAATTTTTTAATAAAACACAGTTTTCATTGGAAAATTTATAATAGTTTTCCTGTATTAAAAAGTAAAAACATGGAGATTATGGGTGATACAAAACATCTGACAAATGACTGCCCCACCCTTGGTAGCACAAATTCACTCTTTTGAAGAAATTTTCCATAACATTTTGACATAAAATGTTGCTGGGAAATTTCAGCAATGTTGTGTTGAATTTCATCTTTGAGGTCCTCAATAGTTTGTGTTTTATTGACATACACTTTATCCTTAAGATAACCCCAGAGAAAGAAGTTTAACGGTGTCAAGTCATCTGATCTTGGTAGCCAATTCAAATCATCTCATTGCAAACAGTTTTCGTAAAATTTTCACCATTTTTGAAGTGAATATTTACAATTTCTACGCATTGTTACATTGTGTAGTTTAACATAATTTAACCTCAATGTTTAATAATGACAGCATATAAAAATCTCTACTCAGATTGTACCTTAATAAATGACAGCAAATTCAAAATGTCAGTTAATTTGGACACCCTTTAGTAAGTAACAAAGCCTTTATGTATCATTCAATACACTCAAAAATGAAATGCTTATTGTGGAATGGAACAATCAAAATGGGAAAACCTGTAATCAACAAGGAAGAAAATTGAAATACTGGACACAAAAAGAAATAGAAGTGAAGAAAAGATGGCCTATGACCTGAATTTTTGTGCCATTTTAGTAGTATTAAAATTTTAAACATACAGTATTGGCATATGTAATATACAAACAGAAATAAATAATAATTACTATCTATTCATTCAAAATGTTTCATACACTACCCATAAAATTTAGGAGATATTTCAATATTAATATGAAGCAATGAAAAAAAGTAGTATTTGATTTTTGTTTATTTGAACACTGGAAAAGAAACGACAAGTCAAAGAAAGTTGTCTGATTATGCAAATGAGATACAAAATCAAACTTTAATTTCATCAACTTCCTGAATTTGCTCATACCAGAGGAATATTTTAATACCTGAAGGCTAATGAACAACCTTCAGTCAAAAACAAATAAAGCTATTCTTTCTAAGTATTTTATAACTCTTGCTTTTAAGTGGATTTGATCATCTTTACATCAAACAAATATAGTAAAGAACTGGTTTTATTAGATCTTTCTTGTAAAACAACCAATGCGTTTTAAGCAGTTCTATTATACGAAGGGGTATCGTCAAGTTTCAATTATTATTTGGAAGTTATTCAGCTACATGGATGAAATAGTGCAAGCAAAATCACGGTTTTTATGTGTATGGCAATATAAAATGAATGTATTGTGCCCTTTACTTTTTTAAAAATTCAAGAAGGCAATAAAGTGTAAGATGCAGACAACTGAGGCTAGCAATGAGGTTAAGTTCCTACATTTGATAGGGAAAATGATTGGGAACTGAAAGGGAATACTACCCAGCAAATCCATGATGAAAAATAGTTGTTTATGATAATGGGTATGGCACTGTTGTGAGGTGGAAAAAATTTTTCCAAACTGGTCAGACGAGCCAAGAAATGGAAGACCATTATTCATAAACAATGGGACCATAGTGAAGAAAGTGAAGTGTTTTATCCTGGAAGATTGAGGAGATCTATCAAAATGTTCATGAATGAAATGTTAGTGCCTGGAAAATTATTTGTGTATGTGTAAGGTGTCTGCAAGGAGGTTCCATGCTTGTTATCTCCTTTCCAAAAGCAAGCACGGTGTGTCTTCTCAAGGCAGATGTTGACCCTTATGAATCAGGATGAAGAGGGTTTCTCTAGACACCGAAACAAAGAGCAAGTATAGAGGCACACTAATTCTCCTCCCCCTAGAAAGGCAAAGGTGCAGAAATTTGTAGGGATGGGCATGCTCTCAATTTTTTTGCGACTGTCGTGGAGACCATCTACCTGAAACATACCAGTGCACATTCATGCCATGCAATGGTTAACCATCGAACATTGATTGCCTGAATCAGTTATTTAAAATCATCAATGTTGCAATCAATTGTCACTAACAACACAGACACAGTAACCAACTTAGCAGGATACAAGGTATAAAGAAACGGAACTTTAGACATCATATACTTGATTAAGAGTGTGTCTAAGAAGTCTGACTGCAACCAACTGAATCACGTGATACAGACAGTTTTGATCATATTCTGTCAGAGAGATAAAGCCTCACAAAATGAAAATGGCCTTTTAAAATAAGTAAACTGAAAGTATTCAAAATTTATTGGCTGGCGTTATCAGCAATAGAATTTTATGGGTTTCAATTTTACCATATATTCATTTTGCCATATGCTTTTAATCTGTATAATATAAAAGCACGTGTTACCAAGCAGTTTTTATTTAATCTAAAGATTAATTTGATCAGTCACTTGAGTTTCATTAAGGAAACGTACACTAAATAACGATTACCTTGCTAGGCAATGTATTTTTTGTGTTCATTTTAATATCATCGAATGTGCACACTGCCATGTTTCATCAGCTTTGACCAAAGCAGACCAAGGTAATTGCAAGAGCATCTTAGTTCCCGATCATAGTGAACCATTCGTGAATCAGACTTTTGGGTCGTCATGATCTTTTTACTTAGCTGCGATTGGGATGAAATAGTCTAGAATGTTTTCAGGGTGTAGAATCTAGAAATAGCCCTCATATGGTATGTCTAAGAAGCCAACTGTTACTAGAGTTAGTAAAATTCTAGTAGATTTTCTTTAAGATGTCAGTTGAAAACCATCCTCCACTGTTGGCAACACTGATTATAATTATAAGTGGAGCAACGAAAATTGTGGATCTGAACATTCTGTTGGCATGTAACTGTGTATGCTGACATAATATTTAGTAAGCACATTTTTATATAAATGAAAATTTATTTTATTAATTTACTACATGGAGAATATACAGTCAAACCTCGATATCTCGAACCTCGTTATCTCAAAACATTTTCTCGGAAAACTTCATGTGCCAGCAAAATGCAAAGCACAACAGGGAGTTAATATTTTATTAATTATGAGAAATTTTAAATACAAAAAGAAAAAATTTGATGCCACTTTGGTTAGTTAGACTATTCTCGTGAGTTACAAAAGAAAATTCACAGAAAATTTTTTCGATCTTCTTGGTAAGTCTCTGTTGCATTCGAGAAGTTTGAGCATGTGTAGTGTGTGCATTTATGTTGCTAATGGTGTCACTTGTATGCAGCTTAGCTCTCTGCATACATAACATTTTATCTCCTATTGTTCTCTGTACTCTCACAATACCTTTATTAATCTAAAAATCTTTATTTAAAAGCAACCCTCCATATCTCAAAACTCTTTATCTCAAATTTTTTTTTTGTTCCCGTGAAATTCGAGATATCGAGGTTTGACTTTATTACAATTGTTTAGAAGACTTAGTAAAGTATTTATTTATCAGTGCTGCCATCTATCGAAAGAAAACTTAACAAGATACAGAAAAATGTTCAAATAAGCTATTGATATCAGCATTAATTTTAAAACAAGAAAAAAAATTCAATCCCGGAACTTTTTATCACACATTGGGTAATGGAAGCAAATTTCTGTGTTGATTTGATAGTGATTGTAATATTGCTAATTTTTCTGAAGTCTTTGGCTTAAGACTATACTTTTTTTTTCCTTTTTTTTTGGTTAAAACAGCCCACTTTAGAACACTAGTACCATAAAATGTCTCAAGGCTATATTTAGAGAGTTGATAATTAAGCCTTTCTAATGCTCTCCAAACAAGCAACAGGTCAGTTCTACAAGATTCCAGAGGGGTGCACAAATACGTTTTTAAAGAAGATTGTAAACCCAAAGAGATGATAATAATATAACTGAATAAACTCTATAAACTTATCATAATTACAAATAGAAAAGGGAAGGAAATATTCTGCAACCTGGATTTGAACTGGGAGCCTTTCGCTGGCACCCATCTTACCAACTGAGCTACCAGATATGAACTGTCAAGCTGTTACAATTTGTTCACATGTTCACAATTGTTACAATTTTCCATCAAAATTCAATACCACTGCATGGTACAATTGCACACTTCTGGACAAGTTGTGTAATGCTGTGAAAAAGTAACGTTGCATTAAGCTAATCAAGAGCATTCGTCTCTTTGCTGACACATGCATTCACAAGCTCACTCATCTCAAGTTGTGGTTGAGAAAGCAAGGCAATGTGGCAGTAAAGTTTTGAAGGATCTACCCTATTCTACATCTTGCCCCAAGTGGCTTTTTCTTATTTCCATAAATGAAAAATTCATTGCCGAGTCACCGATTTGACGACACTGATGACGTCTTTGATGAAAAGGAACAATAGTTTTTGACACAATCTACAACAATTGCCATGGAAGGTCAAAAAACACAGGTGAAAATGTGCAACTCTGGACGATGACTAAGTGGAGAAGTTTTTAAGGACCACAATCAAAAATAAATTCACTCTATCATTTATTCATGGTGATAATTAAAACTTTTCGATACCCCACTCACTCGTGTAGAGGGAAAAAAAATCACGATTGGATATACTTAAGTATATAAAATTAACTTACCCTAAGAACAAAACAGGATTCCAGCAGGTAAACACAGCATAACTGAATATAGCTATCTCCGTTGACAAGAATATCCAGCAACAACACAAAAACTTTACATTAATCATTAAGAACTTGTTAACATAGTGGAGCTTCTAATCTAGCCTGTAAGCTTCATCTGTTTGTGGAACACAATTTTTACATTGCGGTTCACAGATCATTTCTTCAAATTAAAAAAACTTTTTGAGTTCGTTAAGTTTTTGAACATGCCAACATTTAGATTATTTTGCACCTTTGTATATGACTAATATGTTAATGCAATCTTGAGACGAATCCCCACAATTATTATCTATACACCTTCTGGGGACAAACATAAAACATTTTAATAAAGCCTCACTCACACTTGCCTGGTAAGCAACATACTTCTTGTTTCAGAGGCCATAGCACCTCCACAGCTTCTTTGCATTGAGTAATGCTTTTGCTGCATAGCTTTGAAAAATGTTCAACTTTGCTGATGAATAGGCAACCTTCATCCAATTATAGTTGAGCACTGTTGGCTTTGATGTAGATAATTATTAAGTGCATTCTACTAATGGTGTCACTTGTATGTAGCTTAACTCTCTGCATACATACCATTTTATCTCATATTGCTCTCTGTACCCTCACAATACCTTTATTAATCTAAAAATCTTGATTTAAAAGCAACCCTCCATATCTCAAAACCTCTTTATCTCAAATTTTTTTCTGTTCCCATGAAATTCGAGATATCTAGGTTCGACTTTATTACAATCGTTTAGAAGACTTAGTAAAGTATTTATTTATATTAAAAATAAATTTAGTGATCGAAATAAAACTTACCAAGAATACAGAAAAATGTTCAAATAAGCTACTGATATGCAGCATTAATTTTAAATATAACAAGAAAAAAAAATTCAATCCCCGAAACTTTTTATCACACCTTGGGTAATGGAAGCAAGTTGCTGAGTTGATTGATAATGATTGTAATATTGCTATTCAGAGAGTTGATAATTAAGCCTTTCAAATGCTCTCCAAACAAGCAACAGATCAGTTCTATTAGAATCCAGGAGGGTGCACAAATACATTTTTAAAGAAAATTGTAAACCCAAGACATGATAATAATATAACTGAATAAACTCTCTAAACATATCATAATTACAAATAGAAAAGGGAAGGAAAAATTCTGAGACCAGAATTCGAACATGGAACCCTTTCGCTGGCACCCACTCTTACCAACTGAGCTACCGGATATGAACTGCCAAGCTGTTACAATTTGTCCACATGGACTTCCATGAAGCCACAAATCAGCTCAATCAGCAAAGCAGGCCCCTGACTCGCAAATCGAGAATCCTCCTTATCCTTAAACCATCAAATAAATTGATGAAATTCAACTCAAAGTGAATTTAATAATGCAACTGAATTAACTCTTTTAACTTATCATAATTACAAATGCAAAAGGTAAGAAATAAATTCCACAACGTGGAGTGAAAAGTTTGATAAATCCCTTCTCATCTAGCATGCGAAACTGGAATGATTCGTAGAAGCAGCACATGAATGTTGAACATTACAGATAATAACCTTGTATGCCTCTTGTGACCTTTTACTGGTAACAGCCATGCCAGCGACATGTATGGTCCCTGTTCGCGTCATAAAATTTTTCCTTCCCATTTTTTTCTAATTAAGATTGTAAATTCAATGAAGTATCATGTTGAAAACATCATCATTGTGGCTCATATATGATGCTACTTCAAATTTTGAAGCAGGAAACGACCCTACTTGGCAGTCATAAAATTTACTGCTGCAACACAACAAAAAATTGACTTTTAACTCCAACAATGTTGCTACAAAAAAAAATTAATTAGAATTCTACATGTCTGAAAAGACAGTCAATTTGCTTAAAACAATGGCTTTCATCTTTTTGAAAGCTTCAGTTATTGGGAGTATTTTTTCATGGCAGTTACATAGCAATCTAAAATTGATATTACCTTTCTAATTGTATTTGTTTGCTCATTAGAAATTTCTTCATTGATTTCCAAAAATAGTTTAAGAATTGCTAAGCTATCTTCTAACACATTGGCCTTACCAGCCAGGAGACTTAGAACGATCAATTATAGATGCTTAAAAACCCATCAATGTTTGACATATTGTTAAAAAAACATCGATTTTCCATCAAAATTCAATATAACTGCATGGTACAATCAAAGACGATAAGAAAGGAAGACCGGACAATCCTCTGTTTTAAGTGATCCGCGCAGCTTTCTTCGCGCATCACGTCATTTGATGTACTTTTGCCCGCACCGTTGGAGGGCGTAATTATCGTATATTAAAATAAAGAGAAATGATCTTATTTATTCAAATAAGTTATGCATTTAATAAATAAATAAAAAGTATATGTTGCATTCCCTAAACGTTGTTCCTTTTATTAAATCGAAACCGCGTGAAATCGAAACTAAAAGTGTTTGATTCCACTCAGCTCTTCGATTGTCTCATGACGGTTGATAATCATTTCGAAAAGCAATCTGCAGCTGATTCAAATGAAATATGTCACTGGGACGCTGGTGTGCAGATCCAGGTTGTTTCAACAAACGAGTATATATGTATAAATCATTGCTGTCATGCTAAGTTTAAGTTGTGTAATTTTAATCTTTTATATCCATCAGTTTAAACAAGAACAGATGAACCCCCCCCCCCCTTCATCTGTTCTTGGTTTAAATTTTTATGTTTGCTGAAGTTTCTATTGTTTTATACTTTGGTTTGATTCTGTTTAACGTATGAATTAGATTGTATTTTTGTTTTGTATTAATTGTGTGATGATTATATTTGTTATTTCTTGTAAATTCTTTTATCCATTCCTGGATGTAATAAATAATTTCTGTCTTACTTTTGTTGTGCTAGAATCTTATTAAACGTTGAAGTTATTACTCATATTAATTATTAATTATATAAATTATTACCTTACGATAATTTTATTGAATTATAAATATACAATTTTGGTGGTATTGTATATAAATATATATTTATTAACTTTCATCTTTTTTAAAAGTCTCGAATTTTTATTTTTATTATTGTTAGTGAATTTTTCTTTAATTATTTAGGAATTGTCCTAAAAATTCTGTGTTAATTAAGATGCGTTAATTAATTTAAATTTAACAAAAATAATTTTTAATCGTGATAATCGCGAGCAAATAAAATGAGGAAATTTCTTAAAACAAAGAGGTTGTTTGAGGCTAATTAAAGAAATGTAAAAGGAAAGGCTGCTTGGAGGGTAGAATTGTTTCAGCCCGCACCGCTAGCTAGTAATGGCGCTAGTTGGAGGCATCATTTTCTCCTATGGGAAAACGTGAATTGTCCGGTCTTCCTTTCTTATCGTCTTTGGTACAATTGCACACTCCTGGAGAAGTTGTGAGATGCTGTGAAAAAGAAACACCGCATTAAGCTAATCAAAAGCATTCGTCTCCCTGCTGATATTCACAAGCTCACTCATCTGAAGTTGTGGTTGAGAAAGCAAGGCAATGTGGCAGTAAAATTTCGAAGGATCTACCCTATTCAACATCTTGCCCCAAGTGGCTTTCTCTTATTTCCATAAATGAAAAATTAATTGCCGAGTCGCCGATTTGACAACACTGATGACGTCTTTGATGAAGTGGAACAATAGTTTTTGACACAATTTACAATAATTGCCATGGAAGGTCAATAAACACAGGGGAAAATGTGCAACTCTGGACGATGACTATGTGGAGAAGTTTTAACCCTTTTGCTGCGTAAAACGGATATATCCACACAAAATTAAATTATCTCTACATGCAGAAATCTGATTCATCTCACAGGGTGTAAAAAACTTCGTTATGCTGCTAAAAGTGGATAATTCCATCTTCTCAAGAATGAAAATAAAATTTAATTATGCAGTGAAAGGGTTAAGGACCACAATCAAAAATAAATTCACTCTCTCATTTATTCATTGTGATAATTAAAACTTTTCGATACCCCGCTCGTTTACGTATAGGAAAAAATCATGATTGGATATACTTAAGTATATAAAATTAACTTACCCTAAGAACAAAACAGGATTCCAGCAGGTATTCACAGCATAACTGAATATAGCTATCTCCGTTGACAAGAATATCCAGACAATTCATGCAAGTGAATGCTTTTACTGCAACAATACAAAAAATTTACATTAATCATTAAGAATTTGTTAACATAGTGGAGCTTCTAATCTAGCCTGTAAGCTTCATCTGTTTGTGGAACACAATTTTTACATTGCAGTTCACAGATCATTTAAATTAAAAAAACTTTTTGAGTTCATTAAGTTTTTGAACATGTCAACACTTAGATTATTTTGCACATTTGTATATGACTAATATGTCAATGCAATCTTGAGACGATTCTCCACAATTATTATTTATACACCTTATGGGGACAAACATAAAACATTTTAATAAAGCCTCACTCACACTTGCCTGGTAAGCAACATACTTCTAGTTTCAGAGGCCATAGCACCTCCACAGCTTCTTTGCATTGAGAAATGCTTTTGCTGCAAAGCTTTGAAAATTGTTCAACTTGGCTGATGAATAGGCAATCTTCTTCTGAGCACCAGAGCATGTGATCAAAAAGAAAAATGTCAGATGATAAAATAGCAAGCACTGCTGGCTTTGATGTAGATAATTATTAAGTCCATTCTGCTTTATTAATGGAGATATTTTTCAAAATAAAAAAAGTTGCCATTTTGATTAATTAAAATGGTTTGTTGCACTTTTAAGGAATGATTCTGAAGATTTTAATTACTCCTACGATTTTAGATCAGAGAATTAAACATGACTAGTACTTGGATAATTCTGTTAGCTTCTACATATGAAATGCCTGTATTGTGATTTTACATGCTCTCATAATAAATTATGAACTTATTATATCAGAGAGACTGGAATCCATCATAAGGTCGGTCTCTCTCTCTCTCTCTCATCAGCATATAGGAAAACAATCCTTGCATTACCTGGCGTGTGTGAATGAGACCTTAGGTTGTCCCATGGCAGAATTTGAACCCAGCACCTGAGAGATTCTATAGCTTGTGCCCAGTGTTCCAGTAAGTGTGTGTGCTAAAATACCACTGTAATTCTCAAAATATTATGTATGAGAGCAAAATTTGGTTGCTGATATGATAACAAACATCTCAGTAGGGCTGTGCAGTTTTAATATATATTGTGCTTGGCCTGAATACAAGGGATCACGTTTCAAATGTAATTGCAATAGATATACAGGTGTAACAAAAATAGTGAGCTGGCTAAACATAACCTGGTTCTACAATTAAAAATATGGAACAAAGTTTATATAAACATATATCCCTAAAGTGATTTGTTAGCTGAAAATATGAACCATAAGCTGCTGAAAAACCATACTGGCATGATGTGTACGATCAGGATATCAGGTGGCATAGACCTCTCTATAGCACGAGTTTTGCTGACACTCTCCTAACACCATCTATTTTCAGTGTTAACCTTTTTGGATAGCAACAAACAATGCACAGGAATCATTAACAGTTCAACAGAGATAAACACGAAACGTGTAAAATGTTTTAAAGAAACGTCAACAGGGCAAATTGCAAACATGTGACCAGAAAATGTTATTTTTGGTTATTTCCTGAAGGAAGCCGACTGGAAAAAAAATTTCCTACAAAAGTTGTTTCTTTTTAACCGACTTCAAAAACGAGGAAGTTCTATGAATTTTTTTTTATGTATGTACATCGATATTTCCGTGATTTATAAACCGATTTTTAAAATTCTTTTTTCATTGGATTCGGTTTAGCACCAAGATGGTCCCGTATTAATTTCATTGTTAAGTCGGTTTAATTTTTTTTTTTTAAATTCATTCAACTTGTTTCAATACCTTTCCTACTCGACTACTGTTCCCATTTAAAGTTTTTGCCTAGACCCTGGTTGCACCCGTTTCCAGCCATTTTCCAGAAAATTGAATAGCCACCATGATATATTAACAGATCCCCTGAGGTTGCTATACCATATTCAAGAAAACACCAACGTGAGATCCATTAAACATTGAATTTAAAGTTTTTAATGATGAAAAATAAGAAAGAAAATTCTGCGCCTGGGTTCGAACCAGGAACCTTTGGCTCAGACCGCCAACACGCCAACTAATTGCGCCACTGCGGCCATGAAAGCGAACCACTATTTACATGACCTTAGGGCTTGGTTGGAGCAGTTACCTAGTCCGCAGGCCGGGACTATCTTTCCTATGGCGTGAATTCTTTAAAGAATAAATTATTAGATGATCAGAGAGGGTTTTACTTGTACGCCAACCTCAGCTGTTCAAATTAATGATGAAAAACAGGAAAGAAAATTCCGCAGTCTGGCGGTCTGAGCCAAAGATTCCTGGTTCGAATCCAGGCTGCGGAATTTTCTTTCCTATTTTTCATCATTAATTTGAACAGCTGAGGTTGGCGTACAATTAAAACCCTCTCTGACCATCTAATGATTCATTCTTTAAAGTTTTTAACCTGCATAAAAGAAGCCATAAGAGAGCAGTTTCCATCCCTACTAACGATCTGCAAATCTTAAAGTGTTCCTTGCAGCAGATATTTAGCACACATTGTCTTGCTCATGGGATCGCTTGCATGGATGCACAAATTTCTTTGCTGAGAATGTAATGAAACTCGATTACAACCATGCAAACTTATTATTACGATTCCTTAATTACAGAAATTATTACTGACATGGCCTTTAATACTTGTTTATGACTAATTTCTAACTAGGTTGAGCAGGAATAAAAAAATTCAAATTTGGCCAGTTAAAATCCCGTTCATTTCTTTCCTCTCACCCACATTCCTTTCCTTCTTCTCAACTGCACACATGCATGCACAAGCAGAAGAACATGATTTATTTAATGCTGATGCATTTTGGTATTATCACCATAGATGTATGGGCATAAAACTACAAGAGGTTTTTAATCAATATTTAAAAATTTTTAAATTTAAAAAAATTTACAACAAAGGAATGATTAACCAAACACATCAACAACAAAAATTAAGACAGTATCATTTTTGGCTGTTTAACCAGATGATTAACTATATCCAATAATGGTTTGATTGTTCAAAAGTTCAATAACTGTTGATAAATTGCACACCTTTTTTCCTTGATGAATGCTAGAAGTGTCAGAAGTTAAATGTCCATGGGTGCATGAATCAAGGACTGCATTCAGTACATTATTAAATTACAACTACAACCATCAATAGGAAAAAAATGCAATTACTTATAAATGACCCAATCAATCATCTGGGGAAAGATTATTACATCACAAACAGTGTAATGTTGGACATTATATATCTGATATTAAAAAAAGGGTTCTTGCTCATTATCATAGGGCACTGCCCGATTGTTTCATACTGTTATGATCTTACTACCACAAGACAGAATGCAAGGACAAAAGAAACATTTGTTATTGGTAAATTAAAAATTAATCTGGTAAATATTGAACATATCTAGGCAGTCTGTTAAAAATATATTCCCTTATATTAATACATTAGGGGGCACCATGGGCTAGGGGGCTTTCACAGAGAAGCTAGGCTAGTAACTGGACGGGTGACCATTCAGTGAAGCGAGTTCTTACTCCTCCTCCCGTGCTTCGGAGGGCACGTTAAGCCATCGGTCCCAGATGCTACTACCACCACCTTGTAGCATTCGTAATAAGCTGGCAAAAGCTCAAAAATGCATCTCCCAACCCGTTTGGTCAGCATGGGAGATTAGA